>BFEA01000091.1:575418-590401 GCA_003427395.1 Chara braunii
AGAGAGAGAGAGAGAGAGAGAGAGAGAGAGAGAGAGAGAGAGAGAGAGAGAGAGAGAGAACAATTGTGTGGGTGCGGGATAAGGTTCTTTTCGTTGTTCCTTTCTTTTCATCTGTTCATCTGTGTAATTTTGGATCCGGATATGGTCGATTTTATCGCGGCCTTCTTTTTGGACTTCTTTTGTAAATCGTCTCGGATTTTCCTTATCATTTGTATTTTGTATGTATGCATAAAATGAATGTGAGTCCCTTTTATTAGTGATCCTTTCGGATTTTCAATCTTGTTTTGCGATGTCTGTTTCGACTCTGTGTACTGCTCATTTGCGTGAGCCATACGCTCGATTATGGATGTTTTAGTTTAGTCGTTAACTTTCGATCAACACGAGTGCTATAAGAAATTGACGATCCTTTCTCTTCTTCTTCTTCCCCCCCTCCCCCTTCTTTTGTCACATGTATGATATGTGATGATCGGATCTCAGTCGACGTCGCAGGGATAGGATCTTTGCATGCATGTTGAATGCGATCGACCCGCTGAACCACCCCGTTGTTTCTCACTTGCACGCTCGCGTACGACCACGATCTCGAGGAAACCGAGTCGCTACGTACGCACTCGCCCGCGTGAGTCAGCCTGGAACTCCGTATGAGGATGCAGGGGACCAAGCTTTCTAAACGGATATGGCTGCGGAATTTCCCGCTTGGATGTCCGATCGTGAGAGTTTGAGGGACCTGGAATACCGCGAATACTGTGAGGTGTACAACTCAGGCGACGAGGGAACTTAAGAAACCCGGAATTTCCCTGTCTGACGGAAAGCGATCGATTGTGTGCGAGGGACTTTCAGTGTGCCATAACTAACGATCCTAGGGGTCCCGATTACCCGGATACTTACAACACGCAGTATTTCATATCCCCCGGTTTCGTCATTGTTACTACCTGTTTCCCTCCCTTCCACCTCCTCCTTCCATATCACCAACTCATGGTGGTGCCGTGGAATTCTATAGCCCGCTATTGGCCCCGCAGACTGTGCGAAAAATGTCGGTGACACTAGGCCTATCGAGCCTCGGAATTCGCTCGGCAAACTCGAACCGAAGTCGAGGGGCGCCGACGACTGATCGAGCCGCACAACTGGCCACGAAGGCAAAACCAGAGGAGATGGTGATTCCCATTTTTTTCAGGCTTGAAAGTTGAATTCGTTGGCAGGGGCAATGTTGTTGGGATTTTGTTCGAGAATGCAAGAGTGTCTATTGGTACGGTGATCGTGGAAAAGTGCCCCGGATCTTTGGCCTGAGATGCACTGCGCATGCCATCTGCCTTATGCTGCATGACATCAGCAGCTTCCCTTCTGAGCACACCATCTTTGCCCCTATACCCCCGAAACTTGCCACAGGAGATCTCAGTTCCGACCTGGGACTCCACCCCCACTTTCCTAAAATCCTTGGCACACCCCTTTTCACACTTCCAGGCCCCCATCCCACTCCGATCAGGAAGTCGCGTTGGGCGTGAGGTTGGGCGTCACAGCGTGCTACCCTGTCCGAGACCTAGGGCCCAGGGTCTCTTGGGCCCTGTAGTAGATTGTCTGGGCCTGGCGTCCGAAGTTCCCGTTCGACAAGGCTCGTCCGATTCCGCTTCCACCAGGGCTGGGCAACCTATCAGCCCTTGTGCCTATCACTGCTGTTCGGTCCAAGTTACCTGCCCATTGGTAGGGTAATGGTCCTGAGTGCTGGTCACACTGAGGTAGGATAGTGGGATAGGGGGTGTGCTAGGAGTATTGACATGAGTATGGGATGGGAGGTGGTCTCATATTCCAGGACACCGACGGCCTACTGCTCCAGGTGATCACTGTGTACTCAGTGACTGGCCTCCACAACACCATGGACTTCAAAAAAAAAAAAAAAAAAAAAAAAGGGCAGGAACAGGAATTGAGTTCACATTGTCCCAAAAAAAAAAAAAAAAAAAAAAAAAAGGGTTCACCTATGGGACGTGTAGGAAAAACGGCATACCCGTGCCACAGGGCTCGTCCGACTGTGCTTCATCTAGGGCTGAGTAGGATAAGCGGGGTCCTGCTTAGCCCTGGTACCTGCAACGGCTGTCTGGTCAGGTCACGGCTGTGGAGATGACCGGAGGGTGACAATCCTAAGTCGTAAAAAACACCAAGGTAGGATCGTGGGGTGGGGGTGCGCCAGGAAGAAATCATAAGAGTGGTAGGTTGGGAGGGAGCCTCATGGGAATAGGCCCCTCTAGAGATCTGGATAGCCGCATGGCCGATTACCCAAGGTGGCTGTCACACGCCTGGAATGTAGAGGGAAGAAAAAAAGAAAAAAGAAAGGGATGACCTTTTTTTTTTTTTTTTTTTTTAAGCCCAACCAATTCAATTACCTGTCAAATCTGGACAGGACGGCCTTTCAGGCATTTTTTATTGTCATTATAGTATTATGGGGAACCCCGTAGCAGCCACATGCGTGCTCATGCCTCCAAAGAGGGAACATGCGGGACCTGCACCCACCAGCAGGTGTGATACCTGCTACAGCAGGTGGGCGATACCGGCCAGGGGTCAGCCTCTAGCATCAGGACCGAGCTTCTTGGATGGGCCAGTCACTGTGCCTCCCCTCCGGTCCCCTCCCCCTATGAACATCAGCAGTCTCTGCTCAATGCCACTGGGGGGGACCAACGGTATATCTCTAGGTGGCGGGTGCCAAGCTTGCCCAGGAAGGTACATGAGGCCAATGGTGATTGAACCCAAGACCTCCTGAATGCCACTTGCGTGCCTTACCAACTGAGCTAGGCCGCTGGATACTATTTGTTTTTTGGCCCAGAACCGAGCCTCACTTTTTTTTTTTTTTTTTTTTTTTTTTAGGGACGACTATCCATGGCCGCCTGAGGCACTGTTAGTGCCAACGGACTGTGATAGTCCTCTGGATACCCCTGATCGGTATTAGCGGGGTCTATGACCAACAGGGGTGTGAGTGTGAGCGCGAGTGGGTTCTGTGTGGTGTGTGGGAGAGTGTTGGCCATAGCCGCTGCTGCTACTGGATGAAGGGTGGGGGACGATGAGAAAGGGAGGCACAGCTACTGGCAGGTCTCGGTCTTTGTGTTAGCCAGACCCCCACTGGAGGCCCCAACCCTATATCCTAACCATTAGGGGCAACTATGCTTGCAGGGGTCCCCTCTAGATAGTCTTAGGAGTAGGTAATGGAAGGTAAAAAGAAACAGACGTTGAGAGAAGAATATAGAAAGAAAGAAGAAAAGAAAGAGAGTCCTCGGCGGCCCCAACCTTGCAACCTGGGCCGCGGTCCCACTAGCAAAGGGGATAGGATAGAAATCCTGAATCTGGCTATGTTTTATGCAGAGATGCAGAAAAGCAGTTCGATCTCGACTTCCTGCTTCCTGCTCCTGTCCGCAAACACATCCAGATTCAGGCATTCAATCCGATGCTCTTTGCTAATGGGACCACGGCCCTGGACCACTAGGCCGAGAGGCGACATGCAATGTTCCCTTCCTTCTGAGGGGGTGTCTATGCTTGCAGGGGTCCCCTGTAAAGGTGAATTTGAGAGGGGGTAAAAAACCAACAAAAGAAAGCCGTGCCGGTGAGACCTGGCCCTTCTTCGGAGGGCCAGAGGACGACCGCGAGGGGTTGAAAAGCTTGAAGGGGTTAACGCTGGTGGACTCTCTCTTCCCTGGGCGAATCACGATGCCCGTTTTCTCAATCCCTTTCCTCGTCCTCACGTGAGATCCACTGCTACCCCTGTCTAAATGACCCCGGCCAATTCTGAGGTTATACGCACGTACGTATGTCGCTTGAGGACGTGATGGCCTCTAAGCAGACTCTGACAGGATCTGAAGACAAACGAGTCTGACGTCTGACAGCGCACATGCAGGTACAGGCCTACTCACACCTCCTGCAGCACATTCCTGCAGGTGTTCAGTATGTCAATCCAGCTTGCATTGCATGGATGTACGCACTGCGTAATCACGTCCAAATTCTGTCCCAGAAAAGAGTTCTGACGCGAGTATATTCCTGAAGCACAAACTCGGTCTCGTCCCGGTACATTGTTACCTAATTAGGTTTGGTCGGAATTGCTGCGTCTGCAACGCTGCTGTCAGATTCACCTAATTAGGTGCGTTGTCACGTCTTTGATTGTCATCAACGGCCGGGTTCTTGTGTGCTTTGACAGCGGCCGGATCGAAGCTGAAAGTCCTTTTTTTTTTATTATTATTATTATTTTTTAACTCATGGAACTTAGGGCCAGATCCCACTGCCAACAAGGATTGAACTATTAGTGTCTGAATCTGGACGTGTTTGTGGATACGCGCAAAAAACTGTGATCATTGATCTGCGTTTCTGCATCTTTGTGCGGAACACGTCCAGATACAGACACTTACTCCAATCAACTTTGCCAGTGGGATGTGGCCCTTATCTCTGTGGCGAACAATAACGAGGGTAGTCTCTCGGGACATCGTCAAAATTGGAACGAGTCCTTCGGGACATCCGTTGAAATTGGAACGATACAGAGAAAGAGAAGATTAGCATGGCCCCTGCGCTTTCAAGGATGACACGCATCAATCGAGAAATGGTACAATAACGAGGGTAGTACCTGCTTGAAGATCTGCTCTTGGGACCGAATGTCGCTATATATATATATATATATCGTCATATATGTAAGGCGAGTGCGACGTGGACCTTTGCGTCCTGAAGCATCGGCCTCCGATGCAATCCGTTTGAACCATTTCTCGATTTATGCGTGTCATCCTTGCGCAGGGGCCATGCTAATCTTCATTCTCTGTATCGTTCTAATTTTAACGGATGTCCCGAAGGACGATGCAATCCGTTTGGCAACCAACATGTATAGCATTCTTGCTACCCGTCTTCCCCCGAACATAACCCACCCTGAAAATGAACGTATGCAAGCCATGTTTCCGGCCCGATACAGTCAAAATGAGGGTGTGTTGTGTTCGGGGGAAGGACGGTAGTACTATCGTCGCACGCGCGGGTGGGTAGGCAAAAAAAAAAAAGCATCATTCATCATAAAGGTAACACCACAACGGGAGAGAGAGATCGGGGGCCAAGTCCCACTAGCAGCGTTGAGAAACCTCAACACCTGAATCTGGACGCTTTTGCGGAGATGTGCAGAAATGGTGTTGAATTTCCTGAACTGCACGTATCCACAAACACGTCCAGATTCAGACGTTGAGGTAGCTCAACGCTAGCGTTCTTGCTATCGTCGCACACGCGGCTTGGTATACAACGAAAGCATCATGATGAAGGCAGCACAACGCGAGGGAGGAAGAGATCGGCTCATTTTTTGGCACGTCGATTGGCCTGAAGATCAGACGCCAGCAGACCATAGATATAGAAGTGCTGGTGTGAAACACGACTTTCGATACGTTGTCGTGTCTTCCTGTGGTGTTATTCCTTTTTTTTTTTTTTTTCCCTGTGGTGTTATTCCGATAGTGTGTATTTGCGAAGATGGTCGTTAGCCCTTTTTTTTTTTTTTTCCTTTTTGGGGTAACTTCGGCGCAGTCACGAAAACAGTTTGTAATTGCACTTCAGGCAATCCCGCGAATACAACACACCCCCACGCTGGGGTGTTATTCCGATAGTGTGTATTTGCGAAGATGGTCGTTACCCGTAGGGGTAGTGTGGTCCGTGGGTGTTGTTATGCAAACAACTTCATCGAACTCGGTCTGCTGTTGACGCGGGGGCAAAAAAAAACTAAGTATTTATGTAGATATGCTGTGGGTTAGGGTTGTGGTTGAGAATGGAGGTTAGTTGGCAACATCAGTAAGGAGGCGGCAGAAGGTCTGGTCAAAAAAGAAAAGAAAAGAAAAAAAGAAAAAAAATAAAAAAAAAATAAAAAAATAAAAGAAGTAGTAAGGAGTACCAAGATGGTGTGGGTTAGGGTTTTAGGTCAGAGTCCAGCACTACGAAACACATGTACTAAGGGCATACGCGTTTCTGGACGGAATGGCGGCCAGATACATCCAGCTATGGGCATGATTGCTATCAGATACATTTGAGATACTGCTACTAGTGTGAGTACGCCCTAATGGTACTGGGGACGGTAGTCAAGCAAGTACCGTATGGGACTGTGTGCACCACGGGCATGGGAAAGGGGCAGACCAACGAGTTACAGAAGTATAAATCAAGAGGCAGCGCCCAGCCATTCATTTTCATTCCTCGGAAGCCCTGCTACAGGGACTTGTGCGAGGTGGTCTGCAGTATGCCCGAAGACGAAGTGGACGAGAAGGAGAGCCTAGCCATAGCGGTAGAGGTAGTAGCGGCCACAGCCGCCATAGCTAGAAGAAGTGTGTAGTGTGTGTGTGTGTGTGTGTGTGTACAGTGTGTCGCTTGTGGGATATCCAGGGTGAGCCTAAGTTGAGTGTGTGTGAACAGCAGAGTAGGGCGCAGTGACGAACAGAGAGTTGTACAGGCGCTGACGCGCCATAGCCATCTGAAGCGAGCTTGTATCTGAACTGTGTTCTTGATTACCATATGAGTGGGCGCTTGTCGCCGGTTTGCTGTGCGAACTGCGCCGGTTTGCTGTGCGACCTGTTTAGTACATGCATGCGAAGTGTGAAAGAAAGGGAGTCTGATTGCAACTATGTTGGGGTTTCATCTCACATGCCGTAGTCTTTTTTTTTTTTTTTTTTTTTTTTTTTTTTTTTACATGCGGTAGTCTGTCTGGTAGGCATTTTTTTTGATTTTGAGAGAAAGGGAATTTATTGGATGTTGTTGGGTGAGAGAGAAAAAAAGAAGAAGAAGAAAAAAAGAAAGAAAGAAAGAAAAAAGAAGAGGGCACCAGTGGGCCAACATCACATCAGGGCGTACTCACAGTAGCACTCGCCTGAATGTATTTGACCGTAGTTACCACCTGACCTGCATATATTCGACCGTCCAGCCCAGATATAACTGAAAAAAAGTCTTAGTGTGAGTATGCCCTCAGTTGCTTTTTCCTGCCTTTCATGTCGCCAGAGCCTTTGAAATCCACTCTCCTGTCTTCACTTCTCTTCTTAAGCCAATTGACTGTACTGGCCAAAGCTGCATTATCACCTTCCCTTTCTTTATCTGAGGTTGTCTGATTCCAACGATTCAAATCACCATTATCATCAACCTCCACATTTTCATCGCTGACTATCTCACCCCCTGAACTGTGAATATCATCCGGTCCAATCCTCAGATCTACAACATTCACTCTCACTCCCTCACCATCACCGTTTTGTTTTTTTTGAGGGTGATGGCACTGCCCAATCACACAGACCCATGATCTTAATTGTTATGTACCTGTTGCATACTGTAACGGTGCAGACCAGAACAAGAACCGACCTCTCTAACAAAGTACAAGATAGCGCAGCGGAAAACTTAGATACCAATGATCCGAACAATCAATATTGCAATGCAGCCCTGAACATACATCATCATCATCATTCCATGGTGTGAAGGGGTCTGGCGCTCACACAGGAAGAATGCGCCAGCCCCAACCATACACTGACGAAGAAGAGGGGGGTTAGAAGAAGAAGAGGGAAGATGGGAATGTCGTCAACACCAAGTCTTCGGCACAGGCCCAAATAGTCCCTCGTCAAAATGTCTGAATCCCAATGTTCTGGATCCAATGTCGTCAAGTCTCAAGTCACAACTCTCTCTCTCTCTCTCTGTAGTAGTCCGCTGATACTGAGAAGTCAGGTGGTGAGAGGGGAAGAAGAGGTGGTGGACTTAGAAGAGGAAGAAGAAGAACTCTCTCTCTCTTGGCACCTTGATGCAGGTACCTCGAAGATGGAGCTGGAGCTATGGCGCCACAGGTAAGTCCCACTGGCCTCCGCCAGCCATCTCTCCCAACTCTACTACTACCACCTACTAGCGCCCAGCGCTGAAGAGTACTGCTATGGCTACTAGCGCCCAGCGCTGAAGACTACTGCTAGCGCTAAGCTACTCCTGCAGCGCTCCTCCTGAGTGCTGCGGCCGAATCCTGAAGACTACTCCTGCCTTCTGTCCAACTACCTACCCGTGAAGTGCATGGGAACTCCCTATGTACTTCTTGGCCTGCCTCCTGACTGCAGGGCGAGGCAGTCCAGGAGGCTGCTCTTGCCAATGCCGAAGGGAGTCAGGGGCTGCCGCTGCAGCTCCTGCTTGAGGCTGTCGTGGGAACAGGCTAAAGATAGCCTGTTCCCGAAACCCTGGTTTTGTGCCTGAGTGCCCGAAAGTGGCCCTCCGTTTCAGGTTGAAAAGCCTCAGGGCTGAAAAGCCCTGTTTTAGGCTGAAAACGAAATAGGGCCTGCAGGCCCTCGTTTTCAGTTTCCAGGCTGAAAAGACAGGGGCCTGTAAGCCCTTATTTCTAGGCTTTTAGGCTGAGAATGCGGGACGGGCCCGGCAGGCCCGTGTGGCTACGCAGTATGCCACAGTACCCGATTGAACTTCAATCCACAACGAATTCACAGGTCCCCATTCATGCATGCAATTGCAGAGTAGACTCGAACGAGGCAAACCCACACAAAACCGGAGAAAAGAGATGCACAGCGGAAACTCAAAACACACTCACAGAATTGAAAAACGAATTTCAATTCTGCAATCCCCCGTCCTCCTCCAATCAATCCAGAGTACTTGTTCCAAGAATCACAACCGTGTTGGTTTAAACAGGTAGGGGCATTTCTTTATTAAAAAAAAAAATAAAAAAAAAATCACAACCGTGTTTACAACAACCTTGAACAACCAGAAACAAGTGATCAACGAAGTATGCATGCAGGAGTCTTCTTCTTCTTCTTCTTCTTCTTCTTCTTCTTCTTCTTCTTCTTCTTCTTCGCTTCTTCTTCCTCGCCACCGCATACCCCTGGCTATGGCTGCCGTAGCAGCAGTAACCCCACAGCTGTCACAACGTGCCAATCTGAACCAGCAACCCCAATGATAGCAGCGCCAGCTCAGCACCCTCATGGAAGTGCAGCGCTGGAAGTCCTGATGAAGAAGGAGACAACCGATCCAGCAATTCGAAGAAGATGAAGTTCCGCATGAGGAGGAACTGTTACAGCAGATATGGCTGCCAAGTGGAAAATGGCAACACAGTCCTCTGGGAGCTCTCATGCAGAGCTGCAAAATAGCAGCAGTGCCATCTTCAACTTTGTTTCCCAACCCCAGCTATGGTTGGGCTTCGAGGAAGAAGATGACCTCACCCAAAATAGAGCAACAGTGCTCCAACAACGGACGGCCAGAGTTTCCCCAGCCAACGCAAAGGGGAAAAGACCCGAAAACTAAGAGGCTGATCCGACTACTCTTCTTTTTGAGGAGAAGCGGCACTTTCTGGAATCCCACTTCTTCCCGCTTTCTCAGGTCTTCCCGTAGGTCTCGGAGGGGAGTGGAAACAAATGTCTATGTGGCAGTTTGTCCGCGACTCACGATGCAGTAGTTCTACCAAAAACCAAAAGAAGAGGATGGCCGTCCCTGCTCCTAAAAAGAAGGCCGGCATTTTTTGTTTTTTTTTTCAATATCCCATGGGCTACGTGGTCCTTTCCTCTGTGTGACATCGCATTCCTTTCCTCTTTGGCCACCGCCGAAATCGTAAAAGTCCCGCTGTTGTCAGCCAAGTGGGATCACTTCTTCGTTCCTCAAGGGGCGGGCCCGCCCAAGGCGGTTCTTTTTGGTTCTTCCCGGAAAGAAGAGAAGTCGGATCAGCCCCTAATTTCCTGCCCTGTACTTACAACAGACTCCCTGGAAAGCAGCCCAGGACTCCTCTGCATCTATCGAGAATTTGGGGAAGAGGGGACCCAAACTATGACAAGGTAAAAGGGGAAAGGGAATGGCCTAAGGCTTGGATCCCACTTTAGTTAGTGAGCCCAGACTTCAATTGGGATCCCACAAGCTAACAGGGCCTTCGGGACCCGAAAAAAAATCGGCTGTTTCTACTCACTCTGTGTGTCGTGTCAATCAGGCCGCGACAGCCGCCGCGAAGGGACAAGGGTTTTCCAAATAGCGGCCAACCCCTTCCCTGTTCCCTAAAAGCAGGCAGGCCGAATGGAGTTCTGTTTTGTTTTTGTTTTTTGGATCGGACAAATAGAAATCCACAGGTCCCCAACACGCCCACCGCTTTCCGCCATACTTCTTGTGATAGCCCTCGAAGGTCGGGGCTGTGGGATTCAAAAAAATTATACGGACCGAACAGTGAGGTGCCTACTCCCAAGGCACTTTTCCGATTTTTTGTTAAAAGCGTCTTGTGGGATCCAAGCCTAAGAGTACCAAACAGGGACTACTACCGTAGTGACAGACTCAGGGATAAAGTCCCATAGGGCTCAACACTCACAAACAAAACACACAGGTTACAGGTCACGGGATCAAGTCGGATTCCCGCAAAGGCTCAAAACAAGAAAACAAACTACAGACTGAGCCGAACACTTAGTGTACAGCCCCACTGGGAAACTGCGAGCCCAGTGGTTAAAAGGAATTTGCAGCTCTATAGGTAAAATTCATAACACTGTGGATACAAGTGTGCGACCACAGAGAAACATTGAAAATCTGATTTCTACGCGAAATAGTAAAACTTAGGACCGTTACGGTATAGGAGAATTTGAGGTAAGATTTGTACTAATCGTACTCTCTCTCAAACACAGGTCATCCATCCAATGAGTGCACTTCAGTGTGAGAACATGAATGTCATGAGACAGTGAATGCCACTCACAAGAAGTACAAGGGGTAGTCAGACAAGGATTCACCGAAACCCACAGTGAAACGCTTGTCAGACTACAGTCTGTCCATCAACTATGTTTGAGAAACGGGATCAGCCCACTGGCAGAACTTAGCATACTTATTCTCAAGCACAGGGGATGCACAAACAAACCAATGGGATCAGTGAAGGAATCAGGATGAAGGTAGCTATAGCCGGAGGAGGTTTCCATCAGCCACCACACACTTAACTGGACCTGCTACTTTTCCAACAAAAAGGACACCGACACCGAGTTCAACAGAATCCGCTGCTGACTGGATCAGGTTACAATGTAGTGGTTGCCCCAAGAAGAGCAATACTTGACAAAGTGTTGCCCAACACATCAGATTCTAAGACAGACACCGGCATCCTTCCTCTTTTGCCACAGCCCGTCTGGGATGCGCAAATCCCTCTATGAGAGAGAGGAAGGGTCCATGGGGTTAGCTGGACATTTGACAAACTTGGGCAGATTTTGCTTCTGAGGTCCACAGGGGCGTTTGCCAGACCCCATAGGAGAGGGGGACGTTTGTCTCTGGAGCTGATTTGCACCCTTCATTGCGCTTACCAGTTCCTGAGCTAAAGTTAGAATAGCCTGGTCTGGGAAGCCTCTTGCACCTTTTTTTTTGTTTTTTGTTTTTTTGTTTTAATTGCTCCAATCTATTCGTGGGGAGCAGCATGTGCTGGGAACCGGGCCCAGCGTCCCTTATAATGGAAATACATTCATGATTGATGATCATTGATGATCATTGATGATCATTGATGATAATTTGGGATGACTGAGGATGATTTAGGATGATTTAGGATGATTCAGGATGATAGAGTGGATGATTGAGATCATGGAATAGAGATAGATGATGAGTAATCAGAATGATTGTCTGACCAGCTGAGGGAGTCAATCCTCTTTGGTCAAAGCTTGCAGAGTCTTCCGCAGACTCCACCGCGCGTGCCACCTCCCTTTGCTCTTCTTCTGACTCTGAGAAGGGAGGTGCCTTTGCTCTTCTTCTGACTCTGAGAAGGGAGGTGCTTCCCTCCTGGGAAGTGAACTGGATTTAGAGTTTGGCCTCCAGATCCAAGGCTGCTCTGCCAAAGGCGTACCAGGCCAAAAACGTGGCCTTGTCCGAACAGACCGAAAGTCTGTTTGGACGAACTGCAAGTCGAAAACGATGCGTGAACAAACAAAAATAGGACAGCAAATAAATAACTATATAAATGAATGCTGCCACAAATCGAAACCTGCGTCCCTAAGGCCTGCTGTGGGCCTCCAGGGCGCGCGTCTGAGGTGCGTGCGGCCTGGGGACCCCAGCAACTGTCGGGCCCCCAAAATGGGGCCCATGTGCAGGCTCAGCATGTAACACTACCACTCATGTTCTTGTTGTTGTATTATTGCCGCTGGCTCAAGGCCTGTTGAAAAGCAATCTGTTTTCCTTTTCTCAGAGATAAAGGGAATCCTCTTGATGGATTCAGGTGTTTTCTTTCTTCTTCCGGAAGTCCTGAGGGAGACCATGTACTGAGGGTGATACGAGCATCCCTCAAAAATGGCCATCCCCGCTTGAGACAGCTCCAGTTTATTGTTGGGTAGCAGCACCTGCTGGAAATAAGGTCCAGCGCGCCTTTGGAATCCTGTCGCGGGTCAGCCAAGCCAACTGAAAAGCAAAAGAGAGAGCGCCGTTCCGATGTGTTTCCTAGTTGGCATGCAGCAGATATCCACCACAGAAAAAAGATGCTCAGAGGTGTGGTGGTTTAAAAAAGTCAAGAAAAGATGGATCAAGCAATCCATCAATATATCAATATAAAAAAAATATATAAAAAAATCAATATATCAATATATCGATCAACCAATCAATTTGTCAATGGACTACTCGCACATAAAGGCTAGAAAAAAAACGCCTATGGCCTTGTGGCACCACTCACTCAAAGAATTTGAAACTCACCAAACTTGCGTCAGACCCTGACCATTTGCAGGTGGACACCGGTCCAGATCAGCAGTCTGGATAGGTCGCAACCTCGCGGTCCTCGCCACTTTGGCAGGCAGCAGAAAGGACCTACCAAAAAAGAATTCTGAAGGCGGGGAGGAAGCTAGGCTTGATGACCACTCACTTTACCCAGTTTTCACTGCTTCTGAGTAAAACTCTGACAGAAGGAACACTGGTGAGTGGTGCTTTTTCCTCCTCCTTTTTTTTTTTTTTTTTTTTTCCAGTGGTACCACTCACTGAAACACGAGTTTCAACGCATGCTACACAGCCCATGTGGTTGAATAGTACACAGAAAAAAAAAAAAAAAAAAAAAGAATAGTACACAGATGTTGCTGTGGAAAAAAAGGATTAAGATCAATTCCTGGTGGAATCAAATGGATAAAAAAACTTTGAATTATCTGGGGTAGGTCAACGCAATGATGATACCTCAAGGCAGTTGTCCCCTTCGATATAAAAAACACGCCAAAAAAACATTAAGTATGCGCTCCTTTGGAAGACCTGGCCTCTTCCGTAGGGGGTGGTGAGGCCCCACTAGCCTGGATTCGTTGTTCGGGACCGTAGATCACATGCTGTGTTGTTGTTGTTTTTTTTTTTTTTTTTTTTTTTTTTTTTTTTTTTTTTTTTTTTTTTTTTTTTTTAATAAAAGATTACGTGCTATGGGATGGAAGACCAAGATCACAGTGTCACAGAATCCGGATAAATGTGGGACCTTTTCCTTTACAAAAAAAAAAGAAATGAGATATGTCCACAAGTGGCAGGCCCCCGGCTTCGAATGCTGGCCCACGTCACCATCAGGCTCCATACACCTAAGAGCCTGCTAGAGGGGTATACTGCCCTACTCCCAAGTAATCATCTGAGGCAAGGTCCCACTTGCATGGATTATGATATACCTGACCCAAGGGTGTTTCTTTTTCTTTTTCTTTACAAATAAGGAAACGAGATATTGGCCTTTTATCCTCGTCATATACGGGCCAGTATGTGAATGGGACCTTATGCTGGAAGATGGCGGAATGTGACATATTGGGTCCTTGACCACACATCCCGTACTACCCGAGGACTTCTGGGAAATTGGCTGGATTCTTTGTCCTGGACTGTATATTAAACGTATCGGCGGCCAAGATCAGACTTAGAATCCATTTTACCGGGACCTCACTCTACCTTCTTCACCCACTCTACCTTCTTCACCTTGAACACAACGTACAGCCTGTCTTTGGGCCTACTTTCAGTCTTGAGTGGGGTAGTAGGGGTCCCCCCGCTCCGCCTGGGTGCCTGCAATCGCTGTCTGGTCAGGTCACCTAGCCGAGTTGGTGATGGATGATGGTCCTGGGTGGTCTACACTAAGGTAGGACAGAGGGGGTGGGGATACGCCGGAGTAGTTGATCAGAGGAAGGGTGAGGGCGGTCTTCTGAGGGGGTTTACCCAACAACAACAACAACAACAACAACAACAACAACAACAACAACAAAAAGAAAAGAAAAGGAAGAAAAGGATAATGTTTGTATGTTGTATTCGAGGAGAGACAGCAGGACTGCTAGAAGTTGTGTGGATTCTTCGTTCTGGACCCTAGATTACAAGGATCGACGGCCAAGAACACACATAGAGTCCAAGTAACTGGGACCTCACCCTAGGGTTGCCGGAAGCCTGACAATGTAGTGGATCCTTTATACCGGAACTTAGATTACAAGGACTGATTGCCAGGCAGGCTTCCCCAGTCACAGGATTTGGGAGGCAATAGAACACCTTCGCGCAATTCGCAGGTTTGATCCTCAGCTGGCGCTGGTGGGACAGAATCTGGCGACAAAGGGTCGATGTGGAATGACCCTGGGATTGGGGGGCAATCCTTATGGGGGCCTGGCAACCGCCCAAACCATCCACTTACACCACCAACCTCTTCTCAATGAGTAGAAAGGAAGTACTTTGGGGTTTGTGGAGGAAGTGGTGCGTGCACACACTGGAAGGGGACAAGGTGGACATGGCTGAAGACTCAGCAACAATCACTGATAGTCAATTCATTCAATTTGAAACAGAACTGCTACCTTTGTCAACCGAATACAACGTAGGGTTTTAAATTTATTGCTGTATTTAGACGACCGAAAGATACGCCAAATACAGCTACAGTCTTCCCCCGAATACAACGTACGGTCATTATAGCTGAATTTGGTGTATCTTTCAGTCTAAATTCAGCTATAATGACCGTACGTTGTATTTGGGTGAAGAAGGTAGCACAGTCGAAGCAGCCAAAGGAAAAATTGTCAACTGTCACAAAGAAGCAGACATCAAGAATGCTATCGATCAATTCTGTTCAGACTGGCTTGGGGGAGGAGAGGGGGGGGGG
>BFEA01000091.1:596346-607563 GCA_003427395.1 Chara braunii
TTCCTAGAGTCGTACCCGTTAACGCGCCATGATTTTAGGAAACGTACGGGCTACTACAGGAGCGCCCAAATTCATCAGACTAGAAATGTTTCTACTCCATTTTTTTCCGCGGCCCATAGCTGGGCCAAGTACTGGTGGTTTAAGCTATCTGGCTTCATAGGTGACAATCTCTGATAGCCGCAACTCCACATTTTCATCTGCCTTTCCTTTGAAGAATTTGGGCGTGCAAGACTTGTAGAAATCTGGAAAAATATCAACATAACTAACTGAGCTCTGTTACTTTTCCTCGCTCAGAGGGGTTCTCATGTTCCACTTCAAGCTTAGAGGCTTCAAACAGAAGAGTTTCTTCCAGTGTTTCTTCTTCAGACTTCTCGTCTGCCGCTTTGGGAGCTTTGATGGACATCTTTTACATGTCTTGCATCATAGTCATCCGAGGGTCTAGTTTACTGTTAAGTGATTGCACTGCTACTATCAGTTGCTGATAGATCTATGTGAAATAGCTTCTCCGAGGAATCGCGAGGATGTGTGTTTATTTTTGCGCTCTATAATACTGTGCAAGGAAGATGAGCAATGGCGAACTTCAGCAATCAAACAACATCATACATATGAGTCCAGATAGTCGTGACCTCGAACCAACAGCAGAATTGCATCACGAGATTCACCAAATAAGAACACACCAAGAGTTCATAATTGACAATGCTGAAATAGTCCCATCATCATTAACGAAGAACCAGAGTTGATATCCTATCTGGCGCTCGGCGGCCAGACTACATGTGGCAGATCCTATCTAGCCTACACTACGATGCCGAAAGATGACGTCAACAACTTTCCCGAAGTACGAGCATACAGCGACCAGCGTCGCACGCTTCCAGCACCAGGTATGTCTCTCGCCACACTCACAACCTCATTCCCCAACACACAGATGCCACTAGCACCCAAGGACCACCCTGCGCTTCACCCAGCTTACAGCAGCAAATAGCGCTCGGCTATGGCTGTGTGCTCCTTCCCTGCTCGCCCGTGAGAGCATAGGCGCCAGCCAGCAAATAGCGCAGCAGCGCTTGCGCAACATGCAGCCAGCACCCGAATGCCGAATGAGGAGGCAGGCCCTTTGCTATATCGAAGTGGCCTGCCTGCGTCCAGTCCCAGGAAGCTTCCAGTAGGCCCCGGCAGCCTGAGGCCCAGCACGTTCGAGAACAGGCCTTTGGCCCGAGTTGTTTGCATGCGCCCAACTGCCTTTGGCCTGTGTTCAGCCCGGTACCCGTATCCAGCCCAGGGCCTGCTTTCCGTACATTCACACAGGCGGCCCAGGGCCTGGGTTCTCTCAACCAACTGGCGTTGCGCAACTGCCTGAATTTCCTTGAGTTGCGTAGAAGCCGAAATAAGGCCCTGAGGGGCCTCGTCGAGCCTGCCTTCACTTAGGGCAGCCGACAGGCTCCCAAAAAGGGGCTGAATGGGGCTCATAGAGGTAGTGGCCTCGCATTCCCTCCTCCTTAGCTTCAACAGTCCTCTGAGAAGCTCAGTCTTCGACCATCGGGCGCTTTCCTTTCTGCAGAGATTTTTCATAGTGGGCTACCACTTGCGGAGCGGTCTGCATGAGTTCATCCCTGGTAAACCAGCGGTCCTCCTTCGGATCAGTATGATGTCGGAACCGAACGCGGTACTGCAGCTTCGGTTTTGGAGGACGTCCTTTGCCTGTTGTTCTTGGAACTGGCAGTTCCCGGTGATCAACAATATCGTCGATGTCGACCTCTCCATCCTTGTTGGGGGCAGCATTGAACGACGAGATGGAAACTGATCTGTTTCCTTGAAAGGTGCAAGCTTGGAGGCGTGAAAGACAGGGTAAGTGCGGAGATGACCAGGGATCCGGATTACGTAAGAAGGTCCGTTCGGATCGGTCCCAACAATATCTAAGACTTCCCATGGTCCAAAGTACTGTGGCATGAGCTTGCGGGAGATCCCGTGCTCCTGTCCCAGTTCTGAGGACTTAACCCAGACGCTATCCCCAACCTGAAATGAAGACTCACGGCGGTGTTTGTTCGCAGATGCTATCATAGCCGCCTGTGCCTTTTGCATCTGTTCTACAGCGTGCTGCATCTTCTGTTCATACTGGTAAGCAAATTCAGTTGACCGATTCTCAGGGAGGAGAAAGTCTAAGGGTAGTCTAGGCTTGAAAGCATACTTGCGGCGCATCGCGATGCACTGTACTGCGCACGTGCGCCGCACCGCGCTTCCCGCACGACGCGCGCGCACTGCATGCGGCGCACCTCCAAAAATGGGGGTCAAAAAAAAAAAAAAAAGTTGTGAGGGGCGGTAGTAGACCCAGCCCCCTGCTCGCGTAAAATGAGAAACGACCATTGAATTTTTTTTTGGAGGTCGCGCGTTGGCCTGAAAGATTTTAGTCACCTGTAGTCCGGGTAACACTCTGTGTGACACTGTATGGTAGGGTTATTGCCGTATGTATGGTAGGGTTCTTGTAGGCCAGATTCAATCATGATGAGGGTCGCGATCTCTCAAAACGATCTCTTCTTATTACTTCTGTAGTAGAAAACGACGGAACTGACAACCGTTTTTCCTGGAATTTTTTTTTAGAATTTTTTTGCACGAGTGAAGCCCGGCGCGTCCAACTTTTTATTTTTATTTTTAAAAAGGGGTCCAGTGCCCAAGGCTGATATTTCCAATAAGAAGATTGAGGCCGGGGTCCTCAAAGTCTACCCGAAGTTACTGACATCATCATGTTGAGGATCGGGCTCAGCGCCCCTTAAAGAACAGCAATGATGCAAGAAACTTAAGATGAAAACAACCTCTTCAACCTTCTAACGGTTGCCAGATAAAACATGACACAACTAGCTGTTTCAGCTTTAAGTCTCTTCTCTACCAAGCCAAGACATATCCACCAGCGATAACATTGAAGAAGGGAAAGGGTCAGGAAAGAAATCTGGAGATCTGAGGTAATCGCCTGCTTGAAGTGAGAACCAGTCCCTGAATTCCAGATGGAAGTCCCTCATGAAGAGATCTTCCGTCGCTGTTTCTCCTGGCCACTTCACCTCACCCAGACCACCGCCCTCGTCTCTCCCCAGCCAATCTCTTTCAAGTTCTTGAATATAGTTGTGGATATCTTTTTTTTGTTGAAACATATTTAATTTAGTTTTGAGTTTTGCCCATTGAGAACGAATCTCTGTATGTAACATTTGTACCATAATTGTAATTGTTTCCTTAATATCCAATCTGACTTTCTCTCTTTCATGAGTGCACCGTCTATACCAAAGTGTCCATAGCATCACTGTGCGCCCAACCATATATAAGTTATGTTGAAAAACCGAGAGTTGACCATCTGTAGGTTCCCAATGACCCAGGAGAATACTTCTCCAGTCCCACTGCCACACTCTTCCTGTGAGTTTATTCCATGTGCAGTCCCAATGTCTCCATAAAAGGACAGCGCTAGGGCATTGCATAAAGATGTGTTCTATTGTTTCACAAATTTTTCGGCTTGGAAATGTTAATAAGCAAAATTTACACCATGGGACAGCAAGGCCCCTTTGCTCTAGTGACGAATGGTCAATGAGCCAGTCATTTGTGGGCAGACACCGATGAGTTATCTGCCATTGTAAGGAGGCGAATTTTGCCGGACCTTGTTTACAATATTTAAAAATTTTAATTCCTTTAAGCAAATTGATATCAATATTCAAATGACGCGCCCATCTTTGTTTTACTATTGCCAAGATATCTACTTTGGGCCTCAGCATTCTGTAAGTGGCTTTGACCAACAGTGAGAGAAGAATGCGTGGTTTTCCTTTCTCATAGGTGTGCCAAATCCATTCCTCTGCGTGAAAGGGAGGTCTGGGATGGGGATATCAGGGTGAAAGGCCCTCCATCCTTTGACTGAAGGATCATAAAGCACTCCGATCCGATATATTGTCAAAAAAGAAAAGAATAAAACCTTATCCTCCTGATTTTTTACCAGGAGGTGATCATTCGTAATCTTCATCAGGCTAACAAAGACCCCATCCTCATCAGCATGAACCACCTGTCCAGTACATTGTTGATTATCCTGCTGAAATCTTACTACCCAGTCCGCCTCCTTGAACTTCGGTCATTTTCTTAGGGTCCTTACCCAAGCCAGTGGAATAATAAATATGATTTGTTCCAAGTTTGTGGACAATTGATGTGCATATTTAAGAATTGTTATCATCTGATCAGTTGTTTTCCAATCCCTTGTAGTTGTATCCCACATATCCTTTACCCTCAGAACTTCTCTTTTGACCCATAGGGCCCAAGGTGCCCAGAAACTATTTAGAATGCAGCCTTGGGAATCTGTTATCCATCTATTCCCGAAGAGAGGTTGCCTTAAGACTTCCTCATATCGTGAGGGGAAGGGTTTATCCGGTAGGGGGAGAGCTCTCCATGTCCTTGGTAATGATACCCATAGGTTGTCCTGACCTAGATCTCGTCTTGCTGCTTCTCTATCACCCTCCTCCTTGAAAACCGTTCGTGCTCTTGGAATAACCCAGAATTTGTCCTCTATCCAAGTGAGTGGGTGTATGTCTTCTGTGGTAGTTGGTGCCAACTGGCGAATTTCTTCTAGCGCCAGGGCTTTCCATGGAATGTCAGCGGAGAAAATTAACTTTTTAATCCATTGCATGGACAGAGCCCTATTTTGAATTGTAGGGTCCAGGATCCCCATACCTCCTCTTGTTTTTTGTCGGATTAGAGAAAGCCCAGCCACCCTCGGAATCACCCTATTCTGCTCATGGTCCCCCCTCCACAGGAAAACTTCTACCTGTTTTTGAAAAACTTTGATATGTAATTTACTAGTGGGCAAAATACAGGATTTGTACCAGGTAGAAGCAAGTACGACATTGTTAATAATCAAGGCTCGTCCAAATAAGGATGTATACTTGTTCTTCCATTGGGTCATTTTTTTTAATGTTGGAGTAGTGATCCATTCATCATTTGTGATTGGTTTGCCGCAAGCAGTAATTGAAACCCCCAACACCCTTATGGGGGCTTCCAAGGGGACCCAACTGACTTTGGGATTCTCTGGAGGACGCACCCCATTTGATTGAAACCACCATCCCTGAGTCTTACTTCCCCAATTAACCACCATATCCGATACCAATGAAAATTTATCCATGAGGGCTTTAATTTCCTCCATATTAGAGGAAGAAGCCTCCATCATAATAGTTAGGTCATCTGCAAACATAGAGCAAATTGGGATTGCGTCATAAGGTATTCCTGAGATCCGAAGTTTCTGGATCTTCTGGTTAGTTCGTAGGTTAGTCCCTAAAGCTTCCATAATGATAACAAAGAGAAAAGGGGCTAGAGGATCACATTGTCTTACCGACCTCTGAAGATGAATTTTCGGTGAGAGGAGGCCGTTGACTTGAATTCTCGTAGTAGCATTAGAATGTAAAATCCTTACCCAGTTTCTTAGGACAGGACCAAAATTCATCTTGCTTAAACAAGCATCAAGAAAACACCAGTCAACATGGTCATATGCTTTCTCAAAATCTATAAAAACAAAGGCAACATCTCTTTTTGATTGACGTGAGAGTTTAACCATCTCAATAATTAACAAAATGTTATCTTGAATATGTCTTCCAGTAATAAAGCCTGTCTGTGAGGGGTGGATGATACTTGTCATGACTGGTATCATCCTATTGGCCAAAGTTTTAGCCAATAATTTATAAACTACAGTAAGCAGGGCGATAGGTCTATAATTCCTAATATTCATCTTATCACCTTTCTTATATAATAAAGTTAGTATGCCTTGACTAACAAACTCTCCCATGACCCCATTTACTTGAATAGCCTCAAAGTATTCCATCAAGTCTTTTGAAAAAATTGGCCACATGATTTCGCAGAATTCTTTTGGTAGGTCATCGATACCTGGGGTCTTGTCTTCCTCCATCTGGAGAAGGGCCGTCCAAATCTCCTCTTTTGTTAAAGGTCGTTCTAACCACTCTCTCTGTTTTGATGTTAGAGCTTTGTGTAGGGGAGATAAAAACTATTGTATATTTTGAGCATCTTCCTGGCTTCTAGTGAGATCTTTGGACGAGGTGAAGAGGTTTTTGAAGAAACTGTATGCAATTCTTAAACTGCTAGCTGAAGAGGTGTGAATAGTCAGCTCCTGAGAGGAATCAAAAGGGTCCAAGAATCCTTCAATCCTTGTTCTTTTTGCTCGTGTGTTGGCTAATGAAAAAAAACTAGAGTCCATTTGTCCTTCAGTTGTATATTTAGTTAGTCTTCCTCTGATTAAGCATCCTTGCCAACGATGTTGGCCAGGGCTAAGAGCTGATTTCTAAGATCCATTAGGTGAGCCTGTTGATGAGGGTCCATTGTTTGATTTTGAAGTTCGTAGTTTAGTATTTATTCTTGAATTTGTATTTTTTGAAGATATCTGTTTTTGGAAATGAGCTTAGAATATTCATTACATTTTTTGCCCAAAAAGACTAGACCATTATTAAACCATTTTATGAAGGAGTCATGTTTGTCTTTAGTGGTGTGCCAGTATTTTCACACATCCTCGATATAACTCTTGAATTGTGTACCCTTTAGGAGTGAGGTATTCAGCTTGTAAAAACCTTTCCCTCGGTCTGGCTTTTTCCGGAATGAAATAAAGACCGCACACATCTTATGATCTGCTCCTGGCCAAGAACTCTGAGGAAAAATGGCTCCCAAACTAAAGAGTGATCCAAATCTTCAGACATTAATATTAGATCAATTCTTGATCCAGAGAATTGTGTCGTGCCATTGTTACGAATGCAGGTAAACAAGCGTTCTCGTGGGAATATCCGTCTATATGTATCATATAATTTCTCTTCCTCACATAACCTCTGGGTAATACGCTCATCTTCTTCAATATAAGCAGGACAAGGAGAGGGCACTTTCCATCTATCCATCCATCTATCTGGTGCTACATTAAAGTCCCCTGCCATGATGGCAGGGATGCCCTCTGAGATTTGGATCCTGATTTCCCTAAAGAATGAAATCCTTTCCTGTAAATCGTTCGGGCCATATAAATTAATGACGCGGATAATTTCTAGTTCCAGCATGACCAATGCTTTGACCCAATGACCCTGATCCTTGTCTACCTCCCAATACACCAATTCGGCTCTAGAGTCTGGGGGTACCCAGATTGCTACTCCCCCAGATCCATTCCTAGGTGCATGTGCACACACTTTCTGAAATGGCCATACAATGTTATGAGCCCTAGAGTGTGCGGGGGAGTCTGTGAGGTGTGTTTCCTGTATACAGACCAGATCTGGCCATGTGTGACTACCTAACCCTTTTAATTGTTTCATTATAGCTTTTCTTTTTGCCGCATCCACTGTGGCCAATCCGTTTACATTAATCGATCGTAGATCTAGATCTGCAGATCTGGTTGCCTGTTCCCATACCGGATTTCTTCCGTACAACGCTTGTAATGCCTCCATTAGCACATACGCATAACACCCTATCCTCCTTCCTTTTATAGCCTAATCCAGCTGCCTTTCTCGAACTCTGAGGAGGCCAGCAGAATTCCGCGCCTGAGAATAGAACACAGGAATGCTATCTCATCAGCTATTGACCATATGGGATTTGCTTTGACATTGACGCTTTGCAATTCCAGCAAAGCATTATGTGAAAACCATTTGAGTCCTGCTTCTTTATGTTCTTCGAATCTGACGAAGGTGTCTCTTTTGGCCATCTTGGCCTGTTCTCCACATTGGGTAAACGTTGCCTGTGGTCCAGGATCAAAATGTTTCGAGAGGAAATCATGGAGATCACGTCTAAATGTTTTATCGTTTCCACTTTGGTACTCCAAGTATGTAGTCCAACCTCTGAGCGTCACGCCTCCATACTGATCCTGACCAATAGGGAAAAGCCCTACCTCCCATTTACCCCCCTTCTTTCTAACTGGAATAATAAGATTTCCTTTCGGGGGTTGCGGTCTGGACACCTGACCCTTCTCTAGTAAATTTCTCAGCTTTTGGCGCTTTCCAGTCTCATGTTGTTCCCCTGTCTGTAGTTGTGCTTGCCCTTGTTCCCCTGTTTGCTGCTGTTGCTGTTGCAACCGCATCTCCTGCCGAGGTTTCTTGTCCTTTTGCGGCGAGAGTTGCACTTGTGACTGTTGCAGCAGTGTTGTACACAACACCTGTGATTGTTGCTGTTGTGACTGCTTGTGCTGTTGTGAGATGTCTTGTTGCGCCATGATGATCTCTCTTGTCATGATGTCTGATAGGCGTGGGAGATGACTGGCCTCCTCCTCAGTTATTTTTTTATTATTATATTCTTTTTCAAAATCTTTCTCTTGCTCTATTTCCAATTCTGATATTGTCAACTCATCTCCCTTTATTATTGAGCTCCCATCCGAGTCCTTCCCTTGTTCTGATGTTATCACAACAAGAGTTGTGTCTTCCTTTCCCATTTCCTTCCCTGGACATACTTGCATATCCTGAGGGGAGGGTGGAGTGAACATTTTAAGAACTGAGGCCAACATTCTCTGACTTACTATCGACCATTGAGAACCCTGAGGCAGCCCTTCCTGTAATACCTCGTGCAAATTGGGGCTGTTATTCAGAATCCCGAGCAACTGAATGTAAGATGTGTCCCAGAATTCATCCTTCGTTCCTTTGTATTTTTCTTTTAATTGTTGAATCATCCATTCCGCTAGCTGATTAACTTTCTGTTCTAAAGTAGGTTCAACCCCCTCCGGGCACACATCTGTCATAGGCAAGTCTTCAAGAATTGATTGGGAGTCACTCTCCATAGGTGCAAGCCCAAATGTGTCTTTGAACGGGTCTGAGGATACTCCTTGTCCCATATTATTCCCCTGGGTCCCATCATTAACATTTGAACCCCCTCCCAACGAGATTTCATGCATTGGAGAGGATTGTTTGTTGTCTTTGTGCGCTGTTTTTCCGTTCCTTCCTCTAATCACGACCCTTCTTTTATTATTATTATTATTTTCTGTTATTATTATTTTTTTTCTGTTTTTTCCTTCTTTCCTTACAAGTAGGTGATCATGTTCAGAGTGAGGTTCCTTTTCCTGTGTATGATCTAACGTGTTGAGTATTGCAAACGATCCTGCTGAAATGTCGATGGGGGTTGGGATGTAATTCTTTGGATCTGGTCCCAAAGATATTTGTCCCCTCACTTCTACCTGTCCCTGCGGCTGTTGAACAGAATGCCACCTTCCTTCTCTTTGACTTCCATCTCCCTGGCCTTGTGTATGGTGACCCGTCCGTTTCTCTTGTTGGGTTTGCATTACATTCGGTGTCTTCATAATTTCTGCTGTTTTAACTGCCTCCTCTGGGGGAGTCCAACTGTCCGGTGGTCTGGTTTCCAAGTTGGGGTCCTCTTGACGTTCCCAAGTCCATCCCTTACGGCTACCTTCCTTTTTAGACGCTTCAATATAAACCCATCCCTTGTGCCCTGGGTCAACCGTTCTCCACATATTAGCTTTGAATGGATCCCGAATAAGTTTTCCCGTTGACCGTGATTTTTTGGATGGATTCTGCTCACAGGAGAGGTCCGAATTAAGATGGCCATAGACCCTACACCGAAAACACCATGGACGCAGCTTGTGGGCTGTGTGAATGTGATACTCCTTGCCTCCTATTCTATATGGAATTACGTCATCTATATTGAATGGAACATTCGAGGGATGATTCAATGCCAACATTAGATAGTCAGTCATTTCTTCAGGCTACGAATGCCGGCAAGGGGTCAAAAAAATCTACAATATCATAGGTTTCCCCTAAATCGTGAATAAAAGCCGCCTGAATTTCAATCGGAATGTGTCGAAATTCGACCCAATAATGCTCCTCCATCATTTGTCTGCGACGCTCATCTGGGCCGTGTTTGATAGGTGCCCATGGGTAAATTTTGACCTCCGACCGATCACAACGTAATTTTTTCCAGTCATCAATTATTTTTTTATCTGCCACATGTAAACACAGCACCGTGAACACTGTGGCTGAAATGGTTTGAATTAAGAAATCCTCATTTGCCGCATCCTGACTCCCTTTCATCTACGCTAGCCGTTTACTGATCCATTTCAGCTTATCATTCGAGGATTTATAAGCCGCATCATCGTGAAATACCCAGTTATTTGCATGCATTTGATAAATTGTATCTCTCTCTGCTAGTTTCAGAGCAGGATAGGATTTGACCAGCGATTTCTTCCCTGCGTGTTCCACCACTTTACTTTCAGATGGACTGATAAATTTTGTGAGAAAAAATGCATGAGCAGTGGGTAAATTTGCAAGTGGAATAAGAAGGGGATCCTTGTCCTTCCCCATTCGCCTGACTTCCAGATTCTTGGTTTGGAAGGTACCGCGTGCCACCTGCAACCATGATTTTTCTGGGTGCTGAGAACTTTCCCCATTTGCTTCCATCATCTTGACCCCTTCCTTTACAGAAGCAAGAAGTTGAGCTCCTAGTACCTGTACCGCCGTTGTTGTATGGCTTCCTTCCCTGGTATTCTCCTCCAAGGTATCAGTAATGTGTGCTTCGTTAGCATTTTCCCCCCTCTGACTCCTGTGATCTTCCTCCTGTCTCATGCCCCAACTTCCCCCACTCCCATTATCTCCTCTCTTATCCTTGATTCCCCATACCACTCAGTATCCTCTCCCTCTCCCTCCCTCTATTCTTCCTCCTCTTCCCCCTCTTCCACTTCTTTCAAGTTCCCCCCTACCGTCACCTTTTGTTCCCCATGATTGTGTTTGATTATCGGTTCCCATCCTTGCCTCCTTACCCTTGTTGTCAGATAGGACTCCGGATGACGAGACTACACCCGTTTCCACTAATATCCCTCCTTTTTCCGTTTGTGTTCCTTCAACAAAAGAATGAGGAAGTGGAAGCGGACGAGAGTTGACAAGGGAGTGAGAGCGCTGCATTCTTTCCCCTTCATTGCGATATAGAGGATTCATTGACATTGCTCTTCCCAAAGGCATGAGATTGCAATTCCCTTGTCCTACTCTGGAAGATAAAAGAGAAGCCGTAAGAGAATACTTGAAACCTTGCCCCCTCATATTTATAGCATTTTGCTGTGTCATTGAGAGAGACAACGAATGGTCTTTTGTGATGTCTGCACATTCGTTGCCTGGCTCTGCGAGCTTCATGATGATTTGATTCATTTCTTGCTGTCTCTCTTCTTGTGTGAGCACCTCATCATCTGAACTACTTTCAGAAGAATCAGGTGAGATATATGAGGCATGTTGTTTCATCCTTGAT
>BFEA01000091.1:618978-639951 GCA_003427395.1 Chara braunii
AATGTCAAGTGGGCAATTGGGCGTCTAGCCGATCGCAATATCCTCTGGTCGTCCTCTCCAGTGTCCTCCTCGTCGCTCATAAGCTACAACCCTGTACACAATCTGCACTAATACACTCTCGGTGCCTACCGCAACGTAGTGCACAGACCAACGGGTGGCTATTTCGGAGACTTTACATTCGGGTCAACAGGTAAGTCAGATTCCTACAAATAAAACTATTTTTAGTTTGACTAGTCCGCAAACAGAAGCATCATGAACAAGAAGCAGTTCTAACTAATCCTGTTTGTCAGATGTCATGACTGTACACCTAACTAATCAAAACATAAAAATAGAATAATTTGTGTGGATAGGACAGTATAGAATTTTCTCGACCTTATCACCTGGAATTTACCCCTCCCATAGTTCCCTTGAGTATCACTTGACGTCAGCGTCCCTGAGCAATCTGGAGAGCGTCGCGTTGTCGGCGCGAATACCCTTACAAGGGTATCCGCCCTGGTTCTTGCAAGTGATAGGGAGGCCCGGTTAGCATGGATTTCGAGTGTCCGTGCGGGAAAAACGCGATGGTTGCCCGCACGCGGGCAAAGGTCTGCCTTGTCCCGATAGGGAGCACGTGGGCGCGCAATTTTTAAGGCGCGCGTGTGATTCTTCTGATTGAGTGGGCGGCCGGGGTAGCTGACCGACCCGGACCGTGTTACGGCCTTGGTTAGGGATTGAAAGTTTGTTCTTGATCAGTGCGCTCGGCCCAGCGGTAGGATTGGCGTGCCGATAGACGTATGGGACGACCCGGACACAGGCTGGTAGGCCGGCGCGGACGCTTAGGGGCCGTGAATGTAGATGGGGGCCGAAAGAGTGGCCTGAGCGGTATCTTGGCCCGGCGCGCTGCGGGGTACCACCTTGTATGGGAAGCCGCGCCTGCTGGTCACAGGCTTGGGCTTAGCCCTATCGGTTACGATATTGGACTATTGCCATAGAGGTGCGGGGATCGAGGCTAGCGGACAGCAGCGTTGGAGCAACGGAGCGGCGAGAAGCTGAGGGGTTGAGGGTCCCGTGGGCCTATCCCCTTTTGTTTTGCTGAGGGAGCCTGGTCACGGGCCCGCGCTGCAGAACCAGGGGAGCCTTAGCGGCGCCATGCCATTTTCTTTATTTTTATTTGTTGTTGGTCCCCCTACTGTGTTCTTTTTTTTGGGGTTCGTTCTATGGTTGTTGCTTGGCGTCCCCTCTTAACTGTTCGGGACCTTTGGGGTTAGACGCCGGGCTTGGAACCGGCCATGGGTGGTCTCTCCGAGGTGCCGTAGGGCACTGCCGCTCGGATGGTCCGTTGGGGCATCCGTTAAAAATTGGGACGGCGCTGAGAAGATTGGCTTGGCCCCCGCGCGGGACTGACACGTACAGATAAGGGGGCAGAGGTTGGTGAGCGCTCGAACTAGACCCTGAAAGGAGGTCGGGTTCGTGCAGAAGGTGGTAGAATAGGGAGAGGGAGTGTTGCGGAAAAAGATCTGTTGAAAAAGAAAAGATTTGACTACACCGCGAAGGCTGCATGGCCCGACCGTTGTGTGGAGTAGCGGGGGATGGTTTCCTCGTTGACTGGTCGGGGTGGGTAGCTCGCCGGCCGCCTGAACCCGACCTCGGAGGGAGGCTAGGTTCGCGCGGGGGAATAATGAGAGGAGCCGACACTAGGGACCGTTCGACCGGTGAAGGGTTGCGGGGCGCCGTGTTGGGCAGGCCCTTAGGAACATCCGAATTGGCACGAAAAGTCCGGGGATGAACCCGGACGCGAGCCGGGCCAGGTGCGCGCGCAAAAGCAAGGAGGAGGGTGGCCACGGTCGAAAGCCCTTTGGGATATTGGCGGGATCCAGTACGATACTGAGAGGATTGTGGGCCAGGTCGGCGGGTGAACCGAGACGCGAGCCGTGCTAGATGCGTGCGCGCAGGCAAGACGGGGAGGGGCCGAGTTCGGGCGGGATGGGAAAGATTAGCTTGGCCCCCGCGCAAGAGCGATGCGCATAAAGTAGGAGCGAGCCCAACAGGCCAGAGCGTTTACCTGACATTCGACAGCCCGTCGGACCGCGCGGTTCTAGCGGACCGCTGTTGATGACAACGCGACGGGAGGGCGGAGCCAGAGATGGTGAAGGGCTGGCCGGGCGCAATCGAGGAGACGAAGTGCTCTCGATCCTGAGTGGACTCGAGAGGGGAGAGAGGCGGTATAGGGGTTTTGGTTTGCGGGGAGTTGAATGGGGACGTCAGAAGAAGAGGGGAGTGAGTAGTTAGTGGAGGAGAAGAGAAAAAGGGGGCGCGGAGAAGCCGAAGGAGGCGGATATGGTCGAAGGAAGGAGGAGATATCAGGCCCAGTTCTTTATGGAATCGGGTGAGGTAAAATGCAAAGGGGGGGTTAATAGCCTCGGGCGAGCCCAGTGATGATGTTAGTCTCGGGGGAGAAGTAGTGTAAAGGGAGTTGAAAGGAGAATAGGTTGCGTGGTCTGAGGCGGACGAGAAAGGGGAAAAGTCGGAGTGTTGATGTATCTGGCCGCCTTTTAACAGGGGGGGGGGGGGCGTTTCTGTGTTGGGGCCCCTTGTGAAGTGCGTTCGTGACGGCGATGTTTCGTTGCGGGTGGAACGGCCTTTGGGGAATGAACCCGGCTTTGTCTGTGGCCGGGGTGCGCAAAGGAGCGTAGGCAACTTAGGCAGATCTTCTGCTTTTGGCTGATAAGTGGACTGTACAAGAGTTGAGCGAGGCAGGGGCAGGAGAGCTGCGGGAGAATGGTTGGCATTGACTGAGTTGGGGCTGCACGGACGGGTGGCTCGCCGGGTATTACGGGTTACGAGCGTTGTGATCCGCTGTGGTCTGCAGTGCCGACTGTATAGGGGGTGGCTGTGCGCAGAAGACTGCGGTGTACAAGGCACGAACTGTTGGGGTGCCTGCTGACTGAGCAGGGGGGTGTTGCTGTACATTGCATGCTAAGCTGCTGCTCAGCTGGTGGCTGCGAACTGTTGTGGGTTGCCGTCAACTATTGCCACTTGCTACAGCCGGCTATACGGCAGCGGATGGGCAGCGGAGGGGGGCTAATACGGTGGAGTGAAGGCTGGGTCAAGGAAGAAAGGCGGACGCTGCAGATTGAGGGGTCGACAAGGGATTGACCGTGGCAGCTGATACTGGAAGGCTGGCAAAGCCGTTGCAAGTTGGTCGCCATTGCGGGGCCCTCAGGCGTTGAAGAGTTGAAGGCCCTCTCGCGCGAGTCTAAGTGTGTCCTTCCTGAGTCTGAGAGTCTTACTACTTCTCATCCTGTCCTTCTTACTCCAAGTCTGGTCCTTTGGCTCTGAGAGGAAGGCGGCAGGCGGGCGTGTGGCCCGTAACCGGCGCCAAGGCCTTTGTGGGAGGTCGCCCCACCGATTGCGGGAGCTCTGCCGGGACTCAGGCGGAGTCCTGGAGGCAGAGAACTGAGTGGTAATCCCTTGACCCCCTCTATAAACCCAACTATAGCCCCTACGTGTACACCTCTCTATGTTTGACTGAGTGGATTGTGTGGACCCTCTACTTGGTTTTGAGCTTGGCTTTCAGGACATAAGTCAGATTGAAGTAAAGGAATGTATGGACAAATCTCAGTTTCAGTTTGTTGATTGCCTGAAAGCAGATTATGAATGAAATGGGTTGCATCCGGGGGGGGTGGGAGAAAGGCAGTATCGTATGCCGTCTGGTTGGGTCGTTGGGGCTGGGAGGTTCCCATAAGTTTGGGGAAGCCCAGCGCTCTGTTTATTTTTGGGGTTGCATTGAGCCTCAGACCGCTCTATAAGTTTAGGTAGCCTGAAGCTCTGGAGGCTGGGGTGTCCCCATAAGTTTGGGGAGACCCGGTGCTGTGAATTGCATGAAGGGTCAGGACGCTCTATAAGTTTAGGTGTCCTGGCTGCTCTGACTTATGAGGGTTTGATTGTGAGTGATTTTCAGGAACCCAAGGCGCTCTATAAGTTTAGGTACCTTGGGTTGCCTTGTTTTATTTGGGGTTTTCGCTGTTTCTTTGTTTCTGAACCAGAAGGTCTGTACCGCTCTATAAGCTTAGGTGGTTCAGCCCTTCTCCTGTTTTGTTTTGAGGGAATAATTTTGGCAGGGGACAGGCCGCTCTATAAATTTAGGTAGCCTGACCTACTTCCTCGCACAAAGTGGATCAGAGAGAAACGAACGTGGCAGAGGATCAGACCACTCTATAAGTTTAGGTAGTCTGACCCAATGCCTCGCACATGTTGGAACCCAATGGATATAATCTGACTATATTTTATTACTATGATATTAAGAACAGGCTAGTCAGGCCGCTCTATCAGTTTAGGTAGCCTGACTATAGCTTATCACAACTGAAGAGAGAATAACTAAGAGATATAACTGAAGGTAAACATGGGCAGGCTGAGCAATGTTCTAAGTTGAGCGGCTCAGCCTTATGTCCCCTTTGAAGACTAAGTTAAGAGAAGTATATATAATTTGGCTATTTAAGCATATCAGGGCGACTAAAGTGGTCAAGTCATATGCCCAAAGAAGAGAGAAGAAGTTGTGCCCTCTGTTTGTGTATACCTGGCCAAGTCAGAACGCTCTATAAGTTTAGGTATTCTTACCTTGGGCCTGGCTAAGTTGGACACGCTCTGTAAGTTCTGGTGCCCTGCCCTATGCCTTATGTAAGTTAGGTAAGAGGGGATAACTCACTGAGAAGGTATGAACTATTATTTGCTAAAGGAACTTGGGGTTAGCGAGAGTACTTACCTTTGTGGTTTGGGTTGCATGTGGCGGAGTGAGATTACTACTTGGTCTGGGTTTCAGGTTCACAGGTAGTTGCTTTAGAGGCTCGCCACGTGCTAGAGCGATAGGAGTTAGGTCAATTCCTGCATTTTCTGAATTGCTTTATTTTACTTAGATCGATTCTTGCGCTTTCTGAGACTCGCTATTACACTTGGACTTGTATAAATTTTGGTAAGCAACTTTCTCTAAGGGAAGCGCTGCCGAAATTTTTATAGACAAATTTTGACTTGTCAAAGTTCAGCTTGCCTTTTCTGTATATTTGACTTAGTAAAAATTTGGAAAGTCTCATTTTCAAAGGGGAGTGTTGCCCAAATTTTTGCTAATTCAGGGAGTTAGACAAAATTGGACCTTGAGAAGTCAAAGTTGGTCTTAAGCACTAAACTTAGCTTTGTATAAATTTTGGAAAAACACTTTTTTAGGGGGAGTGCTGCCGAAATTTCTGCAAAACTAAGAAGTTAGTCAGATTTTGTCTAAGTTGAACTCAAGGTTGGAGGCTGAGTTCAAATTTGACTTGGTATAAATCTGGGAGATCCAAAAATTCCAAAGGGGATGCTGCCAAAATTTCTGCTAATTCAGAGAGATAGACAAAATTTGACTTTCAAGAGTCATAAATTATTTCAGCTTTTGATATTTGGGCTTGTATAAATTCTATAAAGGCACTTTTCCTACGGGAAGCGCTGCCGAAATTTTCTTGATTTACAGGAGTTTGATTATAATTGGACAGGAGGCGATTCTGACGATCCGCCCTGAATAGGGGAGGTTTTGCCATCACTCTACCTTTGCTTTGGGCACTGGCTTAGAAGTGGGCTTAGACTTAATTGACAGACGCCTTGAATGAGAATGTGCTATGGAGGTTTATCCCCCATATGCTGATGATTTAGCTTGGGCATTTCACCTACCTTGTGTTACAGGTCCTTTGGGGTGTCTGATTCAAGATGTGAACTAGACTCAGCTTGATCCCTTGAGGATCGTCTACTGTTATCACTGGTAACAGGTCGGTTGCCGATTCGTCGGTTTACGACTCGATTTCAACCTGCTCTCCATACTCAATCTAAAAGGCTTTAGCCCTGGTGATTTTACTGTTTGTTAAGGGTTTCACCCAGACTTTTATTGAATGGTCATTTAACAAAGGTACTGAGTATTTAATTAAGGTTGGTCGGATCGGCGGTTGGGGCTTGTATGGCTAAAGCGAAGGGGTATGAGCGTAGAGAATGGTTGGGGTTGACTCCGTGTAGTGCGTGTTTGTTGCTTGATTCTTGGTGTGATTGCAGGTATGTTCCGTGGCTCGGATTTTGGATTTGGAGAGCCTGCGATCCCATATACATATACATGGTTGTAAGGAGTCTCACAGTGTCTGTGAGAAGTGATTGTCGCCTCTCTATCTCCCCTTGTGCATGTATGTGTGGGTATACCTAGAATGAGTGCTTGAGAGGCCTAAGAGGCCATGTTAAAACCCGTTTAAAGGCTGAGGCGGAGGAACAGGGAAGACCCTCCTTTTTGCCAATTTGCGTCTTGGGGTTTTTTTAGTCGGACGTTGGTCATGGGACGAGATTCAAGGTCCTTGTCCAGGACATCCCAAGCCCTAGACTCCGCAGGGAAGGAATTTGCCCCCGTGCAGAGCTTATTCGCCTTGCCGGACGAGACGCTCAGGCCAAGGACCGGAGGTCTCGCGGCGGCTGCACGACTATTCCTTCAGCCGTGCAATGTCGTTAAGGATTAGACCCTCACGATACTTCGAGTCTGACACTTGAGTGTCATAAGCGGTACTCGGATCCACGAGGGACCGCTTGATTATGGGCACTACATAGTACGCCATCATTGCAACTGCTTGTGTACGCTTGCATTGCGAGTCGATATGAGTGGGTCCTGCGTCCGCGCGGTTTTATACTAAGTCTCGCGCGCGACGCCTATCCGATTTCCGCAGTGGAAAGTTATGGGATGGCTACCGAGGGGCTAGGAGCGTTGTCGCGTTGTTTGTGTTGTGTCGTCTCGTATGTGTGTGTGCGTGTGTTTTATTTTTGTGTTCGTAAAGTGGTCTGCGCGTGGTGTGTGGGATGCGTCCTAGTCGACCGAAGTCGGACCGCGCTTGGGACTTCAGCCCCCCAAGATGTCAGTTCGCGTGCGAGCCCGATAGGCGTATTACCGCGCGTACCCCCTATGCTACAGCGAACGAGAAACACCCTCGGTTGGTCCACCTCTGTGATTGCAACTCATTAGCTTTCGTATTATGGACTGGTAGCTCGGCGGGGATACGCCCACCGAAGGGAGGTGACAACTCCCGTAAGGTGGAGGTAAGTTGTGCCTCGCGTAGGCCCTATCTTGTCGTAGGGGCWCGCGAGAGGTATGGCTGGCGCACTCGGCCGGAGCGGCCTAAGGAAGCTCCATTTGTGGGTTCGTGACGAGGTTGGTCCAACTCCTGCGTGACGAGGCCGAGAGGGTCCCGCGCTGCCGCGTGCGGTGCCGAACCGATGCGCTCGACAGGTGGCGCCGTTGCCGGGGGTAACGGAAACCTACCATTGTCCCTGGTGGAACGACATCCGGGTATGGGAGTGAGGGAGAAACTAGGCATATGAGTGAGTAAGGGAAAGACTATGAGATGGACTGTATGGTGATCTATATGACTGTGGGTTGAATGATTGATTGATTGACGGCCCGGCTGACAGCTTGAATAAGGCAGGTGTGAGAAGAGATTTTGTGGGAAGGGTATGCCTTATCTAGGTAGGCCTAAGGGAGAATGAGAAAAGAGATGTCTGTCAGGGCTAAGAGCGTCGGATGCTTGAGGGGTCAACCGGATAGGGTCGTGAAGGATTGAGTTGCTGAGTGAGGTCTTCCGTCCTATCGTTTCTTATAACAGGAAGTTTGAAGCCGGAAACGGTTGATCAAGATGCCAGAGGCAATGGCGGATGGTGGGAGGAAGCTCGTGACGATCGACGATCTCATCGACGCCTTGGAGAAGCGCGACAGGGCGCCAAGCAATGTCCCAAAGGTTGAGACATTCCACTTCAAAGGGGATCGGGTATCCGACTGGTTGGATCTGATAGAGCAGGCGCTGGTAGGGCTGTCAGATGAGGTTAAGCTCCAACGGGTTTTGAGGTACGTCCTGCATAGTCACCATCGGGAAGTAAGTAAGGTCGTGGACGCCGCCGGTGGCAGTTGGACAAAGTTTGGGGACCTGATGCGAAGGAAGTACAGGCTGGGGGATGGCCTGTTGACCGTGGCCGACTTGGAGGCCATGAACAAGGAAGGCTTTTGTACCATTGGGGCGTTCGTGGACGAATTTAAGAAAAAGGCGAGGAAAGTGCACGGGATTTCGGAGGAGGCACAGTGCGCCACATTCTTGGGACTACTTACACAAGCTCGGAGGCCACAGAGCTGACAAAGTATGGGGAAGGGAGTGAGAGACTCACTTGGGCAACCATTGACAAGGGAGTGGAAGAAGGGAGCCTGGACCAGGTGGAGCAGCACCAAATGAGGCTGCAAAGGCGCAAGAGGAAGGAGAGGGATGCTACCGCGTCCGGGACCCCAGGGGTAAAGAGAATTGTCACGGATGTGTTGGCGGCGCTGGGGTATGACAGCGAAGCGGAACTACAGAAAAGAGTGGTGGCAGTGGCCCAAGGCCGGGCGTCGGGAGGAGGAGATGAGGAGGCTGGGCGCGAAGACTACGGCGGAGGGGAGACGGGCTCCCAAGCCCTGACTAAGGCCCAGAGGAAGCAGCGTAATCTGCTACTGGGGGGGCAGGGATCAGGGAAGGGGCAGGCCCCCCAAGCCATTGCCGCACCGCCACCTGTCGCCGCGGCCGCGCCAGCGCCTGCGCCAGCCGGATCGCCGTACATGGGGCCGCCACCAACTTGCGGTCACTGGATCCCGCATTGTCAATCCACGCCCTGGCCCAGTTGCAACCACTATGCCTCATGCGGAGGGAGTCAAGCCCATACGGGACACATGGTCCCCTATGCGGGCTTGTCAGCAAGTATGGGCCCCCCGAGCTACCCAGCAACTCAAGGCCAGCCTGTGGCCCAACTGCCGCCCTCCCAGCAGGCCTCGCAGGCTAGTGTGGCCGGGGGAGGGAGTCAAGGACAAGGCGGGCAAGGCAATGGGGACAGGGGCCAAGGGGGTCGAGGAGGGGGTGGCCGGGGGCGAGGGGGAAATGGGGGAGGCCGTGGAGGAGGTTGGAGTGGTCAGGGGGGCCAGAACCAAGGTGGCCAAGACAACCAGGGAGAGGGCCAAGGGTACGGGAGGCCCCTCTTCGATTGGCGGAACGCAACTTGTTGGTATTGTGGCGAGGTGGGCCACACCATACGGTTCTGGCAACAGCGGCGGGACGACGAGCTGGCAGGAATGATCTCCTCCTGCATGGATGGGGACATATACGATAGGTGGGGGAAGCACATCGATCCCAAGACCCCGGGAGGGATCAGGCAGGAAGCCCTCAGACGAGCGGAGGCGGGGCCACCAGCAGCCCCAACGATGTTCAGGATATGGCAGGAGAGGGAGGACCCGGGTGTGAGGGTCGAAGAGATTGTGGACGAGAGTGAGGAGGTGACTCAGCGACTAAGGGCGGGGACTATACAGGAAGAACCTATAATCGTTGAGTCAGACGACGAAGGATTAGAGGTGGTAAGAGAGTCAGTCTCGACCATTTTGGAAAGGATGGAGGATCTGTTGGCGAAGATAGGCAGATACCAGGAAAAGTTGAGGGTGATGTGTGCTGAGGCCCTGGAATGGGAAGCGAGCCTCCCAGAGGTGATGCTCTATGGGTCGAGCCCGGAGTCGTCATCAGGTCCACAAGGGTACCCAGGGGTGGCGACAGCAGGGTCAGGCCCTAGGTCTAGGATGACCTTTAGACCCCCCACGTCACATGAGAGGGTGGCGCAGGCCGCACAGATTTGGAGCCAGAGTAAGGCTACTACGAGTCAGGGATCTAGTCAGACACCTAACCAAGAGCCGCCTAGGAGGGGGCCTGAGCCCGAACGAAGGAAGTGGTGGAGGTTCAGGAAGAGGAGGATGAGGGTGATGACGAAGAGGATGAGAGGCTCCGCCAGGAAGAAGATCGGCGAGCGGAGCAGAGGGCCACGAAAAGAGGACTTTAGGGAGGGGCGAAGCCGAGTCTGCACGATGGCGTGCCAAAAAGGAAGAAGTACGCGGTCTGGCTGGAGGAAGGTTTTGATGTGGAGCGAATGGTGGACAAGCTTCGGGAGGGCCACAACGATTTGATGAATCTAAAGGACATCTTGGCGTCGGCACCAAGGCTCCGTGGCGAGCTGAAAGGGCGGCTCTCGCGGAGGTTAGTGCCCAACGTCCACCTGAGCTCAATTTTGCCCAGGGAGATAGAGTGGACAGAGGCGGGCACCAGGATGGACTAGAAATGTGTGGCATGTGGGTTGGTGGATCTGAAGGTGAGAGACCAGCCGAGCATCGCAATGGTGGACACGGGCGCTGAGATGAATATCATTCGGGAGCGGGACGCGACCATGTTAGGGCTGGAGGTTGACCATTCGGACCATGGGGTGCTGCATGGGGCCAACTGTAAGGCGATCTTCTGCGGCACTGCGTCTAACGTGATGGTGGAAATTGGGAGGGTAAGGGTGCGAACATGCTTCTTCGTCATGCTCGATGTCGACCACCCTATCCTTCTGGGGAGGTCGTTCCTCTGTCGAACGGAGACCTTGGTCTTCAATAGGCATGAGGGGACGATGATCCTGGCCCTATCTGATCCGGCCTGCGGGAACTATGAAATTATCAAGTGCCAGAACATAGGGCCCGGAAGTGGGAGGAACAGGCTAAACCTCGGCTCCTTTACCTTCGAGAAGTCTGAGTACGCGCGACGAAGACTTCGGGAGGAGCAAGAGGAGGAAGGAGCGGGCGACGTATTGTCTCTAAGCCTTAACGATGTGAATAAGGCAATGGAGGTGGTGGCGGCGCATGATATGGCGGACCCTGAAGCTATAAAGGCATTGAGGGAGCAGGTCCTAGAGAGCCCTTAGGTGGGAGAAGTGGAACTGATCTATCGGCTTCCCGGAAGGAAAGGGGACCCTGCGATGGCCCAGGCCCGAACGACAAGTCGGTCTTTTTTAGGGGAGGGCTTAAGCAGGGTTCCCAAAGGCGGTACAAGACTATAGATAAGAAGTGTCGCCCGGTCCCGTGCTTGTCACGGAGGACGAAGAGGCCTATTATGAGCGGGAGCGGGGACTGATCAGACGAATGCGGGAGCATGCGCAGGCAGGGCCGTGCCGTATTAATGATGACAATGAGGAAGGGATGATAATTGGTGAGCCTGGCTTCCTTTCGCCCCAGGAAAGGACCTTGATGGTGGAAACCATGAAGAGGAGGCATTGCGCGTATGCGTTTAACGACGACGAGCGTGGGAGGTTGGACGTGGATAAGATTCCAATGATACGAATTCATACCGTCCCACACGACCCATGGAACCTGCGGGGCGCGCGATACCCGAATCAAGATGAAGAGAAGAAGGTGGTGGATGAAGGGATTGTGCGACATGGGACCGTAACGAGGGAAAGAGGGTTTGAACCTCGAACGGCCGGGATGGACTTTGGGCTTTGACGATTGCATGACTAGCGCGACCTGAAAAGACTAAGGGTCGGGGATGGGGTTGGAGCCTGACTTTGCCGTGATGTGTGGTTGTGGCTGGGTCGCGAGCTTGGTACGGCCGCCTGGAAGGACTAAGGGCGGTCACGAGACCTGGGAGATGTATGCGTAGGCCGACTAGAGGAAAGATAGGGGCTGGGGGGGGAGGGACGAGCCGCCCCGATGATGCTATAGGAAACTAGGGCCGTTAGTGAAGGAGTGCGTGGCCTAAGGAGAACGCTTAGCCTACGCACCGTAAAGAAGAGAAAACTCTCAATGAACCTCACTGGACTGCCTGAGTATTGAAAGGAGCAATTGCCTGGTACGACAAACGGAGAATCGAAAACCTTACGCCTGCGGACCTAGACCAGTGAGGCTACCACCCGGCTAGAGGGCTGAGCTACATCCCCAATGTCAAGCTCTCTCGCCCTATTGGCCCAACCCCATCCATCTCATAGCACTAGGTGGGGGTGCCCCTGGGATGAACGACCCGCGCCCTGAGAATGAGCGTGGGCGGGTCGAGCCAAATGGGACCCGCAGTGGGGTCGACCAAGGCTCAAAAGTCCTTCAGGGTTAGGCCCCGACAGCGTGGATTTGCATCCTTACCGCTGGCGCCAGCGCGGCATTAGACACAGTGAGAGAGGGTGTCTGCCGACCGCATCTTCGATCGACTTTGAGCAGAGGCTTACTGATGGAGCCACCTTTCGTTCTTCTAGTCGATCGTTTTTCAAGCGCGGCAGAATGCGCGCGGAAGTTTGGCGCGAGAGGAGAGGAACGTACGAATTCAATCCAGAAAATATTGTCGAGCTTCCCACCGCGCTACGGCCCGTCGTTTAGAGCGAAAAGGCTTGGGCACGCTTCGCGTGTCCCGTTTTCGTATCAAGTCCCGTCGTCATTCGTTGGTCAGTTCTGAGTCTGACGTGGATGGTCTCTGTCGCGTGGCTCTTTCTTTATGCTCGTCTTCACTCCGCACACAGTAGTGGAAACCCCTGGATTCGTAGCGCTCAAAACGCTGACATTCGGTGCATAGAGTGCGCAGCCAATGGGGTTCTACTGCCGTCCACGGGATGACAATCAACTCGTTGAATGGCAACAATATCGAGTAAGGTGGGAAGTGCGTATCGATAATGACAAACCTAGCCTCTACGAACCCTGAACAACGATTTGTCGGAGGGAAGTAGTATCGTCCGCCGATTTGTGCAACGGCTTCTCGTACGTCCCACTTGCATACACGTGTCCTTCCCTCGTTGTAAGTAAAAGGCCGTGTTGGGACGGGAGGTACGGGCGGCTGGTGCCCGATCGGAGGGTACTTGTCAGTCCACATATAAATCAATTGCAAAGACCTTGAGACGTCATCAAGAAAAGAAAACACTCGCGCAACCTCCAATCAATCCTTTCCTACACAAGAGAGAGAAAAAAAGCACTCATCAGCATGATCAAATAGGTAACCAACGGGTCGATCCGCGGCTTGGGTTTAGTGAGCCCTCGCAACCTTGATCCAAGGTGCCTTGTTTCTCGAGGCTGCCCTCTGGCTCGGTTGCAGGTGTCGTGCAACATAAGGCAGATGGCATGCGCAGTGCATTCAAAGCTACAAATATAAACACTCTTGCATTCTCGAACGAAATCCCGACGACAATCGTCTAATCAACGCAAAAGACACGCATCTCCATACATACATTCACTGTGGAAGGTGCGAAAATGAGATATGCACAGGGACAAAAAGATGGGTCGCTGAAGGATACACACGCATCCACCGTTCACAAGACAAGAGAACGGGGTCCTTGCATAGGGGGACTACCCAGGAAACTAATGGAAGAGTTCCGGAAGAAGTTCTTTCACACAACCACAGCATGCCGACTCATTCCCATTCGAGAGAGAGAAACAAACATCGAGACACATCATCATTCAAAGATAGAGGAGAAGGGGAAGATGAGGGAGGAGAGTCGAGATAGGCGATGACACAATCCCAAAAGAAGGAAGTTCGGCGTTGCCGCTGTGCTCTCACGCTACAGAAACAAAATCCGCAACAACAAAGGCGCATTCGTCGTTAATTCCAATATGGCCCCGGGCCAATCACTCACTCAACTCCGATCATCAATTCCCATACCTGCACCGACGGTCCCGGCCATCTCGTGCTAACTCCCACCACTGCGATCGTCACCCCGCCGACGTAAACTCGACACGGCTCGCCCAGATCCCACAGTCCGTCATGGCGATCAAGCGCGCAACCGATCAGCTTATCGTCCGTCGGACAGGACTTTCCGACTTGCACCAATCCACTCTGCCTAGCCACGGGTTCCCGAAAGCTGGCTCAGGAGTCGAGAACGTAAGAGAGAATTGCGGACGCGCTTGCGGATTTTATAGTTGCGAGAGCGAAGACGGAAGGGAAAGAAAGCGAGGGGAAGGTTGGGGTGTTAGAGGAGAAGCAGGAGAGAAGACTTTGAGAGGAGTGCTCCATGGAAGCCATGTTGATCCCTCGAGACTCAAGGTTCAACCAATCAGCTTCGTCGCGCAATAGGAAGAGCCTATTGATCCACGCACCTGATTGGTGAGCGGGAGTTATCGAAGGATCGACCGGACGTCGTGCGCTAGATCAGAGGGTGAGGAGGGAAAAGGCGCGAGAAGTAGCGCAAGACGGGTCCAAGATTCAGAGGATCAAGAAATGGAAATGGGTGCGCAAAAAGCAGAGCGGGAGAGAGAGAGAAAAAAAAAAACAGTTACGAGGAGAGAGAAAGAGGAGGGAGAAGGGGAAGGGAGCGCGGGAGGGAGCGATGCAGGGGACAGAGAGGAGTAAGTTTTTGCATGCGCGGCGCCGTCAACAAAAAAAGAGAGAAAAAGGCACCGAAACAGTTACAGCTTGCCTAATTCAAAATTGAAATTACCATATCCATGTGGGAAAAAGAGACGCGGGAAAAGAAAATCCTACGCCTATTCATATTCGCACAAAATTCCAAGAGTTTTCCCCAACGCGACCAAAAACATTCACACACAAAAAGGATGCGTCGAAGTTCCGCTTATCCCAGAATTTCCAACTGCCGGGCCCAATTCCCAATGCGCTCGCTAAGGCGCACGTAAATTCCCATGTATTTCCCGACTTGCAAAAAGAAAAAAAACAGAACCCGAGAATCATAAAAGCTTCCGAAGGATGGGGGCCAAAAACGCGGCACCCGGAATCAAGAAAATGAATTGGGGTTTTTATCGTGTGATCTGTGTTGCCTTGTCGTTCGTCTGTGTGTTGTGTCGTGTCGTGCAGGTTCACAACCGGTGCTGCTGAGATGGCGGGTTCCTCGAGCTCACCTGTCTTCCTCACGGTTTTGGTGGCCTCTATGCTTCATTCCGGGACGATGGAGCACGTTCTTCGTTTTTCTTCCGTTGATCTCGTTTTTGAAACAGATCTGAGTTGCTTTAGGGTACATGACAGGGTAGGGGTAGGATGATAGGTTTTCGGGGCAAGGCAGTGGTATGGCCCCGTTGGCTGGTTTCTCTACTTCGCAGTTTTTTTTCCTCATGATGAGTCTACCGGCGCGGGTAGACGAAATGCGTCGAGGATTATCGCGTTCGTTTCGCTGTGATGATTGTTCTTTTGGCTATATAAAGCGTGCGTGACAGATGGTTTCTATGGGTGAATCTTCTTGTGTCTGTTCTCATGCTAAATACTGTCTTGTCGGGCAGTTGTTTCCTTTCCGATATTCGTGACAACCACCAGTGAGGTTACACATTGGGTAGGTGGTCACGCCTTCGACTAGTTTTCGCATGATCGTAGGGGCCGTTCGGGTTTCTGCTGAGCCTTTGCTATGGAACACATTCTGTTACGATGTGTTTCTCCTCGCAGAGGGCGATACTTTGATTAAGATCTGGGTTTTCTATGATGACGAGACTGATAGGTTCAGGATCATGTTCCAACAAGAGTAGATCGCATTGGTAATAGTAACTTGATAGCTGTTAGCCGGGTTTCATTTTCTTCCATCTTGTCTCTGGGTTACTTCCGATGGCAAGTATCTAGACTCCCAGACATTAGCAACTATCTTTGGCTTGCTGATTAGGATTTAGGGGAAGTTTTCTACCTACCGGATCTCCACTTTCTGTTGTCCATCATGTCTTCCAATAAGTGTTTTAACTGTGGGGGTGAAGGGCACTTCGCTAGGGAATGCCCTTCCACACGTACCAACCCGCCGAATGGATCTTCGGCGCCTGCGGCTCCTCGTTATTGGACACCCAGACGACAGCCGAACGATTCGGAAGAAAAGGAATTCATCCGACAGATGATAGCAGAGAAGAGGGAGGAGCAAGCGCGAAGAAAGGAGTTTGAAGAGAAGAGGAAGTTTGACGAGATGATCAGGCAGGAGATTGAAAGGAACTCGGAGGCAATGGAGGCAAGGGTGATATTGAAAATTGGGAGACAATATTTGACAGCTAAGGAGGAGGCCAGACGGGAGGAATCGCGCTGCCTTGGTGAACGTACCCCACGGCCGTTGCAAAGGGCGAGAGTCGTGGACGACTTTGCTGATAAAGGTATCGAAGATATCGAGGATGAGATAGCTAAATTGTATGAGCTGTGGGAGAAGAAGAGGAAAGCGAAGCAACCTTGTACACCACCAGTGCGGCGATCTTTCAGGCAGCCGAATTTCAATTCCCAAGGATCGGTTGATAGCGAGAAGCCAGGTGGTGAGTCCTCCCGAATGGGCGAGACGAGAGGACGGAGTAAGGTTGCTGCGGGTAGCGGGCCGGAAGGTATTCTTACCTTTATTCTGGCACAGAGAAGACTCCTGACTCCAAAAACGAAGGATCAGCTTAAGGCAATTTGCGCACAAGAAGGGGTGACTTACACGACCAAAGTGCCAACCATTGAGCGGATTGTGGAGGTCCGTGCAAAGATGGCGTATGAGGGGTTTGTGTTTACTCCTTCCCCTTCAGTTTCTCCGACAACTGAGGCAGAGGAGGAGGATACTCCTCTCAACTGAGTGTACCGCAGATCTCGTTATTGGTTATGGTCGAATTTGTTGGAATGTATGAATCATAGGAGGGTAGCATGGGAGATGGGATGCTCACCTCGGTTGCGAGTTCTGTGGGATACTTGTGTCACGCTTTGTATGGTTGCTCTGTCCCTCTTAGGGGAGATCCTGTGGTTGGAAAAGTTTTGATCGCTCTTGTTATCAGTAGATTGGGATGCTTGGTGTACTGGTCTTGTGGTTTATTTACTTGCCTCGCCATAGCTCAATACATCGGTTGCTCTATACGGGGGATTTATATTAGATGGGGCGAGCATATTCGAACGGTGAAATGTCGAGGCGTAGGTACTTCCCCTAAACTTTATAAATGGCTCCGTATAATTGGGGTTTGGGATTACGTAGCGATTCCCCTCGTGAATGGTGTTTTTACTGTTGATGCAACAGAAAGGGTTCTAATCAAGAATTTCTCTCCTACTCTTAACCATAGGAGGAGGAAGGTTCTGCTACCTAAGGAATCACGGTGGTTTGGGAAAACTAGACGGAAGGGTAAGGTGCCTTTTGGAACGCCATGTGGGGTTATCAAGTTTCGCACGGGAAAGGGGGAGTGGTCTGATAGCCTGCTTTCAATCCTTCGGAATGCTCTGATTGCCAATCGTCGGGAGCTGGTTATTGAAATCATAGTTGGTAATCTATGGGCTGACTCGTGGTCTGTGATACGCAGATGCTATGGACTATCTTCGGTTATTGTAGGTAGTTCTACCTATTTCCTTAAAGATCTTAAGAGGGAGCTGCAGAATGGAGGGGTTTGGACTGTGACATCTCTAACTTTCTCCCATAGCAGCAGAGCTCTGTGCAAGAACCATTTAGTCCTCCTCTTGCGTAAACCTTGGACACAACATTTGCTTAAAAACAAGTCCGTGGTTACTTTGACTAGGTGGTACCAGGCGATACGCAAGTTTTCGGGTAAGGCTACCCGAACGTCGCTTCGGGGGATTTTGGCTCGCTCCCTTAAGAACCGTGTTGGGATCGATGTTCGACGCAGGATGTTGGTACGTATGCCTTTTGATCATCTCCTAAGCTCCGCACGAGTACATTCCTTGGTGCTTAGGATATTGGATTCTTCGTCCTTTCCTAAGGCTGTGCACGGTTTGATTGCTAGAAAGGTCCGTTTCGTGTGGAGAAAGAATTTTCCAGTTTCTAGTTATATTTGGACTTTTCATAAAGCAGCTAAGTGTGAAATACGCGCGGTGTGTGGGTGTGCTTGTGAGCCTACATGGAAACGATCAGGGATGCATGTGGTTTCTCGTATCGGTGAAATCCCAGGTGTGTGTACCAACGCTTCTTCTGAACTCGAAGAATATTCCTCGAATTCGTCCCCGGGATGGTGTTTTGGATTTAGGAAGACAGTTAGTCTCCATATGTAGCTATCTACGGTCGACTTGTTTTCTCATTCGATCGGATTTGTTGCATTGTTGGGAGGCTCAAGGGGATGTTGAACCGGATGATGAAATAGATACCTTGCAAGCTTGGTATATCAGATTTAGGAATTTTGTCTGTGTTTCGTTAGATCGAAACACATCAGATACTTTTATAGTCTGTCCGGTGATCTATGATCATTACCTTCGCATGAGCTTCAACTGGAATTTGGCTTTTCTACCTGTTCAGATCGATCTGATTGAGGTGCTTGATACTATGCGTTCGACTTTTGAGGGGGCGCACTTAGATGTCTTGGGGAAATGGGACCCGGCTGGGCATTTCGGAGATGCGTACGTATTGCCCAAGCACAAGGATATTACACGATGGCGGCTGATATCACCTACATGTTTTGACCCGGCCTGAGTGGCTAGTGCCCGGGTATCTCGAGCCCTGAATTGTTTGTTGTTCTCTCTCCCTGCACACCCGAACTTCAACCTTCGGGCAGTGATGGATCTGCTCCCAGGTTTGGAGCAAATGAACAGACGTTTTCAGGGAATATTGGGCTATTGTGATTTGATTTCGGCTTCATTTGACGTTAAGGACATGTTCGTGTCTCTTCCGCATATGGAGATACTGCAAGCAGTTGATTGGCTCCTTGATTGGTTCCACCACAAAGGATGCGAGGGGGTTAATGTGGCTAGGAGAGGTAAGGGTGCTTTTCTTTCGTTAGGGAAGAAACGGGATGACTGTTGGTTTGTCTCCCTGAGTATGGTTCGTGATATGGTCTCCTTTGATCTTCGGTTTACCTATATCTTTTCTGTCGGGGTCCTCCTTCATCAAATTGTGGATGTACCGATGGGTAAGTCCTCCAGTTGTCCATTGGCATGTATTCTGTGTGCTTATGCAGAGTGCTGTTTCCTCTCATCGTTAGGACGAGACCGAAGATTAGTGCAAGGTTTCAGAATAATTGATGACGTGACAATTTTCGTTGCAGTGAGTACGAACGCTGGCTATGATCGCTCCATTGGCATAATTGACATTTTTTCCACATGTTATGGGTCATCTTTGAGATTGGTTCGCACCGATGTATCCCAGTTCGCTTGGACCTTTGCTGGGGTCACTATCTTTAAGCAGGGGGTGTCCTTAGGAACCTTGGTGATACTCAAGAATGCAGAGTCTATTTGGGATACCGGTCGTTTGGCTTTTGGTTGCTTTCGGGATTATGTCTCTTACTCTAGCAAGAAAGCAAAGATAGGGGCGGTTCTCAGTACTTTACACCGAGTTTTTCGCCTTTCCAGTGACCCATGGGGTCAACATGAGGCCCTTCTGGCAGTCAAACGCGAGCTTTTGATGAGAGGGTATCCGAGGAAGTTTATCATATCAACTTTCCAGCGTTTTGGTGCTAAGGGCGGACCTTCGGTGGCCGAGGTCATAGCAGCGTGTTTGTGATTAAGGGCTTGGCTTCTTTGCCAAGTAGGCCTCATATGGCCTTGTATACTATAGGTTGGATATTGCTAGCCATTTACGGGGTTCCCTTGTAGCCTTGTACGGGTTTTCTACGTAACCGATGGTATGGGTTATGAATGGGGGGATTCTTTCCTTTTTTGAGGGACGAGTTTCTTACGCTTGTTTTTCGGGTGGGATCTGCCGTATTGGAGTGACCTTGGCGGGCCACGGACTGCGTCATGGATAATTTTTGGAGGGGGTATCTGTCTGGGTTCCTCGGCATGGTGATTTGCCTGCGCATCCGAAGGAACGACATTTTACCGTTTGAAGGACCATGGGGTGAACCATAGGTGTGTTTCGGTCCTTTTATGAACGAACCTGACTCGGTTCCTGGGCAGGATAAATCACTGGCACATGATTTACAGGATGTTCCGTTTGGCGGCTGACGCTCCTCTGAGCATGGGACAGTTTATGGGACCTCTACGGTACCTGAAACTGTAAAAGAGATCATACGACGGCATATATACCACTATGGCGCAGAGTTTTTCCTTTCATCTTCGGACTGTCACCTCTCCGCTACCAGCGCTCGGACGCGTTCGGATGTAGTATGGTGACCGAGTCATCGGTTTCGTGCGTCTCCTGACGGCCAGCGTGGATTTGCAGCCTTACCGCTGGCGCCGGCGCGGCATTAGACACAGTGACAGAGGGTGTCTGCCGACCGCATCTTCGATCGACTTTGAGCAGAGGCCTGTTTGTGGAGCCACCTTTCGTTTTTCTGTTTCATGTGATCTGTGTTGCCCCGTTCGTCTGTGTGTTGTGCCGTGCCGTGCAGGTACACAACCGGTGCTGCTGAGATGGCGGGTTCCTCGAGTTCACCTGTCTTCCTCATGGTTTTGGTGGCCTCTATGCTTCATTCCGGGACGATGGAGCACGTTCTTCGTTTTTCTTCCGTTGATCTCGTTTTTGGGACAGATCTGAGTTGCTTTAGGGTATATGACAGGGTAGGGGTAGGATGATAGGTTTTCGGGGCAAGGCAGTGGTATGGCCCCGTTGGCTGGTTTCTCTACTTCGCAGCTTTTTTTCCTCCTGATGAGTCTACCGGCAGGGGTAGACGAAACGCGTCGAGGATTACCGCGTTCGTTTCGATGTGATGATTGTTCTTTTGGCTATATAAAGCGTGCGTGACAGATGGTTTCTATGGGTGAATCTTCTTGTGTCTGTTCTCATGCTGAATACTGTCTTGCCAGGCAGTTGTTTCCTTTCCTTTCCTTTCCTTACCCCATCCTATTTAAAAGCTTTAGTGCTACGTGACGTGCATGGTTCACATTTTTCTTCCAGTTTCTGGTAGATAAAATTTTTGTACTTTGCGCGAGTCAAAACCTTTGCAAGTGAAGGGTCACCCACTTCCTCTTGCCAAGTATTGTAGGATTTCACTAATATATCTTCTCTTTTGCCAGACTTCTTATCCTACAAAAAACCAACTTAGACAAACACATTGCGTGTGTACTTTACCATTACTCACAGACAGTGTTGTTGAACCCTGGCCCCGGGGCCCCGATGGGGTTTCGGGGGTCCGAGGTTGGGCACCCCTGGCCCCGGGTCTGGACCGGCCGCACAAAAATAAATAAATAAATTAAAAAAAATAGTGGGGGTTGCACAACGAGAGCGCGCACCCTGCGGGCTAAACCCTGAAAATGGGGTTTTGTGCCCCACCTCAGACCCCTCCCCGGGGCCACACCCACCAGTGGTGGGACCAGGGTGGCCCTTGGTGTGGGGCTGGGGGTGGGGCTCGGGGCGGGG
>BFEA01000091.1:640420-657611 GCA_003427395.1 Chara braunii
TCGGTTGGCGGGGGCGGGGTTCAGGGGTCCCTGCAGCGGGGTTCCGAGGTTGAAATCCCTACGCCGACTTGGGCTGCGGGGATCCTCGCATGACAACACTGCTCACAGATACACAAAAAGGTAGTTTTACTGTAATCGTACGCCTAGAATTGATTGCATTAACTTTTTTGCAAACCGTGTGATGATGCCCTTAGTGATTTGTCTCCCTCAGGGATATTTATTAGTTTAATCCTTGCATTTAACTCCAATAGTTCTGCCAAACTTTTCTCATAGACCTGCGGATGGGTAAAATTATACCTCTTGATTATTAGTGCACTGCGACTGAAGGTATTATCCCATTGATAATGATGCCACTTGTTATTGCAAGTGTATCAACATGCGCGAAAACATTCACACAAAATCCAAATTCATCTGGTAACCAACACCCTGTCAGTAGGGAAAAAGAAGCTTATCCAACTACAATAGTCTAACAGACGATTATCAAACAACCATACATGATGTGCCTGTATTCTCTCAAATATTATCCTGCCCTTAGTGGACTCAACCATCGTAATGCATAACCATCCATCAGAACCAGGTTATTTATGTCACAACTCGATTGTCTACAAAGGATTGGCTACTCGAATCTCTACAAAAGCGAATTCTGCATTCAGCCGTATCATCAGTTACGTGTGAATAAACCAATCGTACGACTGATCTTCTCATCTCAATTATCCTTTATCAGCATTTATTGTGTATAAATTCGATAAAAACAAAAACGCAAAACCATCCAAACCACCATGAACTCCTATCTGCCAAGACTCCATTGGCAAGTCGTTACTCCAAACCTCAATGCTTACCTGTATCAACTTCCCCACCATGAAGCAAACAATGAAACTTGTTATCATCACCGAAACCAGCTATAGCACAACTTACTTTCATATTGCCCTCATATACATGAGTATTTAACGGAAGGATATACATGAATATTTAACGGAAGGTCCTGAAGACGTCATGCATGCAATGGCATGTTACAAGAAAACTGCAGAATAAGCGCCCCTTATACTCAATGTAATGTAGCCTTTCGCGGCAGATGAACGACTCCACCAAAGGTTTGAGAGTCTACGTATATTGCATACTGAGCATATGAGAGGCACTACAAGTACTTACACCAACTGCAAAGGCAAGTGCAACACTGTTGTGTAAGCGCTCGTTCTACTAGCCTAAGGCATATGAGAACCCACCAATCAGCAGCTCGATGACACTCTCCACCTCTTTGTGCCTCCTTGTATATGAATGCAAAATAGCCACCTAGAAAGAGACTACTCATCCCAGTGGCCATCATACGAAAAACGAGTTCATGGAAGACAAAGGGAGACTATAAATGATGCCTTGGTACATAGACAAAAAAGAGGCTGATGGCAGACGAGAAGAAAGAATGAAAAAAAGACTTCGAAGATAGGAGCAACTTCAGTAGTCACAAAAATGAGTTATAATTGCACTATGGGGCAAGATACAGTTTGCAATTGCACTTCGGGCACCCTACCTGGCCAGAAAGGTGGGTTGTATACATTGCCCGAACAGCAATTCCAAACTGTATCTTGGGCCATAGTGCAATTATAACTCATTTTTGTGACTCCCGCGTAGTTTTCCCTTGAAGATAATGCACATCGGTATAGAGACTGATGGTGCTACGAGATCACAACCCAAGTTGTAACTGCGAGGTCCATTACGTAGCTCTCATCTGATATAAGTAAACTCCAGGAGTTCACGGACGTTGCATCTGGCAGCATAGAGCTCCCAAAGTCTTCAATGAAGAAACTTCACCGGCACTCAACACTCAACTCTTCTGTCCTGCTGCTCATCCCAAGAGGTGAAACTATGGACCTCTCTCCACTACTCACCACATGCACAAAAGACAAAAAACATCGCAATGTATCTTCCCATGTTCTAGCAGATGTCAAATTTTACATCGATGCCTCCCGACCCCGGACTGGGTGACAGCGAGGTCCAACCTGGAACGTTCTGTCCCCCATCTGCTTCCATTGCGGGCCCAGTGCCCCTCAACGAAGGGCAGATCTGGAACACTGCCTTCTGGCATGCCCAATGGCAGTAAAGATATGGCAGCGGTGGGACGCAATGCGGCACGCCCTTACAGGAACAGTATTTCACTGGGACGTAGCCCTCATCCTACTGGGTAAACGGAAAAGCATCCCACAGACTTGGACACCCAAAAAAACATGTTTAAACACATGAGGCTGGCTGTCCTGATGGTCATATGGCGGATGAGGTGCTCAGCAGAGCGAAAAGAAAGGACTTTCGGCTATCACCAAGCCAAAGCGGAACTCGTAGAAATTATCCGGGCTAACTTGGTCACAGCTGGTAGAAAACTGCTGGAAGAGGTAGCAAGGACTCCGGATAGAGAGAAAAAGCAACAGGCTATCTCAGCATTTAAAGAACGCTGGCTTGAACCCCACACTGTCAGCAAGATGGCCGAAGTCCAGGAGACTGGAAAGCTTATCTGGAAAAATTGGGCGGCGCTGGAAGACCAATGGTCCTTCCGGCACCCAGACTGCTTCTACACACCGTTGCCCGGTCAGTCGTCGGGGACAATGGCAACTGCCAACCCAACATCCGTCCACTGCTCCCAAGCTACTATGGATTCTCACCTCCACCGCCGCCCCTACCCTCAGGGGGTCCCACCCCTGCCCTCCCAGCCCCCCAGTCACCTCCTCCACCGCTTTCACCGCCTTCACCGCCCTATCCCCTTCTGGTTGGTTCCCCACTTGGGTCTCATCCACCCCTCCCTACGCTACCGACAAACCTCCCGCCCGCTACCCCCCGCCCCCCACCTTCCTCGCTGCCAATGGGCTCCCCACCCCATACACCCTCTCCCCCTCCCCCCCATCCCGCAGAACACGGCACCACCAGATACCTCCCCACTGCCCGCCTCTTATACACATCTAGATGTGTATAAGAGACAGCCCCACACCCTCTCCCCCTCCCCCCCATCCCGCAGAACACGGCACCACCAGATACCTCCCCACTGCCCCCCATGTCCCCCCAGCAGCACTCACCTACCTATACGACGGCCGCCGCCTCCAGTCACTCTCAACTCAACTTACACGGAAGAAGATAGGTTGTTGCCTGGTCAGCCGTCGACTACAGCGAAGCAGCAACAACCACACCCTTGCAAGAAATCGACCGAGAGACCAGCAGCGAGCAACTATGCCGAGGGACTGCTGTGATGGTGAAAGCTGGAGTCACCCCCCACAGTGGCTGGAAAGGCGACAGCGAGACATGCAGCCTGTGTCCTCTCCCGCCTGCTTTCCTTGCAGATCTTCAGTATCTTTTAGGATTGGAGAGGGTATAGGGTTTAAAGGGTTTAAAAATTAGATAAATAGACATAATTCTCTCTTTGAAAGATTCGAGTTCTATCACATTACATTGCATTGCATGGCTAATCATATCCTGGCAGTCCTAGGATAGACAATATGTTTCGCACGTTATGTAGGGTGTGGGTAGACGGTTGGAAGGCATTAAAAAGTCTGACAAGGAACCGATCAACAGGGGGGCTGCCAGACAGGGTTGGGTTGACAGACAAGAGATGCTCCAAGATGGGATGGGTGTCACTAGCAGCTCCATGGGACAATGGAGTCCCGGACGAGTAAGACAAACAACCACAGCCCTGGGAAACAATGACCAACAGACCAACAACTGCTGAGCTACAAGATGTATCAATGGGATGCTGGCCCCGGTTTCCAGCAGGTGCCGCTCCCCACCAATAGATGGAGCAGCCCAACAGTCAAACGCTCGATCCTGGCGGTTCTCGTACCACGGCTGGGATAGAGGGCTGATACAGGAAAGAAAGAAGAAGATTCATTCTAGTTTTGCACACCTGTTCTTGGGGGTAACTTCAGTAGAGTCACAAAAACGAGTTATAATTGTTGCACTATGGGGCAAGATACAGTTTGCAATTGCACTTCGGGCACGTTACCTGGCCAGAGAGCTGGGTTGTATACGTTTCCCGAACTGCAATTCGAAAGTGTATCTTGGCCCATAGTGCAATTATAACTTTTTTTTTTTTTTTTTTTTTTTTTTTTAAAGGCCCATACAAGGCCTCTGTCCTGGTGGTGGTAAGAGAACCACCGGGATTGAGGCTTTGCCAGGCGGGCCACTCCATCTATTGGTGGGGAGCAACACCTGCTGGAAACCGGGTCCAGCGTCCCCCAATACCTCTTTACAGTGCAATTATAACTCAATTTTGTGACTCCGGTGTTGTTTGCCCCCCCAAAAAAAACAGTCTGTCCAGATTTTTCCGGCAGCCAGTTGGTCTTCACCTTTTCACCAGGCCCAAGGCAACTCGTAAAAAGTTTCCGCCAGCGGCTACGTATACAAACAGAAAGGACAAAATGATCAGCCTCTTTTTGAGTGCCACACCCACGTTTGGTGATCCTGTTGCCCCCTTAAACATCTGCACTCCATGTCACCCTAGTTTCTGTCTTGGTCCATTTGCCACGGCCCCCTCCCCTCTTCTGTTGCCCACTTCCTTGCAACTTGCTCTGTAAGCGCTCTTTTTCCAGGGCCATAGCACCTGAATCATTGCCCTCTTTTTCCAGGATCATCAATTAACCTGAAAAAAGAACAACCCTGAATCATTGCAGTCCATTAAAAGCTGGGAAATGGGCCCAACATCCATCACAAGAGTGGTCGTGGCTTATGAGATGAGCAGGGCGTCAGTTCAAAACTTCAACGCCTTAGGGCGTCACTTCACTACTCTCGAAATGTGCAAAACGAGAGTGAATGTTCCGCTAGAACATGGAAAGATGCACCGCCACCGCCATGATTTTTGTCTTTTGTGCTTGTCGAGAGTAGTGGAGCTGGCCCTTAGTGGCTTTTTTCCCCCCCCTATTCTTTTTTCTTTGCTAAATTGAATTTCAACATAATTGTGGAGCAAATCTGCAATCGTGGGGAACAGTCCCACTGGTAAAGAGGATTGCAAGTACCTCCCAGCCTGTTTTTGCCGACCCTGAATTTCACTGCGCTCCGAGTTAAACTTTGCGGAGCCTGGGTACCACTCCGTTTTCTTTCTGGTACTCTCACGGAAAGAACAAAAAAAAAAAAAAAAAGAAGAAGAAAAGTTGCGGCCGTGAACTCAGAAGAAAATAATAATAATAAAAAAAAATGAAACAAAGTTTTGGCCGTGATTGCAGTTGTATACATTCTTGGAAGTGGTGTGTGAGTGTGCCCTCAGCCAGGGCATCTCAGCCGCGTGGCCAGGTTGTCAGATTCGAAAAAGAGAATAGAAGGGGTAAAAAACGGGCACACGGATCCCGCCGTGAAAATGGCTGGATACATTCCCCTTAGTACCAGTGTGATGAGTGTTACAATCCTCTGACAAAACACAGCTTGAGCAGATCACCGACGGCTTGAGCAATTCACGGACTCCGCCCTGCCTCATTGGCAGGGGACTTATATATATATATATCGTCAAATAGAACTGCCCGGTAAACCGTAGGCAGGGAGGGAGAAGAGGACAACAAACGAGGGGCTGTGATATATATATATATATATATATATATATATATCGTCAAATAGAACTGCCCGGTAAACCGTAGGCAGAGAGGGAGAAGAGGACAACAAACGAGGGGCTGTGACATTATTTTATTTTTTTTGGGAGCAGGGGACTTGTAAGAAACAGATGAGCAAGAAAAAAAAGAAAACAGTAACATCCAGAATGTGACCCCCTTAGGGCATGGCCACACCACTCTCGAAATGTGCAAAATGAGAATGAACTTCCCACTAGAACATGACCAGATGCACGCGCCACATTTTTGTCTTTTTCACATTTCGAGAGTGGTGTGGCGAGGCCCTTACCTGTGAGGTGCATTCTGTGGAGGAAGACGCTGAGCACGGCCTCCAAGCCTACCCTGCCCGACATCATTGCAGTAGAGATAGTATTTTCTTTTTTTCGTTTTTCTTTCACTCGCGGGCAATATAAAAATCTGATTTATGGGACAGTGCAGACCCTGTGTCCCACCCCCGATAACTTTGTGAAACTGTGAAACTGGCAAAACATCGTAATTTGTACTAATTTCCCAACACTGGTGGAGGTACTAGTGGTTTTCTGGAAGTGTGTACTTCAGAGATGCAGAAAACCAGATAAATACTAAACAGTGATTTTCTGCACCTCTCCAGAAACACATCGACGTTCAGCTGTTAAATCCAATCCTCTCTGCTAGTGGGACTAGAGGGCCTTGAAAGAGCCTTCAGGATTGAGATGTTGCTATGTAAGTGACCCCATTCTTTTCTTTTTTTTTCTTTTCTTTTTTTTGGACCCCATTCTATTAGAGAGGAGTTCCAGGGTCCACCAGCTGGAAACCCGGTCCAACCTCCCTGATACAACAATATCCAAAAAAAAAAAAAAAAAAAAAGTAGATAATGCCTCCTACACGCGGCTCCAGCTGGGGTGATGGAAGCCTACCAATTTGAGGGACCGTCTGAGCTCCAGCCTCCAGGCTGTCAGTTAAGATCCATTTTTAACATGATGATGCCAGACTGCCACCACACAGCCCCCCAAAAAAACCCTAATCCCAAAGCCCTTTAGAAGCAAGAAGACAATCTGTAGTCTTCTGAGAGAGACACTCAAGAGGAGAGAGATCCCCAGGGAAGAGCGTGGACCTGCTTCCTTAGGACCAGCAGGAGAGGAGATGTGTCTTTGCCTCTTCCATGGAAAGGGGAGGATGCGCGATTCCCCAACCAACCACAACATCCATCTGAATCGCCTGTCTGAATTGTACGAACCGTCGGTCCGAATTTTGAGCTGATAACGGACTGAGCCAGCAGGATAACAGAGATGTTGGACCTTCTATCTTCAACTTCAACTTGTCTTTTGAAACTTTTTCTTTCTTGTTGATAATAAAAAAAGAAGTTAAAGAACACAATGTGCCTGCCTAGGTGTAGGCACTGTAGGGAGCAGCCAGCAGGTGTGCTGAAAAAGGGGCCCGGCCGCGTCCCAATTCACAGCGCGTGCATGAACCTTAGTGTGTATCGTCTCGTGATATCCACAAGACCCAAGAGGCCCTGAGGGCATATTAGAAAAGAAGACGATTGGAGGTGCAGAAATATGCAAATCAGTCATGAATCATGATTTTTTTCTGCACCTCTCCACGAACAAGACCAGATTCAGGCCTTACATCCAAATTGAATCCTCTTTGCTGGAGGGATCCCTCCTTTGAGTCTAAATTTGTACTATGCTACAAATCTGTGTGGGGTTGTCCGTCTTTTCTTTATCCGTATTTCTGCGCATAAAATTGATTTTCTTTATCCGTATTTCTGCGCATAAAATTGAATGTTCCAGAAATACCCAAAGAAATTCCATCAGAGAAGCTTCCTTGTCCATCAGGATTAATTTTGATACACAGCAGTAGCTGCTGCTACAGGAGCAGAATATGCAACAGCAATCCAAGGACGCATGCGCAAACGGAAGCCAAGTTCCCATTCACTACCCATGTAACAAGCTCCACCCAGTGAGAAATGGAGGACTGTACAAATATAGCGCACCAGTTTGGGCTTGCCCGGTGTGCCTGGCTCATCCCTTCGAGCCTCATTCATACTGATTATTGATGTGAGCCTTTGTGAGGGATGCTAGACCCCCTTTCAAGCATTGCACTATGGGCCAAGATACAGATTCGAATCGTAGATTCAAATGCAGCCAATGATCGTTCTTGTGTGGGTTGCATTCGGACTCTTTTCATTTTTTTTTAATTTTTTTTTTTCCATCGTTCTTACCTCAGATAAGTACGACCATAGAAACCAATGATCCCTTGCTTTTTTAGGCGCTCAGGCCGAGGGAAATTGCGTCACAGGGCCAGTTGTTCCACTCCTGCTCACCAGAGCTTGCTGTTGGCCTCGCCAAAGCGGCAGTGGTGGCGTGTTCACTTGGGGGCAAAGTATGGATGCTGTCTTCAAGGGAGCGGTGCACTATCCCGGCTATGGCTACTCCATTCAGGGCCCACAAGGCCCAAAGGTTTTGTTTTTGCCAACCCTCGCCCGGACCCCGGAACTTTGCAGTTGAGCTCATTTTCCTGAATGGGACTACAGCTTGCAAAGGTAGTGGTGGTTTAAGAGAAAAAGGATCCGATCTTTTTGTGGGGATATCTGTTCGGATAAAGTGTGTTGCAGAAAAGTGGGATTGGGACGTAGGCGATTCTGGGCTAGGAGAGGTTGCTAGATCCGACGCCCATTTAAGGGTGAAGAGGTTCGGTCCGGGAGTCAGCGACTCCTATGTACACACAAGCCTGTCTTCTTGATTAAAGTTTCAATGTTCAAAACGCAGGATGGACACGTTTTCCAGCAGGTGCAGCTCCCCAGAGTCCCCACCAATAGATGGAGTGACCAGAATAGACCGTAGTAGGGGGTGGTACTTGTATCACCCTTCCTATGAGGGTCTACTGAGTTTTTTTTCAAGAAAACAAAAAAAAGGATGGCACACATGGCGAAGGTGGGGACAGAAGGAGGGCGGGATCTGGGCCCCTATTGTACACTATCGTATCAGAATTAGAAAAAAAAGAAAAAACAGAAAAAACAGAAAAAACAGAAAAAAGAATATGGAGCCTGATCAGGGTAATAGGATGAATCTGGTCGAATTGGCGTTCTGACGAAGAACATTCCCTGAATTGGGTAAGTTCTTTGGTCACTGTTTGCTGTTTTTTTTTTTCTTTTCTTTCTAAGCCCTTTGTGCAAGGCCTCTATCCCGTCGGTGGTAGGAGAACCACAAGAGTTGAGGCTTTGGCTGTCGGACTGCTCCGTTTATTGGTGGGGAGTGGCACCTGCTGGGTCCAGCGTCCCTTAGATACATCAACTAAGTTCATAGCCGGCCCAATGGACATTGATCATTCTACTGTAGAGCACCCTGTTTCCCATGGAGCTGCTAGTAGTCCTTTCCTTTGTGGGGCTCCTTCTGATCATTTTGGCCCTGCCCGCACCTAGAAATTGTGTGCTATTGTTTGTAGCCCTGACTCGCCCACTGCCTCGCTAGACCCAGACTACTGCCAGCTGCCCGCAGCCCCCCTGTATCCCTGGCAGCCTCCTCCCTGTGGAGACTGTCTGTGTGTGCTTACCTTCACCCTAAGGCTTGCTTGTGGCCCTCAAATTCTTTTTGAACTCTTCACCCCTACTTGTAGGTTAAGCCTCGTGGGTTTTTGTGGAGCTTCAAATTGTTTTCTTTTTTTTTTCCCCAAATCAGATGAGATTTTTATTTTTTATTTTTTTTTATTTTTAAATCAGATGAGATGTTGACCATTTGTAAGTATCTTCAAGCTGTTAAAAAAGAAAAGAAAAAAAAAAGTATCTTCAAGCCCTCGAGATATCTTGACGCCATTTCATAGAATTTTGTTCATCTCTGGGCTATGAACCAGGCCGCCTGGGGCGCCTTGGTTGCCCCGGAGCCCGGCCTGGCAAGGGCCAAGGAAGGTTCCTGCCAAGAAGAACGAAAACAAGAAACAAATCCCAAAAGTATGAAAAAACAGTATGTTATGCAGAAAAATCAACTGAACAACGTTTTTTTGGGGGCGGGGTAACTTCAGCAGAGTCACAAAAGCGAGTTAAACTTGCACTACGGGGCAAGATACAGTTTGCAATTGCACTCCGGGCATCCTACCTGGCCAGAAAGCTGGGTTATATACATATCCCGATCTGCAATTCCAAACTGTATCTTGGCCCATAGTGCAATTATAACTCATTTCTGTGACTCCCACGCAGTTTCCCCTTTTTTGTTTGCAGGGAGACAGCCTTGAGACTGGCCAGCCCCAGGTAATTTAGGATTTTTGTGCATCTGGTTCCATGTGGATTTGAACTCAGGTCTGCATTTCAACAGTTTATGGGTATACTGACAAGGACCGACACAGCTAACTTAAAGCCCGTTGGTAACTGAACAACTGTTTTTTTTTTAAGGAAACTGCTGCTGAGTCACCTTTTTAGTTTGAAATACGCAAGAAAAGTCAAAAGTGGCGCCGATGTCATTTTTGGACTTTCAGAATGTCCAAGTTTAGCCAGGGGTTGAAACAGTGGCCCTTTTTTTGGGTGTAGTCTGTACATTTGTGCATGGGTACTTTTGGGTGTTATGTTGAGCGTGAACTGTATACGATGGGTTCAAACTTCTCTCCTTGCTATACTCTGGCTTCGGGCCGGTTCTCTTTTTCCTTTCTTTTGTCCAAGAGACTCTTGTTCGAACATCTCTCTTCTCGTCTACGATTCGTCTCTCCTGTCTATTGCTGGTCTGCATTGAGATTCTGGTCCCCTCTGGCTTGGCTACCGGACCTCCTTCTTGAGCCTGGTTCACTGGTCTGGTGATTGCGAATTGGGGCGCGGATGTTGTGTAGATTCTGGTTCTGTTGTTTCTGGCACACTCTGGTATGTGGGGTTTGGTACAACTCCGAAGTTTGTTTTTTTGGCTCGGACGCGAAGGTTCTGCTTTTTACGCGGGTTCAGGACTACAGTAACTTAAGTTTGTTTACTGATTGAGCAGCTCCTCCAATTCGCGACGTTCTGTTGACCCCTGATGATGGCTGGCTGGCGACCAGCCGAAACGCGGCATAGGGTCGCGCTGGCTGACTGAGTTTTTACTGTGCAGGATATTGACGACGGTCAATTCCCTGCTTCGTTGCACGTTGTCAGTCTTGTTGAGTCGTTACTTCATTGAATATTCTTATGACGACTCTTCAGGGTCGCGTTCAGGAGACCTGTGTGTCAATCTTTCTTCCTCCTTTGGTGTGCCTTTGCTTCTCGCTCGCTTCTCTGGTGATGCTTTGTTGCTGTGACTACGGCTGTGTCTGCCGTATGTTTTGCCTTCACTGAAGTCTCAACCATACACTCGTGTAAGTAACCACCGTAGGAATAAGACTACTGTTTGCGTGGCTACACTATACAAGACCAAGATGGTGGCACCATTCGTTAGGAGCTGCTGCAATTGCGGACTTCCGGGGCATTTTTGAAGGGAGTGTCCGCATCCACCGAGGGGACCTGCGACTGGAGCTAACGCTACTGCTCTGAGCGCTCCGATTCTGGCCTTACTGGCTCCTGCCAGTGCTTCTCTGGCCCCTGTGCAACATGCACTGGTGCAATATACTTATCTGGCAGGAGGGTATGGCGCAGGGAGAGGTTTTTGGAGGCAAAGTCTCGATAGATGCGTTGCCTTCGTCGATCAAGCGGAGGCTGAAAAGGCAGAAAGGAAGCGAGAGGAAGAAATTGAGAATAGGAACGAGCAACAGAAAGAACGCGAAGAATTTGAAGCAAGGGTCGGGGATCGTTTGGAGAATAGGCTGGTTTCGATGTATGGTGGAGTTGTGCCAGCGGGAGATAAGGCGGTTACGACAATGAACCTGTTACCGGTATTCAGAGCTCGAAGAATGACGAAATATTAAAATTAAGGAGAGAAAATGAGGAATTCAGGAAGATGTTGGAGCGGGAGTGCTCGAGCAGCGAGAGTCTGGTGGACCGACTGCTGCGGGAGAATGAAGAGCTCAGGCGTAAGGTGAATGCTACAAGAGATCCGTTGGAGAATGGGATGAGCGTGCTAATGAAGGAGATGCAAGAACTCTGGGCTGGCAGGGAGAAGGATAAGGAGCTTCTTGTGGGACTGAAGACGGAGGTTGGACTATTACGTAAGGAGAAAGAGCAATCGGTAGAAGAGACTCAGACGTGGATGAACGAAGCCTTAAGGCCCGGGAACAAGAGGGGTTGTATATCCATGACGACGCCGGAAATCGATAATAGTATCCATTCCATGGTTCGTATTATGGATTCACCTTCTGGTGCGCTTCATGACGAACTGTAGAAGTTGAAGGACATGGAGCAATGTACGTTGCGGGGAGTTGAGGTGTTAAAGCAGAGAAAGACTGCTGAGGAACGTAAACGGATGGAGGCGGAGTCGGAAAAGTTGGTCGCGGAAGCCGAAGTGGCGAAGCTAAGGGAGCAAATTGACAAACTGACGGCGGAGGTCGTGGCCGCACCAACAGGAGGTATGAATCTCAAATCGAGATCGGAAGCGGCAACTGAGGCTGGTGGTAGCGAAGAAGACTGGAAGAAGAGGTAGACCACGATTAACATCCGGGCGTATGGGCAACGATGATGGGTCGGCTATTGATGCCAATGACCGTTTCACATTTTTGCAGATTGAAAGGAAATGATTACAGGCTTTGAAGAAGGCAGGGCTCGAGATCTTCTGTAATCAAGAAGGTATCGCCTACAAGACTGTCGAGACAACGGCGGATGAGATTGTCGAGATAAGGGCCGATGCACGTTTCGGTAAGAAGGATAAAGAAACGACGATGAAGACGACTCGACATGGTGGGGGGGGAGGGGGATCTGTACCCTCTAGCTTAGGCGAAACAAAAATCAGTACAAAGGAGGAAGACTAGGTCACTTGCGGTTAGGTGGAGGGAACATCTATTCCGGGTCAGTAATTAGAATGTTGTGGCGTAAGGAAGAAGAAACGACCGTCTGTATAGCTGGTTAAGAAGGTGTGGTTTGGAAAGCTACGTTGCGTTACCTTTGTTTTTCTGTGGTGAGGAGGACTTGTTTGACCTCGAGAAGTTTGTGATCCTACACTTTTGTCCGCACTTGAACAGTAGGGATAGAGCTCGTAGATGTCGAAAAGTTGAAAACGGAGGTCGGGAAGAAGGGAAAGAGCCAGGCGGACTCGTCGTAGTGAGGTGGGAAACAAGAAGAATGGTAAAAGGAGTCATGATCTCGTCTTTACTACATCGGAGGATTTTTCATCGGCTAGTCTCATTAGGATCTTGAATGATTGTAGGCAGCGCGCAGTGAGTTACGTGAAAGTTGAATGCGAGGGTGGCGATTTGTTGATCAATCAGTGGAAGTTGATTAAGAAATGCTTCGGGTCGACAGAAGTGGGCTTCTGTTGTGGGAGATTACAATTGAGGAGGGCGCGAGGATGGTTGACGCATGGTATGACGTTGGAATTTTCGAACATTGTCCCTTTCTGCTTTTCCTTATATATTCTTAAAGTTCAAACCTATTCTGGTTAATTTTCCGAGTTTTCCACCCTCTTGCAAGGAATTGTCATCATGGAACTTGGAGCAATTAATTTGGCTGTTTGGTGCGGTTCGTTCTTTTCCGGAGAAACGCGCATGTTACACCCTGCGATGCATTTTTTTTTTTTTTTGTCCAATCATCCAATTTTGTTTTGTTCAGTAGCGCTAGCTTAATTCAAATTTCGTCACTTTCTAGTACCCATCGGCGCCGCCTTTCGGGGTTTCCTTCGGGACGGATTCACTCTACGTAGATTGACTGAACGCAGAAACCTTTGAACTTTCGGCGATCATGTTTTTCACCTGATTTTAGCGTCCCTAATATGATGATAATGATGATGATGATGAACTTCTGGTGATTCTATGTAAACTGTAAGATAATGATACTAATGATGATGATGATGATAATGGTGATGATTAGTAAGTAAAAAATTTAGAAGACTATGGTATATCAGCAAATTTGGCCTCCTAATCCTAGAACAATTCCTAGCCCTCCCTGTACCAGGACATTACATCTCACAGACAATGTCATCCTACCCAATGTCAACCATAGCTAACCTGTTCTCGCCACCTAGACTATCCCAGGTCCCATAGGTTGTCAAGGCAGCCCCCCCGGTTCGCCACTGGATTGCTTTCCTCCCTCAGCAAATCCCCAGATCTCTCTACAAGGCCTCACACTCCTACGAGGAGATTTGGTGTCAACGTGCGCGACAAACTTACTGTGAAGGTTACTTTTGATGAAACGTTGTGCAAGGCAGAAATTCAGACATTGTGTGCTGGATTCGTTGGGGAGTTGGGTTTGGTCGAGGCCTGGAGGATGATGGTGGTCCGACGTATGCGGGTGGTGTTCGTTAAAAAATGCAGTATTGGGGATATCATTTATAATTTTTGCTTCACGGTTAGAGAGAAGGATGTGGTTTGTGGTTGTGCTGGGGTGGATGAGCGGTTTACTCGGGTTCATGGGCATGTCTGTTTTAGGACGAGTGAAGCAAGTTTTGTGCCGGAGTGGATGAGGAATGCTCGAAATATTTTGAAACCTATGTATGGATGTTCTGTGGGTAATCTGACCAAGTAACTGCTCAAGGCCTTTGATACTTTGTTGGGTGTTTGTAGGATAACACAGAGGGAATTAGGGGGGATGTTGTCTGATCGAATGATTGAGGGTTGTTTCAATAGGAGTTAGAGGGAAGGATATGGTTGTTGCGATACTGCGGAGGTCGGTGGATGGAAGAATCGAGGAATTGAATGTTAATAATGGTCGTAAGTTCGAGGAATTGGGGTTGACGAAGCTGGGCAAATGGAATCCACAGGGTAGGTTGGGAAAATGTTATGTGATCCCCAAGCATAAGGATGTTAGTAGGTGGAAACCGATCTATCCTACGTTTGAGGAATGTGGGGTGAGGGTTAGTAAAAAGGTGGCCATAGCTATTATCAGGATGCTATGGGATCTGCCTTCAATAAGTAATTTTAACATGAAGAGTATGAAAAAATTGATTGATAGGATGTCGACGGCTAACAAGGACTTGAGGAAGGGTGAGGGCATTGTGTCGGCGGCTTTCGACATCAAAGAAATGTTTTGTAATTTGCCGCACGATGCTGTGATAGAGGCAGTTCGATGGGTGGTGGACTTCTGGCGGCTGCATGGAGGTTGGGGGGTGCTTGTACAACAACGTGGGAAGGGTGTTAAGATAAAGATGGGTAAGGGACAGATTGGTTGGTTGTCTGTTGAGTTTGATGACATTGTTCGTTTTGTGGAGTTTGAGCTGCAATGTACGTATGTGAACGCGTGTGGCTTGATTCAGAGACAACACATTGGCATACCTAATGGCAAGGCCTCTAGTCCTGCACTTGCATGTCTTCTTTCGGCTTACTCTGAATTTAAGTTTTTGAATTTTTTACGGGGTAAGAGAGATCTTACACACGGGGCACGTATTGTGGATGACGTGTCGATCTTCGTCCGTTATAAGCTGCGTGATGTGGAGTCGAGGAAGCCGGCAAAGGAGGTTGTACATACTTTTTCCAACTGTTACCATAGTAACCTCAACTTGGAAAGGACGAATTCAGCGTCTCACTGGTTTTTTCTTGGGTGTGTAGTGGTGGCAAGGGATTGGCCGGATGAAATTTTGTGTGTAGCTACCCATAAAAATTGGGGAGGGGTGAGGAGTGGTTGACTGACTTTCCATAACTTGCAGGATTACTGTTCGTACTCAAGTTGACAGCAAACATTGGGGGTTATCAGCTCTTTTGTGCACAGGGCAAGGAGATATACCACGATGAAAGGGGCGGAGGCGGCTTTCTTGTTGACTCTGAAGATGGAGTTAAGGCTGAGGAACTTTCCTGATAAGTATTTCGATACGGCCTTGGTGAACTTCTCAAGCAAGTACGGTGGGGTTTGGGATGATTGAGTGTGTTGTTCTACCTGTTGGGATAGGTGTGGGGAAGTAGGGTTCGGGTATAGTCTGTACATTTGTGCATGGGTACTTTTGGGTGTTATGTTGAGCGTGAACTGTATACGATGGGCTCAAACTTCTCTCCTTGCTATACTCTGGCTTCGGGCTGGTTCTCTTTTTCCTTTCTTTTGTCCAAGAGACTCTTGTTCGAACATCTCTCTTCTCGTCTACGATTCGTCTCTCCTGTCTATTGCTGGTCTGCGTTGAGATTCTGGTCCCCTCTGGCTTGGCTACCGGACCCCCTTCTTGAGCCTGGTTCACTGGTCTGGTGATTGCGAATTGGGGCGCGGATGTTGTGTAGATTCTGGTTCTGTTGTTTCTGGCAGACTCTGGTATGTGGGGTTTGGTACAACTCTGAAGTTTGTTTTTTTGTCTCGGACGCGAAGGTTCTGCTTTTTAAGTGGGTTCATGACTACTTAAGTTAGTTTATTGATTGAGGATGTCCTCCAATTCGCGACGTTCTCTTGATCCCTGATGATGGCTAGCTGGCGAGCAGCCGAAACGCGGCGTAGGGTCGCGCTGGATGACCGAGTTTTTACTGTGCTGGATATTGACGACGGTCAATTCCCTGCTTCGTTGCACGTTGCCTGTCTTGTTGAGTCGTTACTTCATTGAATATTCTTATGACGACTCTTCAGGGTCGCGTTCGGGAGACCTGTGTGTCAGTCTTTCTTCCTCCTTTGGTGTGCCTTTGCCTCTCGCTCGCTTCTCTGGTGATGCTTTGTTGCTGTGACTACGACTGTGTCTGCCGTATGTTTTGCCTTCACTGAAGTCTCAACCTTTTTTTGAAGTGTGACCCCGGACCGGTTGCCCCCTTTATTTCCACAAGGGGACCCGCCGCGGCTTCGCCCGCGACAGACCAGGAAGTAGGAGGAAGAAGGTTCAAACGGGTATGAGAAGAACGAACCAATAATTTGATAACAAAAATAATTAAAAAAAAAAAACGATGCGTTGCCCCCTTTTTTTCTGGAAGGGAAACATTTCAACGCCGTTGTTTTTTTTTGGGTAATTTAAGAAAAGCAAACAAAAAAAGTGGTTGTCCTTTTTTACGAAATAGAAGAAAGAAAGAAAAAAACCGACAAAGGTCGTTACTKTTTTTCGWAAMAAAAAAAAAAAAAAAAAAAAAAAAAAAAGTTGACGCACTGCGGCACTGCCCTTTTTTTTTTTKTGGAAGCGAAATATTTCAAGGTCGTCGTTTTTTTATTTTTTTGTTATTTAGTCGATGTCCTTTTTTATGAAAAAGAAGAAAGAAAAATAAAACGACGAAGGTCATTATTCCGACTCCTCGACTTCCCCTTTGCTCCCCCTCCGTCCCCTACCAACCTCCGCTCCGATCGCGACGCTCTCCCCCGCCCAACTCCCGTCCTGATTTTCCCTCCTCTCTCTCTCCTTCCCCGATCTCCTTTCTTTTCCAATCTCGACTTGCCCTCCTTCCCCGATCCCGACTGCCCGACTCATCCTCTTTCCCCAATCCGACTTCCCCTCTGTCCCCCGTCCTTCCCCGCCCAACCTCCGCTCCCATCCCGACACTTTCCCCCGCCCAACCCCCGCGCCGATTCCCCCTCCTCTCCCCCTCGTTCCCCGATCCCGATTCCACTCCCCCTCCTTACCTGGCCAACCTCCGCTCCGCCCCGATTCCCGTTCCCCGGCCAACCTCCGCTTCGATCCCGACGCTCTCCCCCGGCCAACCCCCGCCCCGATTCCCTCTCC
>BFEA01000091.1:704894-717676 GCA_003427395.1 Chara braunii
AAAAAAAAAAAAAAAAAAAAAAGGAAAATGACAGACACGGGCAACGGACATTGCGCAAAGCCGCGCGCATGAAGGAACGGCGTTCCCGCCCAACGCCGCGTCTAATCTTGTGTGTGCTTCGCGAGAGCAGCACAGTAGGTGGTGCGTTTGTCTGTGCAATTTTGTTTCTTCTCGCTTTTGCACATATTAGATAGATAGATACATGTCTTACTTCCTTTCCTTGAACGTATCCACAAGTCTTAAGTAACGACTGTATTTTGCCACCTTTGGTGGGCAGATGCACTCGTTTCGTTTTCGTTTCGTGTGCCGTGCGGCGAGACCCTTAGACTGAAAACTTCCAAAGAACGTATCACACGACTCGGTTTTGTGACTCTACTCAAGTTAGCCCTCTAAAACTTCTCAGTCGACTTGCGGTTACGTTCAGGGAAGAAGTAAGACATGTATCTATCTAATATCTAACATGTGAAAAAGAGGGAAGAAACAAAATTGCACAGACAAACGCACCACCTACGGTACTGCTCTTGCGAAGCACAGACAAGATTAGACGCGGCGTTGGGCGGGAAGGCCGTTCGTTCTTGCGCGCCGCTTTGCCCGGGGTCGCTTCAGAAGAGTCACAAAGCCGAGTTATAATTGTTGCACTATGGGGCAAGATACAGTTTGCAATTGCACTTCGGGCACCCTACCTGGCCAGAAAGCTAGGTTGTATACATTGCCCAAAATGCAATTCGAAAGTGTATCTTGGCCCATAGATTAGAATTACAACTCATTTCTGTGACTCCCGCGTAGTTCCCCCCCTTTTAAATTACGACTCGAGTCCTCAGGAGTCGTACGGCCACATGCAGAAAAGTGAAAAGACCACGGTTCCGTTAAATTCTCCCCCTCGATGGGGCCACCTTCCTCTTGTGAGGGATGCCAGGCCCGTTTCCTGGCTTATTGAAATATAAGGGACGCCGGGCCCGGTTCCCGGCTGCCTTTTTCAAAAAAAAAAAAAAAAAAAAAAAAAACATATATCAGACTATAAGAATGCAATGCATCAGCTTCTACACAGGCATTATTAACTTGAAGAAGTTAAACGTGAGTACTACCAGTAAGGTCATTAAAATTATGGATGAAATATTGATATAAAAAAAAAAAAAAAAAAAAAAAGAGCCGATTGTCTGCCCTCAAATCCATCGGAGCCTTTGTTTCTTCCCCCTTCCCCCCCCCCCCCCCCGCCCCCGAAACAAAATTAAAAAAAAAAGAAAAAAAAGGAGCGCTCATTCCATTGCATTACACCGTGCATTCCGATTGCGTTGCATTAAATTCTCCCCGAGGAGAAAGTTACACTGTCACAGTGAAGTTCAAAAAAAAAAAAAAAAAAAAAAAAAAGTGTGGGAGTGTGTAGATGTATATATATTATAAATATGGTTGTACTAGAGAACTGCCTTGGTCAAAAGTAGGCAGAGCTTAAAAAAAAAAAGAAAAAAAGTTAGTCAGAGAAGGAGAAGAGCAGACGAAACGACGGGCGGTGACAAACTTTTTTATGAATTTATCTTTATCGTCGTTTAGCGGACCTACTCATCAGTTAAACCCTCGGTAAGGCAAAGTTAGGCAGAGAAGGAGAAGAGGAGACGAAACGAGGGTTCACCCAATGACACTGAAACGAGGGGGGCTGTAAGCCAATGACACTGAAAGTGATAATCCACCTTAACCCCTTTTGCGGTTAAGTTGCCCGACAACGGATACACTTTTGAGTTGGGCAGGATGTGCATGCGGTTTGGCAAATCCCGTTGGGTGTAACAGCGGACGGATGGCTCGTCTGGTCCTGGGCGGCCGGCAAACAGTTTTTTTTTTTTTTTTTTTTTTTTTTTTTCCTTTTAACATCGTTCGGGGCCCCACTACTGCCTCCAGGGTGGTAAGAGCCCCTGGTGGTAGTAGCCGGCAGGTATTCGATGGCTCCGATCTATTCGTGGGGAGCTGCACCTGCTGGAAACCGGGTCCAGCGTCCCTTGCAAGCAATACTTGTTCCAATGACGGCTTCAGACAACTTTACGTGCCCAACCCTTCCTCCGACATTCCTGAGTGAGACTCCTAATTGCTGGGGCAGTTCTGTCGGTGTTTGAAATTTATGACTCCTCAACCAAGACCTCTTCACCCAAAAGGGCGCCAGCTATAACTTGAAAACTAGCCTATGAGTTGAAGAGACCAGAGACATCAGAATATCACCTAGTAAGATAGTGCTACAGGCTCAAGGAGGTCTTGGACCCATCAGCCAAGGCTCAATGATAATCCTGGAGGCTTTCAGTTTCAGTAATCTGACCTTTCTCCCCCATGTGAGGAAGAACTTAGCTGTTGCTGTTTTCCTGTTCCTTGCTCTAATGGCCCGTCTCCAGTCTGCCCAAATAAGGGATCTAACACTGTCCAGAACCGCGTTCATGATGTACCAGTCCGAGTAGAACTTGTTCTTGAAGACTCTGTCGTTTCGTAATTTCCAAATGACCTGCATAATAGCTGCCCTGCATGCCCCTGCTACGTACACCCATCCCTTCTCTACAGACTCACTGTTGTGTACTAGCCCTTCCACCACGAAACATTCATCCCATTGTATATGATCTTCTACATGTTCTTGCCAGAGATTAGCCCACCATACCCATATCCTCTTTGACTCGACACAACCCCAGCACAGGTGTGTTGCCGTCTCCTTCGTCTTCTTGCATCTTCTACATTTGGTGTCTATTGGCATCCTGTTTGTGGCCAACCAGTGCGCAGTAGGAACCACTCTATGGGATTGCAGCCAGGCCAGACTGCTTAGTTTTGCCGACGGGATATGTCTCAATTGCTGCCATAATTTCCTAAGCTTGATGGAGTTTATCCTGCCTTTCAAAACTGTTCTCTCACCGTGTTCCACCTGCCACTTGTTGCTGACCCCAAGGGGCATTGACCAAGACTTGACCTGAGATTGGTAGCCTACTGTCGGGGTATAGTCTAGTAAGCATATTGTCCTGGTGGGTTCTAACAGAGTCCAACCCCAATGAAGAGGGGGAACATTAAGGCTGTCTGTCCCCTTAGTGCCCACCGGGCAGAAGTACTGGAGAGGTTCGTTGCCTATTTTTTTAGAACAGACAACGATCGATTTTACTTGCTGCAACTTAATCACTTCCTCATTCCCTTCTGACAGCGAACAGACATTTCCTGGGTTTGTGTAGACTGTTGAGTACCTAGTGACCAGTGCTTGGTCTTGGGCTGGAATCCGAGAGATTTTAAGCACCTCCATACAGCCAGACTGATCAGAGTGCCGAACCCAGTTACCTTCGTACGAAGAGGTAGGGTCCCTGAGTACAGCCTTCCATTCCTGTGGTATGCTAGCTATGATAGCTTCTACCCTCGCAGGTACTTGTCTCAAATAACGTAGTATCGTTTTCAGTTCTACTCCTGATCTCCATTGGGCCAGATCTGTGTTCCACAAGTCTGATACTCTGGATACCCCCCGCTGTATCCAGGATTTCCCAAACTGACCGGCCCCGTCTCCAGCTGGCCAGGGGCTCCCTGACCCATCTAGAATTAGGCTATTTTCGAATATGTGTTGGGCTAGGATCTCCTCCCTGGTATGGGGTTCTCGGATCTGTCGAGGTAAAAGCTTCGCCCATGCTAGGAGGATGTCCCTCCAAGCCCCCGATCTGAAAGGCCCCTTAAGCATGGACGGAGTGAGGAGACCCACCCATACGTCTTTTCTCCGCGACAGGTTCCATTCTTTCATGAGAGTACCTACTGCTAACTCTACCCAAGGGTGGGCAGAGACCTCCAGTAGTAATTTAATCACCCACCTGGATAGGAGTGCGTTGACTTGGCATTCCGGGTCTTTAATACCCAGCCCCCCGTCCTCCTTGCCTCCTGTTACTTTTTTCCAGGCTAGCTTTGGTAGGTAGCCCACTTCTTCATTATCGGTTCCTTTCCAGAGGTATCTAGTGGAAAGGGACCGAATTCTTCCATAAGTTCTTATGTCCAAACTCCTGATTGAACCTGGGTACCAGATATAAGAGAAGACTGAGGTGTTCAGAAACAGGGCACGGCCCAATATGGAAGAACCTTTGACTGCAGCTACCTTGTTCAACCTGGCACTTACCGCTCGCTCCAGCATGGTACTTGCTGTCCTCTTGCAGTCCATCATGCTAACCTGCACACCCAAAAAATGCTCACACTCCCCAACAGGTAAGCATTTCAATCCCCAATCCCTTGAAAAGTGCAAACCTGCATTTGCGATAGCAACGGATTTAGGCCAGTTAACTAGAGCTTCAGAAAATTTTGAGTACAAGTCCAGGCATTCCTTGAGTGCATCTAGCGAGTCCTTATTGTTGTCCGACAAAGCGAAGAGGTCGTTTGCCATAGCTAAGGCCTTGCATTGCCTCCCATTGGGCAGTTGCAGACCTTGGATTTCCGGGTTGTTCCTGATCAAGGATAGGAGGACCTCCATTTGGATTACAAAGAGCATGGGAGCTAGCGGGCACCCCTGCCTCAGGGAGCGTGACAACGGGAACGGATCCGAGATTTCCCCATTGACCATGACTTTGCCTACCCCCTTTGTATACAAAGCCTTAACCCAGGTGCAAAAGACCCTTCCAAACTCCGCTCTTTCCAGTGTGTCCAGCACAAATTGCCAGTTGACCCGGTCGTAGGCCTTTTCTAGGTCCAAGAGAAGGGCGACCACCTCAGGTTGGTCCTCCCTCATGGACTCTAGTGCCTCTATTGTTAGCATGATATTGTTCAAAATGTTCCTCCCTTGAACAAACCCCGCCTGTTCTTCCCCAACCAAAGCCGGTAAGTACTTCTTAAGTCTGTTTGCCAGTGTTTTAGCCAAGATCTTATATGAGGTGTTCAGAAGGGAGATGGGCCTCCAGTTTCTGATGTTCCTCTTATCTCCCTTCTTGTATAGCAGTGAAATGATTCCCATTCTCATATCATAACCTAGGTCTAGGCACTCCAGGAGCCCATTGAATATAGTTACCAATGACGGGCCCAGGATATCCCAAAAATGCTCGTAATATTCAATTGGGAGTCCGTCACTACCTGGGCACTTTCCTTTCTTCATGGTTTTCACTGTCTGGGTTAGTTTCTCCAAGGAGATGGGCCGGTCTAAGTCCAATTTTCCTTGCCGCGGCAACCGTGCCTCGAAGGCCTTCCACATGACCTCCTGAAGCGCCTCATCGTTAGGGTCAGGGCATACCGATCTAGTTGAAGTGAGGATGTCCTTGAAGTATAGTCTGGCATTCTCAAGGATGGATTGGGTATCCTTGGCCTTCGGTTGAAAGGCGTCAAATGGATGCTCCAATTGAACTATGACTGAAGAACCCTTTTTCCTAGTTAGTCTCTGAAAATTTTCTTTGGACATTCTGTCCCCCACGTCTATCCACTTTACCTTGGCTCTTTCTGCCCACAGTTTTTCTTTCTCAATTTGTAAGTTCTCAAGTTTGTCTTTCCAAAAATTCCTCTCCACCATCCAGTAATTGGAGAAGTTAGGATCTTCATTGAGGTTACTCTCAGACCACTCTATCCATTGGCAGCATTCCTCCTCTGCCTGACGGCTGGCTTTGGCCTTTTCCCGTGAGGCAAGGCTAAAATCTGCAGCAACCAGTTTGTTAAGTGCTTCTAGCCAGTCCGTCTGCGAATCGTAGAGATTTGTCAGCGACTGCAATTTGCGCATCGTGTTTTTAATTGATAATGTGAGGTTGTCATCTTTCAAGATGTCGGTGTTAAGCCTGTAGAGTCCCCCGCCTCGGTTAATCTTGTTGTCCGATATAAAGGTAGAAAGAACTGGTCTCCATTACCCATTCCGCCGGCTTGCCCCTAACCAGAAGGAAGTCGAGCCTCAGTCTGATGTAAGTTTTGTCAGCTCTGGGGGTATTTGAGACCCATGTAAAGCGTTTTGACAGGGGGTGAAGTAACCTGAATGGGTCTGTAAGATTCAAATTCTCTACCATGTCCCCTAATGCAATAGAGTCGTTCCTGATCGGGTCCGAAACTGAAGAGTCTAATCTGGGGTCCAAAATTGTATTCCAGTCACCACCCATTACTAGGCTTGGGGAATTTGGGATGACATTAGGAAGCACGTCGAAAAACTGCAATTTTTCCCGCCTATCAACTGGGGCATAAATGGAAGCGACTGTCCACTCCGTTCCGTTAATAATGGCAGTGACCCAGTTCCAACGGCCCAGTGAGTCTGCAAATTCCTCTACAATAACGAAATCCAAATCCGTATGTATTAGAATAGCCGTACCACCCTTGGTTCCCTCTGCCGGTGCCCAGAATTGGGGACCCTGCCATTTCCATTTTGCTTCATTTATCTTTTATTCGTTCAACTTAGTCTCCTGGAGCATGATGATTTGGGCCTTATGTTGGTGCACCCATGTTTTCAGCCTAGCCCATTTAAACTTGTCATTAGAATCTGCCAGGCCTCTAACGTTCCAGGAGACTGTTTTGATTTTACTCATTGGTGGCACTGTCCCTCTGTTGTTCGATCAGGGAGAAATCATCTGGTGGGAACATGGAGACTGTCTCGCCCTCCGCTGTTCCTACCATTACAATGAGGGATGACCCCGTGTTGGGTGACAGCCTGTGTGGCTTTGCCGTTTTCCGTTTCCTATCATCCTCTAAGTCTGGCCCATTGCCTTTTCCCTGCCAGGGCGTGGACAACAGGGATTCGAAATGATTGGAGAACAGGTTATGGTCCATCGGAAGTTGTTGATTGTATTCGATTAGTACATCACCGAAGATTCCTTCCGTGGTGTAGACCATTTGCTCATGCAGACGATTTTCGTCTTTGACCCATTCCAGAGGACACCATGTACCTTTGTTAACGGCCACCTGTGTCAGGTCTGATTCACTAGGTCTGACGTCAAACGTAGTGATAAAGAGATGGACTCTATTGTTGTTCTTCCCTAGCCTCTGTATTTTCCTCGTGCCCATGCCGGAGACTGGCCTTACGGGTGCATTCATGCCCAAGTAGTTCCTTACCTTGGCCATCATGACTGTCTGCGTGGGGGAGCTGTCGACTGCACATGGAGTGATCAGTTTGATGTTCGTACCCATGCTGTAGGTAAGAAAGACAATGCCCTCCGCCTTCTTCCTGCAAATCAGAGGGACCAGGTACTTGGATGCCTGCGGTCTCCCAGAGTTGTTGGTTTTCCTCGGCGTTTTCTGTTTGCCGGGTGAAAGGGTTCTTCCCCTTTTCTCTTTGGAGGGGGTGTCTTCGTCAGTTGAATCATCCATCTCACCTATCCCTCTGTTTGGGGGCTCAGTGATGGGACGGGTAACGTCCTTGGCTTGCCCGACCACTTCTGTACTCTGCTCTTTCGCCCTGGTCTCCCCCATGTTGGTGGCCTCCGGTGGGTGGGAGCATTGGATAACAGAAAGTGGAGCTTTCCCTGTGTCTGCAGGTCTGTTTAAGTCGTCACTTCCTTTGGCCGTGTTGGTATTTGGACCAATGTTCGTGTCAGTCCTCGTGATTCCCGATGGTGATTCTGATCAGAGGGCGCGCTGTGACTTCCAGTGCCTGAACTAGTTGCAGAATCTCTAGGAGAGTTACTTACCCTACCCTTCTCCCCAACAATTTCCCTGATTTCTGAATTCCCCTCGGGGGGTTCACCTACCAACTCAGTCGCTGTCGGAGTTTCCCCAGGTCCCTTGGTGCCTATGTTGGCATCTGGAATCCCCGCCAAGATCCCGGCTTTCCTGACTCCTGAGGTCTCTGTATGATCAGTGCAAAGGCCGGTGGCAGATTCACCGTCGATCAGTGTCACCTTGGGGGGGTCCTGTGGCCTACCCTCTGAGTTGGGCTCGCTGTTAATATCCGGTGTAGGGGTAACCCCTGTAGGGCCGGGCCTGTTGTATGTAGGCTCCACCTCCATTTCTGCTGTCCTGGCTGTTTCGTTGGGGATTAATTCCCCGGGCGTTGCCTTGTCTGCGCTTGGCCCAGCGTTGGAATCGGTGTTGTGACCTGCGCTGGGGTTCCTGTGATCTTTTCCCCCATTCCCTGTGACTATTCCTACAGGAGGAGTAAGACTGGAAGTGAGGGGAAGACCTGCCTGAGGTGTGTTGGCAATGCAGTTTTCGTTTCTATGCCCCTGCTCTTGGGATGGCCTGCCAGACGACTTGTAAGCCATCCTTGGCTCATTCCGGTTCCTATCAAGTGGTTTTGAGGGAGCATCGTTACCCTTTACCAAGTTGGACTGAGACTGTTGTCCCCTGAGGTCAAAGTCAGGGCGAACATCCCTGTTACTTTTGGGGAGCCCTCCAAATAGAAACGACACTTGGCAGACAGTTTGCGTTGCCTGTCCCCGTTGAATTTTTATTTTTATTATTATTTTTTTGCCATGCAAATCCTCTTTTTATCGTTCCAATTTTAACATTAACAGATGTCCCTTTGTCCGTTGACTCCGTTCATTTCATTTGGCTCTGCTGGTGCTTTTTTTTTTTTTTTTTTTTTGGGTCAGGGAAAAGCAAGGAATCCATTAGTGTGAGTCCAACGACACTTGGCAGAGCCAATCTGCTGGGGCAGGCGCTGTTGTGTCCCCCTACCACTAAGGGCCTCGCTCCACCACTCACCGCATTTTATTTTTTTTGATTTGTTTTCTGAAGGGCTATTTCTTTTTTCTGAAGTTTGGCAAATTGTTGTGAAATTTTAGTACGGTATTTTTTGAGAGTATCCTGCTGGATACACTCGGAGGCCTTGGGGCCCCTGAATCTAAAATCTCTATTTCAACTCCTGTGTTTTGCCTTGGGCACTGGGCCCTGATAATAAACAGATTGTCAAAAATAAATAAATAAAAAAAATGCTAGTGTATCTTCCCATGATCTAGCGGGATATTTGTTCCATTCTCGCATTTGGTGAGTATTGGAGCGACTCGGAGGCTCTAGGCCCACACCAATGTCCAAATGGTTAAGTTTCTGCCAGTCGTTTCGACGTAGTTTTTTTTTTTTTTTTTTTTTTTTTTTTCAATGTTAACTTCTGCAAGGAACATGAATATGGACGAAGCACAGAAAAACTTGTAGGAGAACGCGATCACAGGGATGTGTAGCAGCCAGCAGGCCGTGCTTAAAACGAGAGAGAGTGAGCAAAGAAAAAACAGAACATAGAGATGGAGATAGAGTGGCGAGAGAAGGAGAAAGAGAAGTAGCACACACAGAAAGCCATATGGAGACGTGTACGCGCAAAAGGTAAATTGGCACCTTAATAAAAAACAGGGACGATCGAAGTGCCAATCTGGCGTAATCCCGGGAGGCAGAGGAGGAGGGGGATGCTGCGCACACGCCAGGGGAGCCGTGGGCGCCAAGGGACCAGGATCAGCCTTTGGATGAGTATCGTGGAGGGCAGCTCCAGCTTCCTCTACAATCTCCATCATCCGTCTGATTAGTCCGAACTGATGGTCTTGTGCTCGTTGTACGTTATCGATCTCCATCAGCAGTAGTCCAGCGTCAAGTCCGGAAACTTGAGGGATACTTGGCTTGGGTTGCTCCACTGTACGGGCCTCACCATGTGCCGGCACCACAGGGGGCGAACCTTCAATCTCCTCTTGAGACCTCTTTCGATTGTCACGGTTGTCTGTAGCGGCTTCCTTGCCTGATCTCCGCTTTGGTTCCCCCACCACTCTTTCGATCTCCTTCCAGATCTTCTTGTTTTCTTCCTCAGTACGCGCCTGGTGCTGCTTGTCCAACTCCTCCATCTTCGTGTTGATCATTCTCGCCATCCTGGCCTCCTCTGCTTGGCGTGCTTCTTCTTCCTCCAGACGTTTTTTCTCTTGTTCCTTACTGATACGGTCTTGCTCTTCCCTTCGTCGCCGATCTTCTTCCTCGCGTCTCCTGTCCTTCTCCTCCCTTTTGTCATTGACAAGTTCTCGGCGCAGGGAGACCACCTCACCTTCATTGTTCCTCTGCCGAGGGGCCCATGGAGCCGTTGAAGGAGGAAGAGGATTGGAACGGTACGGAATAATCGCATTGGTGGGAGAAGATGATGGTGAAGAAGCAGTCTGCAGAGGAGGAGGGGGAGGTGGAGGAGGAGGAGCAGGAGGAGCTTGGGCGATAGGCGGAGCAGAAGGAGCGTAAACAGCTTGCGCATAGCTCTGAGGAGGAGTGTATGAAGAGGAGCTAGCACCAAAGCGACTTACCGGAACCCCCGAAATCAATCCTTCCTGTCGGGGGTACGGACAGTTCCTGGCAAAGTGGCCAGGTTGTCTGCAGTTGTAACAGATACGGTCATAATTAGGATAGTGAGTCAAAGTAGTCAAAGCCAGAGCAGATAGCACAATGGAACCGAGTAACCATCCAATTGAGAATGATACAGAAGAATCGTGAGTCAATGTCCATGCCCAACAGGGCAACACCAACAGCATAACCCAATGTAGCTCTCTCTTATGAATGGCACCAGGCKCCCTATCTACTCTACAGACTAAGCCTACAACTACAGCAATGAAAGCAACCAGACAACTTGACTACCAGCGAGTGATGATGTCAACACCAATGCCGACCWCCACCTCCACCAGGTACSTGTCCTCTTCACCCACACTCTCCCTTGTTACCCACACAGCGCCCTTCACCTCCWRAGAACCACCYTCGCCCTCACCTCCCCTGTGCGCCCTATGCAGCCCGGCTATGGCCGCCAAGCGCCCAGTGCACAGGCAGCGCCCTACCGCCTAGCGCTAGCCTGCCTCATCCCAGCGCAGCGCAGCTCTGCACAGCGCAGCACCTCGCATTAGCGCAGCGTGCCCGCAATGCCTGCATTGGCCAATAATCCCTGCCCACTCACCCTGCTTGCCTATATGCCAGTGCTGCGTGTGGGCGGCCTCCCTTCAGCCTGCGACCGGGCCCCAGTGCCTCCAGGCCCAATGCAGTTGGGGCCCGGGTAATGCAGTTGCACCTCTTTCGTCAAGGCCTGCGGCCAGATTCAGATAGTGGGCCGATTTCCCTTTGGCATTTTCGGCCTCTATACCCAGCGTGCATTGTCGGCCTCACGTTCAGGTGCCCAGGGCCTAACTAACTCAGAGGCCCTGGGTTCTCCACATTTGCAGAGATTCGAGACTCGGTGCACTCCAACCAACTGGCATGCTGCAACTGTATGGACCCCACTTCGGGAAATGTTTGCAAAGAGGGCTCTTGTTGATTTGCTGGCCCACCTTCACTTAGGGCGGGCACTAGGCTTGTTGGGGCCTTAGCCCAGAACATGTACATCATGGCAAGGCCCCTTCTTGAGGGCTCAATCCTCACACTTCGGTCCAGGGGCTATTGGGACTTGGCCCCAGGGAGGCGGCCTGGAAGGGTGATAATAGCATCCCTCCCAATGGGGTTCCTGTGTAGAAGACTCCATCTATTGGTGGGGAGCTGCACCTGCGGGAAACGGGTCCAGCGTCCCATTAACATTTGAGGGGGGGGGAAAAAAAAAAAAAAAAAAAAAAAAAAAAAAAGGCAAATTAAATAAAATAAAAAAACAAAATGTTAAAAAACGCATTTTTTTTGGGAAAAAAACAGAAAAAAAAAACAGAAAAAACAAAAAAAAAAAAGATCCTTATCTCTCTCATCCTGCAACAATTGCGTTTTATTTTTGTTTTTTTTTTTTTTTTTTTTTTTTTTTAATTGTCATTATAGTATTATGGGAACCCTGTAGCAGCCACATCCTCGCTCAAGCCTCGACAGCAACGAGGGAACATGGGGGAGCTGCACCCACCAGCAGGGCCAGCAGATGCGAGTATACTTCCTGCGACAGGAGGCGGGATACCACCGGCCAGCGGTCAGCCAGTGGCATCAGGACCGAGCTTCTTCTTCTCTGGGCCAGTCACTGTGCCTCCCCTCCGGTACCTACCCCCTATGAACATCAGCAGTCTCAGCTCAATGCCACTCGGCGGGACCAAGGGCATATTATCTCTACGTGCCGGGCGCCAAGCATGCCCAGGAAGGTACATGAGGCCAAATTGAATGGGGATTGAAGCCAAGACCTCCAGGACCTGAATGCCACTTGGGCACATTACCAAATGAGCTAGGCCGCTGGATTCCCATCTTCTTTTTTTTTTTTTTTTTTTTTTTTAATACCCCCACTGGTGAGCGCTGGATTCCCATCAACATTTGAGAAACAAGGTCAAGAATCTGCTGAGAATCGGGCCCAGGGAGTCCCGGCGAATGAATCTGCTGAGAAACGGGCTCAGGCTGAGCGTCCCTTTGTGTGATGGAAGATAAAACTTCTGCTGGAAAACGGGCCCAGGGTCCCTTATTTGAACAGAACCGTATTATCGCTCTAAGACTTCTGAAAAATGACAGGATTGAGTACTTGATTAAAGCTAGTTATAATCCTGAATTTAACCCCCCCCCCAAAATTAATATAATAGTGTCATCTGACAACTTCAAGGTCAGTAGGCCTTCAATTCAAATGGCAGTGTCTTTAATCAAGTACTCAATCCTGTCATTTTTCAGAAGCCTTGGGCTGCTGATACTTGATTCCTATTATGTCAACTGAACTCAACTGAACTCATTTTTTTTGAGACGTACCACCACCTATCCTAGACTGAATTCAACTGAACTCATTTTTCTTGAGACGTACGAAGCCTGTTGCTGCGGTGCAGCGGTAGACATGTGATTTTGGGAAAGACCTAACAAGTTGTACTGTTGTAGTACAGATGATTGGCGCCAGTTGGGTTGTTGGCTTCGCGTCGGGAGACATCCAGGACCTGCACTTTACAAAGTGTATTGCCAGGCATTGCACAAGTCTTAAAAAAAAAAAAAAAAAAAAAAAAAAAAAAAAAAAAAAAAAAAAAAAAAAAAAAAAA
>BFEA01000091.1:730044-745044 GCA_003427395.1 Chara braunii
CCCTTTTCAAACTCCGGGCCTGATGTTACCGCCTTCTGATGTTTTGACTGCCTTTTCGAACTGCGGCCATTTTTTCGTTGCCCATTATTGTTTTTTTTGCCCTTTTGAACTTCGTTTGTGACACAAACGTACTTGCAATATGAAAGGCTTTCCACGGCTCAGACCTCAAATTCGGGTTTCAGAGAAGTCACAGTCGGGTACCTTACTAGGAGTCAAGTCCAACAGGCACCCGGGGCTAGGTCCCACTTGCACGATTTAAGAGATACCGACCGTAGATAGCAAAGATCAACGGCCGAAATCTCCTAATTTGCGCAAGTGGGACCTTGCCCCCGGTGAACAGTCACATCCCAGGGGCAAAGTTGCTTTCTTTAAGCAAAGGTCACGTCTCATATTGAAGAGTCATATTGAAAAGTCACATCCCATGGCCCACGCCGGGCAAAGGACACTTCCCCAGGCAAAAGTCGTGTCCCGGAGGCAGCCTGACTCCTGACGAGTCACAACCCACAGTGAACAGTCATGTTCCACAAGTGAAAAGTGGTGACTCACAGGACCAAGCAGCAGCACACCAATGAGAACTCGGGAAAAGTACCAGGCCCTGACATTCTGAAGCAAACAGGCGGTGGGGATGTGGTACCAGAACCAAGTCAAGGCCCAAGAAGCAGAGGCTGGGACGAGTTGAAGCTCAGTCCAAGACAATATAAGGACTGGCCAGCCTCCTCGTTCGGGGAGATTGCTCATTCGCATGAAGGGTGGAAGTGTTGGGGCACTTGTGCGCTATTGTGACGAGCGAAGCGCTGAGCCAGGGAGCTGCGCTAGTCGAGGGAGAGAGAGGGAGCAGCCATAGCTGCCCCACCGCTGGCAGAGGGAAGGCAGCTATAGCTGCGCCGGTGCTTAGTAGTTAACTTAGTTGTAGACCGCAGGCCCTGGGGGGTTAGTAGAGTTAGCAGTGGGTGTATCCAGAGTTGATCCTTGAGTAGTAGAGGGTGTGAGTGCATACAAATAGGGAGAGAAGACACAGGGAGGTAGTAGGCAGAGAGAAGACTGAGAGAGAAGAGAGAAGAGAGAAGAGCAGTGAGAGAGATACTTACCCGAATGAAGTTACTGGTTACTTGGATCTGCCGCTCTGCGCTGTTGAGCGTTTGTGACTGGACTGGAACTCTTAATTGCTCGTGTGATAATTTGTTGGAATTCTAAAGCTGCGCTTAGTACCTGGTCTTCGTCTCTCTGGCCTGCAGTGTGAACTTTGTGTAATCTCATTTGTCCATGGTGTGTGATTGTGTGCATTCATTGGTGGTGAACTGGGATGTTCATTGCAAACTGGTATCGGAGCAATGGCTCGCTGTGTCCACTGGACATCACTGGCAAAGACTAAGGCCGGCGAGAGAGAGAAGTGAGTGGGGAGAAGTCTGACGAAGGGGGGAAGGTAGGCTGGAGAAGATTCAAGAAGAGGCTAGTAGCTGGATTGGTGAATACGTACCTCCTACGTTGGGGCATTGGAGCGACCGTGGAGCTTCATCAACGGAACGTTCACTGAGTGAAGTGCATCGCGAAGCCCTGTATTGCTTGCTGAATTGTCTTCAAGTTGGTGATTGGTACCTTCCACATTCTGGTGTCGCTGCTGCTGGACTGGTCCAAGTCTTGTGACATATTCGATTTGCTTTGAGTCTAGCAACCAGTCACACACACACACACACACACACACACACACACAAAAAAAAAAAAAAAAAAAAAAAAAAAAAGTGTGGCAGTGTATATTTCCATGTTCTAGCGGTAGATTCATTCAATTTTGCTCATCCGATGGATGGAAGTAGCATGAGTTCAGCCGCAAGGTTGGAGACTTACCCGCTCTCTCTCTCTCTCTCTCTCTCTCTCTCTCTCTCTCTCTCTCTCTCTCNTCTCTCTCTCTCTCTCTCTCTCTCTCTCTCTCTCTCTCTCTCTCTCTCTCTCTCTCTCTCTCCGGCAAAATCGATGGTACGTCATGCGGGTTTCTTTTTTTTTAATGGGTCCCCGCGAAGATTCGAATTTTCCCGCCACGCGAAGCTGGACCATACCCGTCCACACGGACAACCGCCCATAGACCACCGACCCCACCCCACCCCGCGGTCGGCAATAATATTATGCAACTGGCCGCGGGCCCTCAGTAGGAATCCTCCTTGGAAGACCGTCTCGAGGGTAAGTGGAACGACGGCGGGAATTCTCTCGGGCCACCCGAAGGAAAACTCCTCTGGCCCCGAGGACAGCCCGAGGAGTGTCTAACGTGCCCCTGTATGTTTGGAGTATTTCTCAATGCAGTCAGACTGTGGCCATGAGATTTCCAGATCTGATGGCACGGACCCTTGTCCACTGCAAACATGAACTAAAGGGAAAATTCAATCTGTACCCCACTTAAAGATGGGAATACCCGCAATACCCAGTCCCAGCGCCAACCTGCATCTATACCTGGAAAACTGCTGGTGGAAAGTATTTGCATGCCCACAACGGAGGTCAACCCAGGTTGGTACCGCAATTTCCGGAATGCACAAATTATGGGCATACCCGGGACCGAGGTGGACCGGCCAAATTATTCTTATACCCAGCTACTGGATGGATGAAATTACGCTCATACCCAGCAGCCAGCAGCCATTGTCCAGCTGGTGGGTAGGAGCATATTTTCGTTGTGCGTCATCCAAGGCCCGCCACTGGGTGTGGGTACACCCACAATTTTGCCAGCCCTGTTTCTGGGTATGACCATAATTTCGTGGTCAGGACCGAAGGCCCTACGGGACTGGGTACGCCCACAATTTCACACGGTGGTATGCCAAGTTGAACGGTTCCTGGTATAGATGCAAGTTGGGGTTGGGAATGGGTATAGCCAGAATTCCCATCTTTAAGTGGGGTACAGATGCAATTTTCCATAAACTAATACCCCCAAGGAGTGGGCCACGGACCCCTCTAGTGAGATTGCAAAAGGCTTCAGAAAAAAATGAAAGGCCAAAAAAAAGGAGGCCTACTGTAAAATGAATCCGGGAGAAATAGAAGGCCAGGTTCATTATCCCGCAGGAAGAGGCCAAGCGGTCTGAACCCAATCTTGACTGCCAGATTTTCACATCCAACAGCCCGTAATGCCCCTGGGCCCTTCTTGCCAAACGGGAAAAGTAACTGTTGGGTGTGGAAAAACAAAAACGTTTTCTGTTTTTTTGTTCTTGTTTTGGGGGGGGGTAACTACGGTGTAGTCACGAAAGCAGTTTGCAATTGGATTTTGAACTGTGTTTTAGAAGTTTAGTCAGGGCCCAAGTTTCAAATGCAGTTGAAACTCGGGTAGTTGAAACTTGGGCTGGCCTGTTTTAGCAGTTCAGTCAGGCAAGTGGCCCTGTTTTTTTTCTTTTTTTTTTCCCCCGAGCGTGGCCAAGACATCTCAGCCGTGGGCCCGCCACATGACGGAAAACAAAAAAAAGGGCCACGTTCCTGACTGAACAGCTAAAAAAGGCCAGGCCGACTTTCAGCTGCATTTGAAACTCGGGCCCCTGACTAAACTGCTAAAACGCAGTTTGACATGCAATTGCAAACCGCTTTCGTTGACTACGCCGTAGTTACCCCCCCAAAAAAAGAACAAAAAAACAGAAAACCTTTTGGTTTTTCCACACCCAACAGTTACTTTTCCCGTTTGGCAAGAAAGGCCCAGGGGGGTCTCCGGAGGGGCAGATTTATGGATCTCAGACATTCTGCAGTGGAGATCACCGGAGGAACTGAAGTCTAAACTACATTACTTACATAATGTGACAGACAGAGTTAACAAGGTGATAGAGTATACCACTATCTTGGAAACTTATTCTGTCAGACCCACTCCAAGCGTATGAGAGGAAGTGGGTCCGTAAAATGGATGGGGAGAGATCAGTGGAATTTTGGAAAATTCGACAACTTGTTAACGCTAATGAGGAGGTTGTGGTGTCTGGTATGTCGGTACAGGAAAGAGAGGGCGAGGCATGGTTTTTACAACCACACGAGGAAGATATTGTTGTATTGGACTCTTCCGCCGCCTCTACTGTCACGTGTACCCGGGAGAGGGCGAAGGGTCAGTTTGAGATACTGTGTCCAGTGGGTCCTACCCCTGCTTATAAGCTCAAACTTTAAGCCCTCCCTCTCCATTGGGGATGGCGGATCTCAGACCCGGTTCAAGGAATCCTACTCTTCGGTTACAGGCCTAAGGTGGGTTACCAGAGTCAGGTGAGGTCATGCTCCGTCCCCTTGGAAGTTAAGAATAGATGGACAATGGAACAGGTGGAGAGACAGCAGCCTACAAGAAATGTTACGACCACTACCTTGAGAAAACTCTAGAAAAACTTGAGGAAAATTTCCTCGGTCAGATTCAGTAGCTTGTCATGGCTGCAATCCCATCGAGTGGTCCCTACAGCCAAATGGCTAGCTACTAAAAACATATCAGTGGAAGAAACATGTTGCCGGTGCAAAAAGGGAGCAGAGACCGCCACCCACCTCTGGTGGGAGTGCACGGAATCCAAACGGATTTGGAAGTGGTGGGCTAGGTTGTGGGCCAAACATGTGGAGGAAGAAATACAATGGGAAGAAAGCTTTGTGGTGGATGGGGTCCTGTGTAATGAGAAAGAGGTGGGTAAAGGCTGGACTTATGTGGCCTCAGCGTGCAGGGCGGCCATCATGGACATAATCTGGAAGCTACGCAATGACAGACTCTTCTGCACAAAGTTTCATTCGGATCTCGGCATAATGAGCATGGTCCTTACTAATGTCCGGTCCATTATCTGGGCGGACTGGATAAAAACAGCAAGAGCTTTGCTCAGAAGGCCTTCCAGGAGCTCTTTTTAAGAACTTGAGGCCTCAAAGTACAGATGTTAAAATCGGCGGTAAAGGGAATTGCACTAGAGCCGTAGCTGATGGGCCCTAGGCCCCCCTGAAGGGGTATTGGTTGCATCAGTCTCCCCTTAGTAATACCTACTTTTGAGTGTCTTCCCTTTTTTCCCGTCCGCGAATTAACAAAGCTGTTAGAATCTACTGTTGGGCTCACCTATCAATGGTTCTAAAATGACCCATTAGAAAATTGGTGTGGCAGTACAGGACTTAGAGACTAGGCTGTAATTTGATTATCTGGCACCCTTATGGGTGAGAGGTCTGTGAGTCATCAATGATTTTGGATATTACGGATACAAGAATTTGTGCTTGGGACGTTGGACCCGGTTTCCAACAGGTGCAGCTCCCCACCAATAGATTTGGAGCCATCAAACAGTGCAGACTCCAACCCACCAGGCGCTCTTACAGCGTGATGGGTAGTTGTCTGTCATAGATGTAACGGAAAAAAAAAAAAAAAAACCCTGCTAAAACGCAGTTTGAAATGCAATTGCAAACTGCTTTCGTGACTGCGCCGTAGTTTTCTCGTTTTTTTTTGGGAAAAAGTGAGAACATCCATCATCAGAGTACAATGACTTTGAGGCCGGGAACCCTCACAAACAATCCGGAGGCGACCAGGACACTGGGACGGTTGCCCAGCTTCAGTTTATCCAGCAGTTTGTGATGGCTATACGATGTACCCTCTTACCACTGAGTTTTATAGAGCCCTCTGCTCTTCAATGCCTAGTACTGGCCTATATATTCCTAGGTGCAGGTCTAATCTGACCTGCTGAGCAACCGCCCCCAAGATGACACTCCACCCCTACCCTACCCATATTTCCCGTCTTTCACTGCCGGCCTCCCGTGACAAAATGTTAACGGAGTGTCCTGATATTACCACTAGGTCTACTTCAACCAAGAGCAAGATTCCAACTTACATTCCGAACTTACATTTACCAAGCAGTTGGAGGATGTCTCTGCCCCATGTTTGTGAAGTTCACCTCACGCCCTGTGTTGTCTTCCGGTCGGAATGATAAAAAGAAAGAGAAAATATGCGGAACAGGCCCTGAAAGAACAACAAAATGGGGTGTGCCAAGGATTTTTGGGAAAAGTGAGTGTAGGGACACAGACAGACCTAAAATCCCCCTGTGCGGTTCCAGTTTAGTGAGAAATGGCCATAGCTGTGCGGGAAAGAAAGAGTGCGCTCTGCTTTCAAATGTTTGTTTAATCCAAAATGTATCTCCGAACTTCCATGCGGGCTACTGGACGTCTTTTCGAACGGAAGGGCGGGGGCACGCATGTGGGGTCTCACTCGAATAAAGTCCCGGGGCCGTTCGTAACAGAGCTCGGAATCCGATGTAGACGGCCTCAGCCTGGTCACTTTTTCCTTGTGTCCGTCCTTGCCTCGTGCCCGGTAGTGGAACATCTTTTCCTGATAACATTCGGTGCGGCGACAATCAGTACACAGAGTTTTGGGCCAATAAGGTGCCTGTAGCAGACCTCTGGTTGGCCTGTGAGACCAGCCCCTTGGCCTGTTCTCACAGGCCTGTGTTGTATTCGGGGTAGTCCAGTCCAGCCCGGTACCTCTGTCGGTACCAGCCAGTCCAGTCCCGTCCTGTCAGTCCGCTGGGGTATACCCCAGCCGTTGTCTGTTTTTCGGATCATTCTACATCGGCACATCTTGGAGTACGTTAGAGTCTAGCGTGGGAGCTGCGCTGTGCCATCTCGCTCCCCCTTCTTCCTCCATCTCCATCTCTATCCCAAGCGGAGCACCACACCTCGTGGGTCTGCCACACTGGTATCGGAGCGGGAACGTTCCCCGCTCCCACCCACCACAACGCACAGCAGGGAAAACTGCAAAACCCGACAGTGGGGTTTTTGGTTGTTTTTCGGGCGGTTTTCAACGAAAACCAAGGGAAAAAAGGTGCAGCAGGAGAGCGACACATGGCGATGGTATCGGAGCGGGAACGTTCCCCGCTCCCACCCACCACACTGCACAGCAGGGAAAACAACAAAACAAGGTCAAGGCCGCCACACACACGCACGCGCCACACACCCACGCTGTCTTGCCCCGCTCCCAGATTTATTTATCAAGATTCGGGATGCATGCTGCTGCTAGGGTTTGAACCTGGGCAGCTGTTCGATGTGCGCGTGCGTAGCCACCTCCATAACACACTCGCCACAGTGCACATATGGTTTAGTAAGGCGGCACGCTGGACTTGCCGTGCCYCCCCCCCCCCCCCCCCCGTGGACAGCAGCGGGTAGGCAACTATTTGCTCCCCCCCCCTCCCTGTCGACAGCAACAGCCAGGCAACTATTTGCCCCCCTCCCCCCCGGCGGCGGGGAGACACTGTGGCTGCTGCTGCCTGTGCCCGTGGGCATCTGCAGTGCCACGTGGCAGTCTGTTGTGGACCATGAAGACCCCCTGATCAGGGGCTGCTCTATAGTGGTGAGGGTCTGCTCACACAACACACCCTGGATCTGCAGTGCTGCTGCTAGGGGCTGATCAAGATCTCAGCCTCCCCCCTCCTTCAGTTGGCTTGTTGCAGTGAAGGTCAAGACCCTCCTGGTCTTGGTATACCTTGTGTCCTTGGAGATACCGAGGGTCATGTATCATCCCTCTCTCTTCCCTCTCCCTACTAACCCACCTTCTCTACCTTTTCTCTCTCCACTTACTCAACCCCTCTACTTCTTCCTCTTCTGCCTCACTCACTTCCTTCTAATCACTCTCAGTCTCTCACCACTCATACCGCTTTCCCCACCACACTTTTTCTCCCACCACCTACTATTTTACTCTATTCATTTATTTATTTATTTTTATCCTCTTTTCTCTGTGCTTTTTGATCCCTCCCCACCTTTCCCCTCCCTTTCTCTCCCATTCTCTCCCCCAACTACAACCCCATCACTTCAATTTGTTAAAAGGCAATAATAATGAGTACGGGGGAAAGTGAGTATCAATAATGATAAAATCAGCGCCTACGAATCTTGAGCACTTTGTTTTCGGAGGAAAATAGTAGCGCTCATCGATCTTGGCGACGACTTTTATACGTCCCACACATATACACGTGTCCTTTCCTAGTTACATGAGAACGGGCGTGGTGAGGATACGAAAACTCGGCGCCCTGTCGGATCGGGATAATCGGTCTACATGGCATACGCAAGGCTGATTGCGTATGTCTAATCAATCTGTTAGTCGATCAAAGGAATAAACAGACATCACCCTATGCATTATCTTCCATCCACCATTCAAGCCGATCCGAGGCGTGAGTCTATGCAATCCAATCAATCAAGAAAACGATCATCATTCATTCGCGTGAGTAGTTAAACATGCATCGAAAAAATCATATCAGAATCCTAATTCGTTCTCGTTGTCGGAGCAACAACCTAATCAATACATACATGTAAGGGATCACTCATGCATAAACCATCGGATACTAAGGAGCAAAGGGAGAGACAGGACAAAACCACATGAGTTTGTTAGTCCCTTCGAATTCAGCGATACTCGTTTTTGCGAGAGCCGATTGAATTCAACGAGACAAGCGGGATAGGACCTCAGGAGCTGGTAGGGACGAGAAAGTCAGCAGAACATTCAGACATTCATGAAGGAAATATCACGAGAGAGAGACAGAGGGAGGAAGAGGTAAGGTCCAAGGATGTTGACGAAGTCATAGCTTGACGGAAGAAGGAGACTCGACAAAAAGGAGTTATGAGCACACTAATAGATATGAGAAATAAAACATGCAATATGTCGTGGACTTAGCTTCCAATATAAGAGGAGGAACCAAAGATCAAGGCGCGCACACCTTCTACTCTCTAACAATGACCCCAAGCAATGCAACCACTTGTACACATACACCTTCGTTACCTAGGTACTGGCGATCCCGACCGCTGCATACCAACCTCCACATCACAGCAATTGACACCGTAACAACTCAACTTCTAACGATTTTTTCGTTAAAAATAAAATTTTTTACGAAAAGTGAACATACCTAAATTATCAAATATTCGGCAAAACAGATGTCAATGACATTCATGAGAGGGTCCGAGAAGATTTTCGATGTAAAAAAAATACAACGACGAAAAATTAATCGAACTTCAAAACATATAAAGAACAACCAGTCCATGCAGTTAAGAAAGGAAGACTTTTTCTTAATTGTCATAATAATACATGAATACCGCGAACGAAAATTTGTGTTTGAAAGGTTCATAATATGTTGGATAAAGGGGTCACCGTCATAGGCCTTGCAAACGTAAATGGTCCTCCGACCCTTACATCACCAAGTTTGTCACTAAGGAATTTCAAAGAAGCAGAGTGCATAAGTAAAAAACCTTGGCGAGACCCCCTAACAGACAGCACCCCTATTTGCTGTAAAAGATTTGAACCTTTTGCCATCATACTTTGGACTTACTTTAATTAATTTCAAGTTTCATAATTATTGTAAACTGTCAAATCTTCCAAAACAGTAATAACATTTTGTTCATGATGTACAGGGTTCCCCTACATCTTCAAGCGGTATCACTTAAAAAAGAATCAGATTGCTTAATTTAAAGCAAATCTTGTTGGATATCCGAACAGAAAGAACACCTGTATTTAGTGGCTTTTGTTCTATCTCGTTAAACTTTGCAGTGAACGAAACATTTTGCCATCATAATAAGCTAACTATCGTCTATTGTAAACTGTCCAGTTTTCTAAAACAGTGGTATCATTTTGTTCATGATGTGCAGGGTCCCTGTATTCTACATGCGCTTCTATGCTTTCATATTCCCGCAACACGAGATGCCGCACATAATTGATTGTCGTGTCAACAAGGCCATTTACTAATATTTTCAACATCGGTTGTTCTCTAATCGCTCTCCGAAATTCTGCTTGCCGTCGCACATCAACGTTATCAATATTGGTCTCACTTGCACTTGCAGAATAGTCATTATGAATAAGGAATGACACCTTGCAACGTCCTTGGATGCATGCCGTCGCAGAAAATAATGTCATGACCTTCAAATTATTGAAGTAGAATTTCACTGCAGAGTAATACAACTGTGAGAATGGCGCAAGCACCTCTCGTGGGTACATTTCCGACCCGCAGAACCGACGACCACAAACGTAGAGAGACTGCCGAGGACAATGTTCCCAATTGTCCGGTTCGACGTCCACACCTTGGACACTGACTATTGAATCCTGAAAAACAACTTCAGAAGTGAAAAATATCGCCCCCATCTCGCTCCATATGTTTCTTCCCCATACGATGTCACTGGGCGGCCATCTTGTAGTCGTAAATGGTTTGACCATTCTGTGAAACACCAAAATACGGTTCAAACAGTATTGGAATGAGGCTAAAGTTCTTCATCACCAAGAACGCTAACGTTCTTCATCATCAGAAAGAGCAAGGCATGTCATAGTTTTTTGTCTAGCTAATTTAGGAATGTGCAGTCCGTTCTCCAAACATGAAATTTTTGACGCCCACCTCCACAAAATACAGTCTGCATGCTCTCATTGCTCAAGTGACGTTTTGTCCTTCTTCCATGTCTTCTCCCACGCGTTTCTATATTGCACAGCGAGAGATTTCACAACTGGTTGTGACACCCAGTATTCAATGAGGACGTGGTTGAAAGTCGGTGATTTGACGTCAGTGTCAACAACGAAAACGACTCTTCCCACCCACACAGGAACACCTTCGTCAATATCATCTTGTGAAGGGCGTAAGAGAACAAATTGACCATTTTCGACGTCTGTGAACGGGTTCAACTCTGGTTTGGGACGCTCATTAGCAGGTCCTACGAAAAATGACTCTCGGTTCTTGTCATTTTTCATGAGGAAAGCGATATTAATATCCTGTCAATCATTCTTCACAATTTCTTCCAATGACGGTCAGAATCCAGTCTGGAGCGACGACCTTCGAGATTCGGACCCATATTGATCTTCAATTGTTTCTAGAAACCCTTTCCAGTATGACAACGCACTTTCTTTCAAAAAATTTATCTCATCCTTCATTCCAACTCATTTGTGTTGTTTGTTCTCTAACCAATCAACAAATGTCTTCACGCCTTCAACACCTGAAACAAAATCGTTGTGATTTCGGTCAGGTGTAACAGCCTTTGGCAGAACTGGCCATTGCGGTCATGCATATCTCTTGTTCGCATCCCTCTTAAAAGAGTAAACTGGAGAAAACCACTCAGGATTCGTACAACATTCCTTTCCCTGGAACACAAGGTTATCACCTTCCATAAAAAATCTAAACGCATGAGGTTGAGTGTGACCTGTCAACCTCTTCACTAAAAATGGTTTCACAACACTTCTCCAATCCGCAATTTCGTTCATGAATGTGCATGTCGGACGATCAGTTTACGAGCGAACAATAATGTTAAAAAGATCAGTCATGGTGTATGCGTCATGCATTCTTCGTTTGCGAGAAAAATGATTAAAAGTGGCATCAACATCTGTGTGTGTGTGTCCTATTAGCATGAAGCCAAACTCAACTTCTTTGAAGAAACCGAATTTCACCACAGCTGCGGTCAATTTTAACACATATCTATTATTGTTCTCTCTCTTACAATTATCCGCTTGTACCATGAGTGTTGGAGGCAAGTCGCTTAACGCCTGAACATCGCGAATGACCTTCATGATGGACGAAACAACTGCAATCGAGTCGTGTGGGTAGCAAAGAAACCACGTGTGAACGTGGACAGAGGGAGAACGTCCGTATGCGATGATGGTCGTCAAGTTCGTCTTCAGCATTGGGACATTCGCAAATGTTTTTGATATATTTTTTCCACCGAAATGTGGAATACTGTTCTTACTTTGGTCCATGCCATCAATGATGATGCATAAACAGTTTGAGGCCAACCTTTTCGATTCATCCTTCCATACCTCGTAAGTCACCCGATGCTGGAGCTGAATGTCCAAATGTTTGTCACGCAAAGAAACAAAATGTTCACGCACTCGTCGGTATTTTGCAGAATTGATTGACTTTTTATATTCCACACACTTTCTTACATTTCGTAAAATTTTAATCAATATCATGAAATTTTGCTTGTCAGAAGTGTCTTCGCCACATGTTGTAAAACACTTAGAGAGAAATAGTTGGAACCTTCATGTTGTCAAACTGCGTCTTCAACAACTTGTAAACATCCACCTTATTGTAATAGGCGGGCAATCTCAAAACCACCCTCGATTCTCCATTTCTCGTTTTCATGTCGTTAGGCATGAAATCTCCGTTGTCACGTATAAATGACTTGAGTTTACCATACATTGTCGCCTACGTCGCAGATGTGCGTTTGAGTCCAGTGCTGCCATGCTCTGGCATGACATGACCTTTTGACAAGGTCATCCGTTTCTTTATAAATGTATTTCTACATACACCTAACGTGAAGCACCATGCACTAATGCACACCTTCTTTTTCCCCAAAATTGGTTGCACAATCTCATTGCGGTCTTCTACAAATGTAAATCATTTCAAAGTTTTAATTCACCACGCATCTCTGCTTTTGTGGTCCTTGGAATAATATGCAATCCGGACAACTTTGATGTCATCTAAGGTCATGTGTGCACAACATTCTCGTCTATAACAATCTTTTCCACGAACGTTTGCTAACGCTTTCCTGGTTAACTTCCGATAAACGAACTCCAAACCATTGTTCAATCTCGGTATTCTCCTTCGATAAGTATACGGACGTTTTTCTGATGACAATTTTTGTGGAAACATGTCATCAAAATCTGAGACAACGTCATGGTTGTCGTTATGATTTTGCTGACAATGATCAGAGTTGCTGATATCGTCATTGCACGGATGATTGTCTTTGTGGGGAGAACTATCAGCACTGGAAGGAATTGGAGCACTCGAGCGCCCGTCCTCTTCCCTCTCCTTATATAAGGTCAAATCTTCTCTGGCAAGTCGAAAATCAACATAATGGTGGGAAGAATCATGTTCAGGATCCCGAAGTGAATCTTTGGGCACCCACAAGACGCGGTCTACATCAGATGTGGAAATGTCACTGTCACAGTCGCCAGCTTTATGACGTGTATAATCGGATTCAGGTGTCTGTTGTGAGCGCCGAACGGGAGGCGAGTTGCTCTCGCAAGTAGCAACATCGAATTCAAACTTTCTCATCCTCTTACGAGCAGGCGTGTCGAAGGTGCAGATATTGTCACGAATTACATCTTCGGAATCTGGAGAGCACATAGCAAGGTCGTGCATTTCCTCATGACAATTGTCATCCCGTAATGTGTTAGACGCCACTCAGTCCACACTTGTCAGCGCCGGATGTTCAGCTCTCTGATACGAAGTGCCGCAAGGCATAACGAGTCTGCGAGGACAAATAAGTTGGTTAATATAGAGAAGGCGCGAACTCGAGACGTATATAATGAAGAGTTATTAAGCGTCCAGTGCATGCGTCGGACACGGATTAGGGATTACTTAATCGAGGCGTCAATTTTGTTATGAAGACAAGGAACTAAACAAAAACAGATAACACTGTTTATGCTTCCAAAATAAAAAGTTGAACGAATCTGGAAACTTGATAAAATATACTTTATACCAGGTTTTTTTTTTTTTTTATGGTTTCAAGTTTTATTTTATCAGTGGCAGTCACGGATTAGGGATTACTGAGTCGAGGCGTCAATTTTGTTTCAATACTATTTATGCTTCCAAAATATAAAGTTGGACGAATCTGAAAACTTTAGGACATCTACTCTATACCTGTTATTTTTATTTGTTCCTGGTTTCAAGTCTTCATTCACGAGACTATATGTTTCTTGTACATGATGACCAATCGGCAACCCTGTCCACGACAGTGATCTGCAACTGACTGAAGACAATGAATATCAATTCGAATCGTATCGAACATGTTGACTTCTGAACGCCTCATCACAGTGTTTGCGACTGCCGACAACATTCATAAGCAGCTCGTGTTGATAACCTTCCATATGTGCCAAACAGTCGGCAGTTCGAAGGCTGGACCGCCAAAAGCACTATTGTAGGGGACACACAACAACTTCCCCAAGGTCGTCGTTCGCTCGAACGTGGAAGGCCGTTGTTTCTGCATACTACACAGACACAATATCATTGTTTGTCGACCATATGCAGCTCCTGCGGTTAGGCACCAGACGGGGCGAGGCAGTCTGTAGTCTTCGGAAGTGAGCACCATGCACATATGCTCTCACAGACACGTCAAAGGGTGAGAAAGTCTTCAATCTTCGGGACAGACCACCGTGCACATTTGGCAGCTTAGGCAACTGATAGGGTGAGGCGTAGGTTGAGGCCGGACTGACCACCATGCATATATGCGCATACAGGCACGTCAAAGGGTGAGACAGTCTTCGGGACTGACGAGCATGCATATATTCACTACAGTCTTCGGGACTGATCAACATGCATATATTCACTCACAAACACGTCAAAGGGCGAGACAGTCTTCGGGACTGACCACTATGCACATATGGCAGGTTAGGCAACTGATAGGATGAGACATAGGTTGAGGCATTCTCAGGTCTTCGGAACTGATATCCATGTACATACGGCCTATTGTCGATCGTTCGCCACAACATCGCTCCTCCTTCCCTTGTCGTTTTCGCCGCCCAGCTGAGCCCGAGTCTTTATTTAACCATTTGGATGTGTTTGGTGTTGTGACCATTTGGACATGTTTGTGGATATGTGTCGGAAATCTCGTTGAGTTTCCTCAAACGCACCGCTCCACAAACACACCCAGATTCGGTCGTTGAGGAAACTCAACGCTGGTAGTGGGACTTCGGCCAAGGTGAACCCCACTTACCTCGCCCAATTTATTTTTTCCCGGCACGGCACGTGAAACCTAGTGCCAACGATCGATATTCCCAATAACAACGAAAGGAAAAAACGCTGCAGGGATGGCTGGATGGGGTAATCAGAGAGAGAGAGAGAGAGAGAGAGAGAGAGAGAGAGAGAGAGAGAGAGAGAGAGAGAGAGAGAGAGAGAGAGAGAGAGAGAGAGAGAGAATCTTATCCCATTAAATTTTAGGTTTAAGATTCACTACGTCAAATACGCTTCAAACGTTTAGCCAGGGGGGTGCGCATGCACACGCGCGCGAGAGAGAGAATCTTATCCCATTAAATTTTAGGTTTAAGATTCACTATGTCAAATACGCTTCAAACGTTTAGCCAGGGGGTGCGCATGTGCGCGCGCGCGCGCGCGA
>BFEA01000091.1:747544-768600 GCA_003427395.1 Chara braunii
ACGTCCGGCGAGGGAAAACTCGCCCTGGTAAGAAACAAGAAAACGGTAAATGCCCGCAGGGAGGGAAAATTGAAAAAAGGAAATTTCAAATTTTCACAGCCAGTTGGATATTTTGAAACTTTGAAAAAGGACACAATTACAAAATTGTGAGACACAAAAATAAACTAGATCTTAACCTCCCATTCCAGAGGCGAGGTCCCACTGCACTACCGGTAGCAAAGAGGATTGGACTGAATGCCTGAACCTGGACGTGTTTTAAGAGGAGATGCAGAAAAGCAGTTAGATCTCGGTTTTCTGCACTATTCCACAAACAAGTCCAGATTCAGGTGTTCAATCCAGTCCTCTTTGTTAGTGGGACCTCGCCCCAGTTCCACGCAAAAGTGAGATGCACTTAGGGCTCCGCTTCCTCAAAACAAAAAACAAAAAGAAAGAAAACATAGGGCTCCGCCGCGCGACTGACCGAATGTGCAAAACAAGGAACGTATCTTCCGTCAGAACGTGGAAAGATACACAAGCCACAGGTTTTGTCGTTTTCACATGCGGTGACTGGTGCGGCGAGGCCGATCGAGGGAGATTTCACAGTGCGTAGAGATTTGCTAGCATAAGGTGGGTTAGGAGGGGCTCTACTGCTGGCGATCCTTCTGGGGCGAGGACCCACTAGCAAAGAGGATTGGATTGAACAAGTGCAGAAAATCGAGATTGAATTCCTTGTCAGCATCTCTGCCTAAAACACGCCCAGGTTCAAGATCTTAATCCAACCCCGTTGCAAGTGGGACCATGCTCCTGGTCTAATACATTATTACATTTCATTCGCACCAAGGGTGCGTTGGGTCAAGAGAGATGCTTTTTCTTTCTTTCTTTCTTTCTTTTTGGGGGTTCAACGAGGTCCCACTTGCACGGACTCTGGGATACTGACCGTCAAAGGCGAAGCTCAACTCTCAGGGCCTCTTTTCACAATCCCCAAATGCTTTTTTTTTTTTTTTTTTTTGGAAAAATCACCAAAGATGGCTGGAGCAAGGACAGGAAAAAAAAAAAAAAAAAAAAAAAAGTTTGCGAATGGGAGAGTGAAGATTTATTGTCACCAACTGCCCTAGCTCAGTTGTACTGCACCCCTGACCTGGAGAGTGAAGATTTATTGCGAATGGGAGAGTGAAGATTTATTGTCACCAACTGCCCTAGCTCAGTTCCACAATCCCACTTACGCTGATTCTTCATTTGGGGCCGTTGATCTTCCGAATCTACGGTCAGAAGTTGAGATTTGGGGTAAGTGGGACTTGGCTGCCCCCTGGGCCGAGGTCCCACTAGCAAAAAGGATAGGATCGAGCTCCTGAATCTGGATGTGTTTTAAGCAGAGATGCAGAAACGCAGTTCAATCTCTATTTCCTGCACATCTCCATAAACTCGTCCAGATTCGGGCATTCCATCCGATCCTCTTTGCTAGTGGGACCACGCCCCTGGACTGTTGAAATACAGACCTGAGCTCAGCCTCTTATACACATCTAGATGTGTATAAGAGACAGACACAACATTCCGGAAGTACCCGGAATGGTCCTCTCATTGATACATTCAATTTCTTCGGTCCGTACCAGTGCATCTGGGCGAGCTGTCAGTCTAGGTACATCGGGAATATAATATAGTGTTGTGTTTCAACGCCCTTTGGCCGAAGATAGGAAAGATGCACGGCTAACATATGCTGAGGGGGAGGGGGGGGGGGGGGGGGGGGGGGGGGGGGAAGAAGTTTCTCTCACTACCCTTATTTTATTCAGCGGGGGGAGAACAGAACAGATGCTACCCCCCCTCCACACAACAGACAAAGCACCTTTATCAAATTACCACGAATGTATATATGCCATTTTCCGGGTCCAATACACATCAACGATTGAGGGTACCGTTGCGTCGGGGGAAGAAGGACAGGGTAGGAGAATCAGCCATCGCTGTGTTTCTCTCTCAAGGCCTACTCACACAATGGCTCTCCTGAATGTAGCTGACCGGAATTCGACCCTTGACTTGGATGTATCTGACCGCAATTCGACCCTTGACCTGAACGTATCTGACCGAAATTCGACCCTTGACCTGCCAGTGGATGTATCTGACCGGAATTCGACCCTTGGCCTGGATGTATCTGACCGGAATTCGACCTTGACCTGAACTTGTCTGACCAGAATTAGACCTTGACCTGGATGTATCTGACCGCAATTACGGCCAGAGCTCGGCCTGAGACGTCCCCACTTTCCGTCTCTTGCTCGAGCGAGGGAATCGTAGAAACTGCGGTCCGTCTTCAACCGAGAACACAACACAACGCCACCTTATCAGGAGTGTATACAAGCTATTTTCCGGCCACATACATTCGCGATGAAGTTCGTTGTGTTCGGGCCATCGGGGGAAGACGAGCAAGGAATTCCTTCGTTTATTTTTAATCTTCTTCTTCTTCTTCTTTTTTTTTTTTTTTTCAAGGACCATGGAGAATGCGCATGCTTTATTCCACCCTCAGGGCAACTCACACTGCCGTCTTCAACCCCCAACAGAACATACGACACACTACATTCCCTTCTCTCAAATTCTTTTTTTGTAATTCAAAACAACAAATTTAATTTCCTTTTTTTTTTCCTTTGCGCGTAATTCCTCTTCTTTCTTTTTGCACGAGACTTCCTCATTATACATCAAATAGAAATCGGAGAGATCTGGAGCAACGAGCATGTGGACGTGTTTGTGGACAAGTGCAGAGGAAATTGCGACTGAACTGCTTTTCTGCATCTGTGCACAAAACACATCCAAATTCCGCCGTGGAATGCAATCCTCCGTGATAGTGCGAGTTCGACTAGAGATCTGTTATTACACCTGACTTCGTTTTTTTTCCCTCTTTTTTGTCTTCTTCAAGTTGTGCCTGCATTTCACGCTCAGGACACACTCACACGACGTCTATTTCAACTCACCACTGGTCATAACTGCGGCCAGATACATCCAGGACGTGGCGCAAATGCAGTGAGAGATACATGCAAACTACTGACCGATTGTGCGAATGGAGAATGTATCGTCCGCCAGAACGCGGAAAGATACATTCCCTTTTTTGAGGCCCCGCCAAAACGAGCGTGAAATAACACAACAAGGAAATGCTACTTTGAATTTCGGATTTCGGTGACTAAATATATTTCAGATTATTTCTCGAAAATGACGACCATTTTCATGTCAAACAAACTACAAAAATAAAACGGAAATTGTATAAGAAATTTAAGAAAAAGCAATAACATATTTTTTTGGGGTAACTTCGGCGCAGTTACGAAAACAGTTTGTAATTGCACTTCAGGCAATCCCGCGAATACAACACACCCCCACGCGACCCCACCGGACCCGAAACGTAGGTCACATACATTCAGCATTACCGGCCCTTTTGCCTCAACTGCAATTACAAACTCAATCCCTGACTGCGCCGTAGTTTTCTCTATTTTTTTTCCAAAAACGACTTCTACTGTTTCGTTCCATGGGGCATCGCCGTGCCACTAAGCACATGTGAAAATGACAAATTTAAAGCTATGGCGAATGTATCTCCACCGTTCTAGCCGGCACATACATTCTCCATTGCGCGACTAATTCGCCAACGCCCATGCTCTCTCTCTCTCTCTCTCTCTCTCTCTCTCTCTCTCTCTGTGTGTGTGTGTGTGTGCGTGTGTGTGTGTGTGTGTGTGTTTGTCTGTGAGTGAGTGAGTTGGTCGCCAGCCACATACGCCTTCCTCTTCTTCACAGATCTTCCTGACCAGCGCACACCGTTTGATTCACGATCAGAAAACCGGGATGTATCTGTCCGCGTTCTAGCGGACGATACATTCTCCATTCGCACAACCGGTCAGTGTAGTGCGGCGAGTAAGAATATAGTGCTCGGCAATATTTATGGCCCATATAACACAAGCCCAAGCAAAAAAAAAACAAAAAACAACAACGTCCATATAGTTCTCTTCTCTCGTCGGCAATACACCTCTCTCTCCTACCCCTCTCCCCCCCCCCCCCCCCCCCCAACCCCACCGCCCCCTCTTCCAGTACATTTTTTATTACGGATCCATCGAGACAATTTTTTTATTTTTTTCACCAAAATTGCTCTGGACATTTCTTGCTTGACCGCTCCCGTTCGATTCTCGATAACATAAATCGAAGTAAGATAAAATACTAATAAAATTCGCCAATTTTGGAATAATCGACGACATCAAAGATTAAATAAACGGACGCAGGACAAGCTGCGAGATAAAAATATTAATTTAAAAAAAAAAAGAAGAAAGAAAGATAATTCCGCCTTATGTAAATGGAGTACGGTCCTTGGGGACATCCATTAAAATTGGAGCGATACAGAGAAGGAAGATTAGCATGGCCCCTCCCCTGCGCAAAGATGACACGCATAAATCGAGAACTAATTCAAATTAAATATAAAAAGAAACAAAAAAAAAGGAGTAAGCAGGCCAAACTGCAAAAAATAAGAAGGGAAAAAAAAAAAAAAAAAAACTAAAGAAAGATAATTCGGCTTTATATAAACGAAAAACAATTACCGTAGTGCTTCGGCACATCTGGGCCGAGGTCCTACTCGCAAGGAGGATTGGATTAGACACCTGAATCTGGACGTGTTTGTGGCGAGGGGCAGAAAATCGGGATCGAACTCTGCTTTTCTGCATCTCTGCGTAAAACACGTCCAGATTAGGGAGCTTAATCCAATCCTCCTGACTAGTGGCACCTCGCCCCTGGTAAACTTGTACAAAGAAATAAGATTTAGCATTGGCCCTGTGCAATTCAGGATGAGACTAAAAAAAGAAGGAAAAAAAAAGAAAGCAGCGGTGCAGGATCCTGACCAGGTACTACCCATGTAAAAAATAAAATGTATGTGTGCGGCGTTTATGTCCACGTACATTTCTGTCAGTAAACGACGTGTAGCGTTAAATACTTACGAGACTGGACAATCGATTACACTGGATAATCGATTAATCCATCCATCCATCCATCAAGTAGATCGATCGATCGATAGATTTATCGATCGATTAAACAAACGAAAAAAACACGATCGAGCGAGCCAAAAAAAAATGCCGGATCGATCGATTGGTGGATGGATATGAATATGAATGGATTGACAACGGCGGACAAGTCCCACTCTCAACACGTCTGAATTTGGACGTGTTTGTGGATAGGTGATTAAAATCGCGTTGAGTTTCCTAAACCGCAAGTCTCCACAAACACGTCCAGATTCACACGTTGAAGAAACTCCCCGCTGCTAGTCGGAATTGACCCCGTGGATAGATGGATCGATAGATGACAGAGCAACAACAACAACAACAACAACAAAAAAAATAAAAATAAAAATAAAAAAATGATAGAGATGACAGGGAAAAGAAAAAAGAATAAAGATCGACGGATGACCAAAAAAAAGATAAGATCAATGGATGACCAAAAAAATAAACAAAGATCAACAGATGACCAAAAAAGAAAAAAATCAAAACTAAAGCTGGGCAAAGTCCCAGTGCTGTTTTTTTTTTTTTTCTTTTTTTGTGTGTGTGTCGTTCCGGGTTGTTTGTGAGGGATTCCCGGCCCCTCATTTGAGTTCTCAATGGAATTCCTTGCTTTTTCCCAAAAAAAAAAAAAAAAAAAACGCATGTGGAGAATAGTGGAGCGAAGAAGAAGCCCATATGACGAGTCCTCAACAACCACGCTCACTCCCCTCTTACGAGCTTCCCCCTTCTTTACTATTATTATTATTATTATTATTATTATTATTATTATTATTATTATTAGGCAGTGAACACATTCAACACCTTGATCGAAGACGATGAGAAAGATGCGAAGCCAGCGGCAGGGCTGTTTTCTTTTTTTTTTTYTTTTTTTTTTCAACGCACGCTTACGTATAGCTAGAATATAGAAAAGGCAAAACACCACGTGATCTCTGCCATAGCCAAAGCTATGGAGATCTGCCATAGCCCCAGCTATGGAAGCCATGGAGATCTGCGATAGCCACAGCTATGCAGATCTGCCATCGCCTACACCCCTATTTCAGGCCGCCGCGTCGCAGGCTGCGTGGCCTCATCACTGGGAGAAGAAGAAAGAAGAATACTGACAAGCGAAGGCCAATTGCTTCTGCACACGCTCACTGAAAATCAGCAATGAAACTTTGGGCCATATACGTGTTACCTGCTCAAACGCGCACGTTTCCCACCAGCAATGAAAATCATATGTATACACATATATGATGCAACCGGTTGCGCGCCGGTCTCATCAGGAGGCGATCAGCGATCCTCCAGCCTTTCGGCTCCCACCTGCAGTACACCACCACCCATGAGCTGCGGCCTCATCAGGGGGGGAGGGGGAGGGGGAGGGGGACAGGGAGGAGGAGGAGGAACGGCTTACCCCAACCAAAAAATAAATACCAAGTTTCCCAAAAACATAACATACTGACCAGCAACGCCCACACCTCCTTGCCGTGTTCGGGGCCCGTGGTCGCACTACTCGCCATCCGCCAAGATTATGAATGCATCTGGTCCGACAGGCCGTCCAGATGCATTCAAAATGTTGCCATATGGCGAGTGGTGCAACTAGGGCCTGTTTGTCAGGGAGGAAGGAAAGGATCTTGAAAGTTGACGAGAACAAAACGCATGGAGACCACCTCGGCAACCTCCCCTCTCCCCTTCGGAACCCCCCCCCCCCCCCCCGCCTCCCCCTCCCCCTCCCCCTAACCATCCTCCCCCTCGACCGACGACATCACAATACATCCTCTCCTCTGCGACTGCGCGCGGAGAAGTTCTTGGAAAAGGACGAGGACAAAGCGAGATATGGCAAGCCATCTTAAAAGACTCCATACATTGCTCAATATAGTTTTCCCCTGTGGAAGGCCGCGATGTAGGTGCAAAAGAAGAACGAAACTAGACCAGAATTCTCTCTCTCTCTCTCTCTCTCTCTCTCTCTCTGTGTGTGTGTGTGTGTGTGTGTGTGTGTGTGTGTGTCTTTGTGTACCTGTGTGCGGGCGCGTGCACCGGGATAAACGCTCACTCCTCTTGTCTTGCCCCTGAAGGTGGTTTCTCTCTCTCTCTCTCGCACGCGCGCGCGCGCGTTCTTTGTTCCTGCGCATCAAGACATGTCCACCTCCTCGTGTCTACTAGTACCCCTGCAGTCGCCCACCGCAGAAGATTAAACGTTAAGAACCGAGAAAGCACAGCAAGGCGCTTTGGGGACAAAGCGCCATAGAAACTGCAGAGCTCCACTATACGAACCCCAGCGAGCGCAACCCTTTCTCCCCGCCCCTTCCCCCCCCCCCCCCCCCCCCCCCCCCCCCCCCCCCCTCTCTCCCTCTTGGACATATCTATTTTCTGTCATTTTTTCTCAACCAAAAAGCTAAGACCCCGCATCTCGGGCTCCCATCGGTTCCCCTTCTCTTCTCTCTGCATCTTGCCTTCTGAGGCGTCCACGTGAAGACTGCGCACTCAAAAAACCACATTGTATATACGCTTCACACATTGTATGTATATATAACCCTCGAGCGGCCCTCCTGTTTTTCTTTTATTGTTTCTTTCGCGACCCACCATATTTTGTTTGGTGTCCTCGTCTCCCTTTTTCTTTTCTTGTTCTTTAACACGACACCATTTGAACGTGTGCACTGTAAATATCTGCGCACTCGGCATTTTTTTTTTTCCCCTTTTTTTCAGAAGCCTTCTTGTTTTTCTCATCCGCGAGAGAAGCACGCAAAACACCTTCCCAGATAATTTTTTCTTTGTCCTTCTCCCCCATGAACGCGCAATCGCTCCTTCGCCAACGGCGGAATACAAACCTCTCTCTCTCTCTCTCTCTCTCTCTCTCTCTCTGTGTGTGTGTGTGTGTGTGTGCGTCTCCTTTCCCTACCACCGTGCGCAAAAGGGAGAAAAATGGTCCGTGTGTGTGTGTGTATGTCTTCTTCCCCAACCACCGTGCGTGGGAGAAAAATGATGCCTCTCTCTCTCTCTCTCTCTCTCTCCCCTTTCCCTATCACCGTGCGCAAAAGAGAGAAAAAAAAAAAAAAAAAAAAAAAAGAGAGAAAAATGGTGAGACTACGTACGGTGCGAGGTCTTGTTAGAGGTATGGTGAAATATATACAGCTTCCTAGATCAGACCCTTTTTTTTTTCCTTGTACTTTTTCTCGATTTTTTTTTTCAGAGGCATGGTGAATATATACACCTACCTAGATCAGGGAGTGATTTTGTTTTTTCTCTTCTTATTTCGATTTTTTTTTTCTTATTTCGACAACAATAACAACGACAACATGAAAAAGAGACTTGACACGAGAAAACTTCAGTGATTAATTATTTTCATCGTCATTTATATTCGTAAGGGAGGCTACGGCCGTTTTTCAGCACGTGCAGCTCCCCACCGCCAATGGAAGAAATCGTCAGCTATCTCACAGAGGCCCTACCATCCCTCACACCACCCCCCCCCCCCCCCCCCCCTTCCAACACCTGGGGAGTGGCATTTCAGCAAAAAGAAAAGAAAAAGAAAAAAAAAAGACATGAGCGCAGTTCCGATTTTGGATCGCTGGCTTGGGTTTCGAAAAAGAACTCCGATACTTCGATCTCTTTCTTTTTCTTTTTTGTTCCACTATCCTTGTCGAAAAGTTCGGTTTTCCTTTACCTTCCCTTTTCTTAGGCCCTCGCCACATCACACTGCCGAAACGAAGAAGAACGGATGCATCTTCCACAGAAAGATGGAAAGATGCGTCCGTTATATTATCCATAGCAAACGGATGCATTTTGCCGCTCTCGGCAGAAACATGCACTCCGATTTCAACATGAACACCTTTTATTTCGACCGTTATATGCGGCGAGGCCCTTCTTCCCCTCAAGACTACCCCGTCGGAGGCAAGAAAGCCACGCTCACATATGTCGGGATAGGTATTAAAAATAATATAGTAATGATAATAATAATAGTAATAATAATAGTAATAATAATAATAATAACAATAATAATAATACAATATGGTGATCGAGAAGGGTAGGGGAAAAGAAAAGCGGGAGAAGCGGGCAGAGAGGGGCAGGAAAACGCAAAAAAAAAAAAGGAAAAAAAGAAAAAGTAGGAATCAATATGAAAAAAAAGAAAAAGAAAAAAAAGAAATCAGATAACCTGTTTGCTCGCCGCGACTCGCAAATTACTTACAATGATTGTCTATCAAGAAGATCGGGAAAAAAAAAAAAAAAAAAAAAAAAAAAAAAAAAAAAAAAAAAAAAAAAAGGCAGATAAACTTTTTGCTCGCTACTTATCTTGTCTATGGATTCATTGTCTATCGAGACGCTAAAGATGAAATGCTAGTCCCATCCCATACGCTTCACCTCCCCTTTCCCTTTTTTTTTTTTTTTTTCCCTTTTTTTCCCCCTCCTGTATCTTCGTGCTCAGGATTACATAAAATACGAAAAGGGTTCTTGAACCCCCCAAAAGAAAAAGAGCAAAAAAATTTAACCAGATCCAAACTCGAGAGAGGGCCTCGCTCCACTACTCTCCCTCACATGCACAAAAGACAAACTATGGTGGTGTATCTATCCATGTTCTCGAGGAAGATTCATTCTCAACTTGCGCATTTGGTGATTCATGGAGCGAGGCCCAGAGTCTTTCCCACAAGCACAATGCCTACATCTAGTCTAGAATTGCGAGTTGTATTAATTAATTAATTAATTAAAACTCAAAATCAGGAAAAATTAATGGAACGTGAGAAAAAGAGAGCGACGATCAGAGAAAGGCGAAGACGGGCAACGGAACGTATCGAAAAAAAAGACACGGCAAACAACGGAAAAACGAGAAAAAAAAAAGACGTAATAACGTGGGGTAAAAAAAAACAAAAAAAAGGAAAGAGCTCAATGCGAAGACGGCGCGCACACACACAAAAAAAAAAGAAAGCGCGAATAATGGAAAAGACAAGGGAAATAAAAGAGCAGGTAATTCCCAAAAAAAAAAAAAAAAAAAACAGCGCAGGTAAAGGAATAGTCGCCAAAGGGAATAGTCACAAGCAACGGAATATAAAGGGAATAAAAAAATTTAAAAAAACTAAAGGAAAAGAACGGACAGCAGCAGAGTGATCTCAACAGCTTGGTGAGCAGAGAATTGGGCTGAAAATCCAAAGTAGGGCCCAATTCTTTACTAATCACCGCGAAATCCAGATAAATGGCCCTTGCGAAAGGAATGGTCGAGCGAAAAAGAGGCCAAAAAAAAAACAGAAAACTCATAAAAGGAGCATAGAAACAGAAAGGACAAGAACCAAAAAAAAAAAAAAAGGGGGAAAAGAAACGGGAAGGGCGGCCTGTGGGCGAATATAGTGACCTGGTGTTTTTTTTCCTGGTTCTTTTGGGCACGGGGGGTTTCCAGGTCGGAGGGCCATATGGGGGGAGACGAGGGTTTCCAGAGGCGCGCGGGGGGGTCTTGTTTGGGGGGGGGGGRGARGGGTARGGGGRGGGGRGGGGRGGGGAATTGCGGGGGACCGTAACGCAGGACGTTCGAACGGTGACCTGGGATCTTTTTGTACTTTTATTCTTTCCTGACTTCGTTTTTTTCAGGAAAATCAAGATCCATCGTGCGAGTGACATATGGCAATGTCTTCGACTGATTTTTCACTTTTTTTTTTTTTTCACTTTTCTCATTTCTTGCAGCCTTTTTTTTTTTTTTTTTTGCGATCTTAATCTCGCTTTTATATTTTGCAATGAGCCACCCAAAGCACCAAATACAATCCTCCGTTGCTGTGAAGGCGCTCTAATTGGCGACCAGTTTTTTTTTCTGCAAGAAAGCGGAACGAGATTGAGAAGATAAAATAAAAAAGGTTTCCAAGAAAGGAAAGGAAAGGACTGACGACACGTGAGAAGAAAAACAAGGTTTCCAAGAAAGGAAAGGAGCGACGACGTCAATATTGCACGAAGAGATCCGAAACAAGACCTGACAGACAAAGAAAAGGGAAGAGACCTCAGAGACACAAAGAAAAAAAAGAGAGAAGAAAAAAGAGAGAAGAAAAAAGAGAGAAGAAAAAAGAGAGAAGAAAGAAGAGAGCGAGAGAAGAGAGGAAGTGGGCAAAGACGATCGTCTATTTTCACCTTTAAAAAAAAAAAAAAAAAAAAAGGCCTCCAAAAATGTTTTTGCTTCCACGCACCAGATACGTGGAAAATTGCACAGGCAAACCCGCCAACGGGGTTTAAAAGCACTAGCTAGGTGAGAGGACAGGGGGGGGGGAGGGAAGAAGGGTAGAGAACCGAAAAGGCAGAGAGACAAAGTTAAGCAAACAAACAATGACAAACTGCTCTGCATGGGTTCAACAAGGTTGGTTCCCGGATATATATCTTTTCCTTCCCGGATGAGAGAGAAGAACACAATTGCTTGTTCGACTTCGACGTTATCTCTTTCGATTCATTACACTGCCCACCAATTGATGGAAGTAGGTATCAATCCCTCATTCCCCAACTCTCTCTCTCTCTCTCTCTCTCTCTCTCTCTCTCTCTGTGTATCTGTCTGATAACTAAGTAGTCTATCTTACTCGCTCACTTTGATAAACTCATTTGTGCAACATGCTCCCGCAACATCTCTCTCTCTCTCTCTCTCTCTCTCTCTCTCTCTCTCTCTCTCTCTCTCTTTGTGTCTGACTCACACACACACTCTGGGTGTTGGGGGGGGGAGGGAGGGGGGCGACTGCACACTAGATACACTCGCGCGCGCTTTGCTCGGACACAAGCGAGCAGGGGGAAACGGGACAACGGGGAGCCGGGGGAAGATGAATCCATCTTCTCAACTCTCCCACACACTGAAAGTGGGAGCAGATCTATCCTTCTGTCTACTAACTTACTTATTACCGACCTCACTTAGCTCATAGGCCATTGGTCACTCGCGCCGTGTCATCTGATAACACAAGACGCCCAAAGAAAATTAAGTCCCAAGAAAACGCAGGGGATTTCAATAAACCTCACCCTCTCTCTATCCTATTCTTTCTCTCCTCTCTCTCTCTCTCTCTCTCTCTCTGTAATGAGACCAGACAAAGAAAGAACCGAACACAATAGTATATAGGAGACGGGAGGAGGGTATTGCCCATCCAAAAGCCGGCCGCAACCGTCAACTGCATACCCAAAAAAACAGGTTTTCATAATCCTTAGTATATACTTCTCTCTCTCTCTCTCTCTCTCTCTTTCTCTCTCTCTCTGTGAGTTGGAAAGCGAAACAGGTTAATTGCACAAGCTCTACGCACTCTCTCCCTCGAAAATTCTCTGAAACTCAATCGCTAACTCGGTCACTCGCTCTCTTCACTGTCTCTGTCGTCGAATTCGCGGACGGCGACAAAACTTCAGGTCACTCGCCGATGCCAGCCACTTGGGAGCAATCAATCACAAAAAGGAAAACGATGCTCATTACCTATCCATTGCTGACGAAGGCGACATCGCAAGCGACCCTGGTCGACCATCTCCATGCTTCTCTCCTCTCCTCTCCTCCTCTCCTCTCCTCTCGTGTCGTCTCTCTCGTCTCTCTTCCCTTCTCTCAGCCGCCATTTCAAATCTCAACCAGTCAATCAAACCTATCACGAGATAATCTACAACTCGCCTCTTTCTCATTACATGCATGCTTCCATGCATTCTCGATCTCATCTCTTCTCCCATCTTCACCACAGCTACTGCTGCTGCTGCTCCCTTTACACTCCCCTTCCCCCCCCCCCCCCCCCCCCCCCCCCCCCCCCCCCCCCCCCCACTCACCAACCACAGTCACACAGCAAAACATCCGCCCGCGTCCCCCCCGCCCATTGCCGCCCCCACTCCCGCCAGCTCCGTCATTCCCCACAGTCCCCCGATCAAGCCCCCCACCCCGCCTTCCCCGACGCAGACGGCAGGCGGTGAGAAATCGTCATCGATGTCAGGAATGCCCAAATCATAGAGCGGAAGCGATGACAGCAAGAGAGGAGATGACATCACGTCTAACGATGACGTGGACATATCCAGCAAGAACTCTGAGGAGGTTCCCGCCGAAAATTCCTCCATAAACATCGCTATTGGTTCCGCGTCCATTGCGGACACACACGTCGACGATACACAGTCGTTATCTACTACCATACCCATACAACACTCGAGCCGTCTGTCTCGATTAGCCACGTCATCGTCATCATACACTTCGCCTAATGATCCTAATACCGTAGTCCCTACTGCTGTTGCTCTCGCTCCCAAGATTCCCGCCTCCTCCTCCCCTTCGTCGTCTGCTCCTGTTGCCCCTCCTGCTCCTCTTTGCTCACATTGCGAAGCCGATAATCCATACTCTCCTGCTCCTCCTCCTCCTCCTCCTCCTCCTCCTCTCCCTCCTACACAGGGCGAAACCATCTCTACCTCCTCCATCGAACGACAACAGTCGTGTAACTGACTTTGTAATAACGACGACTCATCCGGTACTCGTTCGGCGTGCGTCTGCTGGAGCTCCAGATGGCGGAACACCGACGAAGACTGAGAGCCAAGAAGGCGTCTTCTACCCAAGAAGAGCGCCTCCTCAGTGCCATCTCCTTCTCCTTCTATCCGACATGATGATGATCCTGGACCATGTGCCTGACCTCCGGTGCAACGCCATCGACTTCCTCCTCCTCGGTCTTCTTGTTCGTCCTCATCGTCCTCATCGTCCTCATCATCATCATCATCATCTTGTGCCTGCGGACGCAGCAGAGACAATCGATCATCCTCTACTCTACAACTACTCGTACAAACCGCGCTGCGAGTATGCGTCATCGTCATCTCGTCAGCAGAACCAGACCCACACTCGCACCCATCTATCCTCCTCTTCTCCTCCCCCTCTTCCTCGTTGCCTACCTCCGCCCCGCCCTCTCTTAAGCCTCCTACTCGTTTCTTCTTGTTCTTCTTCCTCTTCATCGGGAACATCGAGGTCGATTCCATCGCCGAAGAGCCGCCGAAGGACGACCCTGCCTTGCCTGTCGTCTCACAGCTGCTGCTCTGCGGGCCCGTCGTCCGCTCGTCGCTGCAGCAGCTCCCTGCCGCTCCCCCTCCAACTCCCCCATTATCAGCGCAAGAATCGCAGCTGACCGGCGGGCCAGCCACACTTGAGACTGTCATTCCGCTGTCATCTTTCCGATGATTAGATGGATCGACCCCTCCTGTCGTCTCCTCCTGCTCGTGCTGATGATGATGATCACGATCATCATCATGATGATCATGATGGTAATGATGACGGGGACGATGACGTTTGTCCTTGGGAGCTACGGAAATGGCCGCTGTAGGCATCTCCGCGGCCTCGCGCGCACGGCCGACAAGCTCAAGGACATCACCACCTGGCTTGCTCGACTCCTCTCTCCTCCCGTTTAGCTCTCTTTGCTGCTGCTGCTGCTGCTGCTGACCAGTCGTGTTCAGAGGCTGCGGTTGCTGCTTCAGCGATGATGGTGATCGCGATCCCGACAGTGACGGAAGGGGGCGTTGAGCTTGGGACGCCGATTGCTGGCGATGGTGAAGACGAGACGACAGGCTCGTCGTCGTGGAATAATTTGCTGTTGACGTCCTCTCCTTCTCATCAGGCTGTTTGCGATGGGAACCGCGAAGGGAACCGCGATTACGATGACGACCACCACCGCTACCCTCGGCGAGACCCTGTACGCCGCCATAGTCATCGTCCTCATCATCCTCATCTTCCTCATCTTCTTCACCTTCTCCCTCCCCCTCCCCATCCCCCTCCTCCTGCTGCTTCTTTCCCTCCGTTCCCCCCCCACACCCCCTCTTCCTCCTCCGTTGCTTTTGGCTCTGCTTTTTGTACAGCGTAGCCTGCTGCTGCTGCTGCTGCTGCTGCTGCTGCTGCTGATTCTGATTCGATGACGAGTATTTCGAATAGAGCACAGGGAGTTCCAGGTCACCTGGCAGAGGGAAGTTCGTCATCGCTCCTCTTCCCCGAATGCTCCTAGCCGCATTATCGTACGCGCGCGCAGCCTCCTCCGCAGTATCGTATGTGCCTAGCCAAAGGCGCACGCCGCGGGAGGGGTCGCGGATCTCCGCGGCCCATTTCCCCCACGGCCGCTGCCGCACCCCGCGGAAACGATGAACAACACCATCGACAGCTGATGCAGCTCCGCCGGCGCCCCTTGCGACAGCTGGGGCCCTCCCCGGCGACAGAGCACCGCCGCCCTTGGCCATCTTCAACGACTTATTGACAAGCACTCCCCCTGCGCCGGCGACTACGCTCGCTGCGCGCTTGCGACCGTTCTTCCCCGGCTTCGGAGCGCCTGCGCACGACCCTCCGCCCCCGCCTATTGCATCTAACACTCCAGCCCCTCCTCCTCCCTCCTTTCCCCCAGCCACCATAGCTCCTGCGGCTGCGCGACACCAGGCCGGGTTCACGTGCAGTCCCCCGATCCCGGTCCCCGATCTGCCCCCTCCAACGAGAAAACGGCACGCACCGCCACCTCCCCCCGCGCGAAACAATCCAAGTCCTAGTTCCTCCTCATCCTCCGACGAAGAGGATAAGTTGTCCTCCGTGCTCAGCCCCCCTCCACCGGCGACACGACCGAGCCTACGGCTTCCCGGATACTCGAGGCCCGCGAATCGCAGAGAGCCTGCCACGTCATCATCGTCAGATGACGTGTCGGTCGCATCGGGATCCACATATCCCCCCCCACCCCCCACCCTCCCGCGCTTCGCGCATATTCGAAGCTTCGCCTTCGTCAGCAGCACGTCTGCCTCCCTCGCTGACGGCAGAACCCCCACCACACCGTCATGCCCAGCAATACGCGCGTTGCTCACTACACGTGGCTGCTGCTGCTGCTCGTTCAGCTTTCTCGGTAGTAGCTGCGCACCTGGCATTTTCCTCGACGACTCCTATCTCTTCTTCCTCTCCTTCTTCTCCTTCTTCTCCTTCTTCTTCTTCTTCTTCTTTACCTCAGGCGGTCCGTCGCCAGCAACTCCTCCCCCCCACCACCACCCCTCCCCCTCTCTCTCTCTCTCTCTCTGTGTCTTCCCACCTAACTCCCGATATCACCAAGATCCGGACGTTCTCCTAATTGAGAGAGAGAGATGGAGAGATCTATGCACTCCACTCACTAATCATCCAAAAGCTTCGTTCAAGCTTCGTACGGTATATTTTACTCGTCAAGGGGAAGCGGAAGCTCAACTGACCGTTTGAGAAAAAGATAAGACCCCCCCCTTCCCACACCCCCCTCGCGGGCGTCCCTGCCAATGCCACTCACCTACGGCACTGCGCTTCGGACAGGCACTCGGACTCCTACCTTTGCCAGGGTGCTTCAAGACGAAGAAGAAGTGAATGCACAGGGAAACATCGTGCGCATGGAGGACCATAACCATAACCTACCAGTCGTTCAAGACGGTGAGCAAACCTGACCTTCCTTCCGTCTTTCAGTTTCTCGTTTCTTTACCAGCCAGCCAACGGGCCAGAAACTACAGACTGCGCAATTCGCAGCCAACGGGGGGAGGCGACCAAGATCTCGAGCAGGAAGGGGCGGAAGGTGGGGACAGGCAATCATCGCCCGGACATCTCCAGGCCTCATTCCACTCCCAGACCAGGCCTATTTCCCTTCCCAGACAACTCTCTCTCTCTCTCTCTCTCTCTCTCTCTCTCTCTCTCTCTCTCTCTCTCTCTCTCTCTCTCTCTCTCTTTGTATCCTACTAGTCCTTTTCTTCGGATACCGATCCTTCGTCTGCTGGGCGACAACCTAGCATTTCCTTGACCTCCAGCAATACACACACCATAGCCAGCAACAAGAAAATTGAACCTGCGACGAACAAGTCCACCACTACCACCACCAGTCTACTACGCTGCAAGCAAGCAGCAGCGCCTCGAGACCCTAGACCGAGAGACATCTTCTCTGTCCGACATTTCTCACACCCCCCCCACACACAGACTGATGGAGAGATGTTGCTTGCTAGCTTTCACTGATCCGCAGCGTCGACTCTGCTCTTGCTTGCTAGCTTTCACTGATCCGCAGCGTCGACTCTGCTCTTTCAGCCCTCTCTCTCTCTCTCTCTCTCTCTCTCTCTCTCTCTCTCAAACACGCACACAGGACACACACATGTACAACAAACACGGATACACACACACACACACACACGCACGTACGCACGCACGCACGCACGCACACGCACGCACGCACACGCACGCACGCACGCGCGCGCGCGGGGTCTCCGAGGTCCTCCCTCGGGGTCCTCCCTTCCCCTTCTCTCCTACCGCTACCGAGAGCGAGCGGGAAGATCTTTCTTTCACTTCGTTGGGTATACTTTGACGTATACAAGTAGAACAACTAGATCGATCGAACACGAAGTAGAACGACTACAAGAGATTTCTGCGAACGCTTGGACACACGGCCAAGGCCAATGTGTACCCGTTTACTTACCACAGGAACATCTTAGTCCCGCTGGATAAGTGTTTACGACGAATACGAATATATAGTTAGCAGCACAAGAAAGGTGCTGGTGGGGCCTGTGGCAGGCATCACAAGAAAATGGGGAAAAAGGAAGAAACCAAGAGGCCGAACAAAAGAAAAAACGAGCAAAAAAAAAGAAAAAAAAAAGGGGGGGACAGAGAGCGCGGACAAGAGGTAACTCAAAGAAAAAAAAGAAAAAAGAAAAAAAAAGAGGTACCTCGTGGTCCCCCCATCCCGCGTACGGCCGAACGAAAGGAAGGAAGAACATGCACGCTCACACCACGGTCGGAAATTTTTGGACTGAAATCTGGACGAGGGTGAGGTCCGATACGTCCATGTGAGGGTCGAGATTCCGGTCAGATACATGCAAGAAAGGCTGACTGTGCAAGTATGGCCCTCGCTCGACTACTCTCCACACATGCACAAAAGAAAACAAAAAAAACAAATGGCGGCGCACCTGTCCATGTTCTACGTCAATATTCATTCTCTCTCATTCATTTTGCATGCACATTTGGAGCGTACTGGAGCGCGCCCCTACGCCCTTATTGAACGCCCGTCAAGCAGGCGTCAGAGCCCTCACCGCACCGCTCCCCAAATCTGGAAAATTGAGCATGTATCTTTCCGAAGAACCGCTAAAGATACATCCGATTAGTTTTTGTTTCTTCCCACATTTGTGGTGTGCGTGCTGCGGCCCCTGCCGCGATGGCGCATGCCACACGTCGTCGCCGGGACCCCACCCCGCACTACCGCGGTCGGTAGCGGGACCTACCCCCACCCCTTAGTAGGGGAAGACTCCCACCTGCACCATTTCAACTGAGGGCCAGCCCTATACTGTAGGCCCACTCGTGCTGTGCTATTCTCGCTCTACTAACTATGGTAGCGTGAACCGGCCCTCTATCCCGTTCAGGTTCGTGATTCCTATAAGCATATGAATCATAGCACCTGTGGGGTTTCCTCCCCCCCCCCGGGAATCTGGACTGCACCATCTATCTCAGGGCCTACTCACCTTGGACTTCACTGGATGTATTAGACCGGAATTCCACCACGACCTGGATGCCTCTGACCCCGATTATATCCACAGCGTAAGGAGTCCAAAAAGTACTAATGGGAGTAGGTAGGCTCTTGTTGTTGTGGTAGGTAGGCTCTTGTTGTTGTGGCCCTCAGATTGCCTAACGAAGACCTAGACACAGTCGTCCAGTGGGGCAGGCCCCTAAGGTGAAGGCCCCCATGATGCTATTTCATGTCCTTTGAGCTAATAAAAAATGAACCTTACAAGAAATAAAAAGAAGAAAAAAAAAGAAACATATCTTCAGAGATCCACAAGCAGGTTCATACCTGTTTGAGCATGTACATAGCCATCAGGCCAGGCCCAGATTTCAGCACAGACACAGACAGACAATGCTTTGATGGCTCGGAGCACTTACACACACAAAAAAAATAAAATAAAAATAATAATAATAATAATAATAATAATAATAATAACAAAAAAAACATATATCTAGCTCAATCTCAATGTCAACACACACACATAGACTCTCAGACTACACCATGCAGCCCAACAACAACCGTGAACAATGTACATGCTGGTGCCCCACCCACCAGCCTGGACTCACCCCCCAAAAATCATTTCTCCGAGTCGGAACCAGTCCCACAAACCGACGGTAAAAACTAGCACCATGTCCCCTGGTGCCCCACCCACCAACCCCGGACTCACCCCCCTAAAATGAGGCTCACACACCGCACAGCGCCAACATCACCTGACAACACTCCGATGAACAAACCCCCACATACACTCAACACCAAGCTTTATCTTATATTGACTTACCGTGAGGGTGTGCAGCCCGTAGTTTGTATATGCTTGATTAATAAAGGAGGCGTTATTGGTGAGGTTTAGAAGTAGGGTGACTGTTGCATGAAAAAAAAGGAGTGTATGTGTGTATGCGTCAGGATTAGTGTGTGTGTGTTTGTGTGATACTTAGGGTGTTTGTGTTTATCACATCTATTCGTGTTGGAATGTGTGGGATTTAGGTAATTTGTATGGTATGAATGTATTAGATATTTGACGTACCTTGATTCATAGCTGGTGTCGAGGCTGGTGGTCCTTGAATCTTGGTCCATATGTCGTATATGTGTGTGCTCGAGTGTTTGTTGTTGAGTTGTTTTGTCACATGTGACTCACTCAATCAGTCGCTGAACTTGTGGGGCGTTGAATACATCCACGTTCAGACACATCAGTTTGCACTTGCAAATGCAATGCAGGTGTGTCATTTCAACCTGCGGCCAAGGTTGCGCCGTTTCCGATTCGGACTTTTCCACTTTTCCACCCTGACGCTGCTTTGCCACCGTTTCAACCAAAAACCTGCGCGTGGTCCCACGGGCAGCTACTGGTCCCACATTTTTCAAAGAAACTGCCACCACTCCCCAAAGATCCACCCTGCCGCTGCTTTGCCACCGTTTTGACCAAAACCCAGCGCCCGGTCCCACGGGCAGCTACCGGTCCCGCATTTTTCAAAGAAACTGCCAACCCCCCCCAAAGTGTCGTGCCTGCACCTGCCTGCATTTTTTGAACCTTCCTACAACCAAACGAGCCCGAATCAACGACGAGTATAACGAAGGATGACGAAAATGTCTCAGGGGGAAATGTCTCCGGGGTGAATGTGACGAACTGACTTTTGTAACCACGCGACTTTCTGCGCGAAGTTGCTTGACTGGTTCGGACGGGGTGGCGGATGAGGAACATGAGGATGGGTCGGTCGGGCAAGTTGCATGGATGCCCTCACTTCTTTTTTTTTTTTTTTACTTTCAACCAGGGTCGGGAAAGTCCCGCACAAACAATAAGTGGGCGCGGGAGCATAACTGTTGCCATAGCTTCTTTCTTGTTCTGTTGTGGGAACTGGAAATTATTGGCGCGATCGTCGCGGTGGAACATCCTTTTTTTTATTTTTGAACTGATGTCGAGCCCCCGCGCGCTCTCATAATTGTTTTCCCTTCGAAATTTATTTTTGTAAATTAGGATTTAGATAGGAATTTAGGTACCTTAGAAATTTTTGTTGCACCGCGCTTCTTGCTTGCGCACCTCTCACCGCGATGGGGACTGGGCTCTGACTGTATCGCGCCCTTAATCTTGCGTGTAACTGTAATTTTTGGCGGACGCGATTGTAATAGTGCTCCTTCTTTTTTACTCTCTCGTGTTTCCCCACCTTCTCCTTCTCTGTCGCGCATACCTCGTCCTCCATTCTAATTGACCTAAGTGACTGCATGAACGGATCAATGCGTAGAGTGTGGCTGCGTACCCCCCCCCCGCCGCGGCTTGGCCATGCAGACATAGGCACTTCCTCTTCTTCCCCTTCCTCTCACTTAGGCATAATCCCGGGTTTATCGCGCAAACATGCATACTGTAAATTTTGCAAGCGCGATTAGTTTGCTCTCTATGAATTTGAAAGTTAGCGCGGTCAGTGAGAATCGGCTAACGAGTAAGCTCGGAAGGTGAGCAGACGAGAGAGTTGGGCGATCCAACGAGTTGGCGCTGAGTATGCGGGGTTGACGTGCGGGCCGCGACGGACTGTGGCACATGGGCGAACCTGGCTAGTATGCTCGGGCCAAGCGGGGTGACAACTCTGTGTTGATGTAAGGCGGCGGACTGCCCTCATCGGAGGTGATATATATATATATATATATATATATATATATATATATATATATA
>BFEA01000091.1:768820-793635 GCA_003427395.1 Chara braunii
AGAGAGAGAGAAAAAAAAAAAAAACATGTTGGGATGGTGTCTCTTCTCCCCTCATCTGTGTAATTTTGACAATTGGCGCCGACCATCTTTAGCTTGCGGCTAACTCGGATTTTCTCTCTTTTGGGTAAATGATGAGTGATCTGATTTATTTTTTTGTCTCTACTTTTCTGCGAGCTTGTCGAGTTGAGTATGATAATCGTCTGTGTTCGATTTCGGCGCGTTTTTGGCCAAAACTGTGTGAATGAATGGTCGAGTTGGCTGGAGTGTTATGATGTATGCATGCTTGTCGATTTCCTATTTTTCTCATTCTTTTGCAATATAGACTAGGAAGTCGTGTGATTGACCATGTCCCCGCCCCCAAACACTGAACTTCGACCAATACATGGATGACGAACTTTAGAGGAAATACGTATTTTGGTCCGTTTGAACTTGCAATCAGGATGATCGATTGTCCGTTGGTCATGCGATCTTTATCGGCTTTACGCACATGTAACAACGTATGCATGAGTATCTCGAAGGGAAAGTAGATGGGCATGTTAGGTGTATAGATGTATTCCCTTAGGCACACCCGACCAAACTCATTCTAAGAGAACGACCCATAGGCCTTGTGCACGCACGTGTAAATTCGACTCCGAGGGTCGCCGCTTACACGCGTGTCTGCAAGAACTGCCCGTGACCCGCCTCTCGAATGACAGGGGATCTGCTAGACCGATAATATGAATGTTGAAACTCCTTTCCATGTTACCGATCGCGAGTGTTTGAGAGACCGGGAATTCCGATAATATTGGGAGCGCATGTACTTCTCTACACGTCCTAGAGCCAAACTCCCGGAACTCCCCTATCAAGCGGGGCGCGAGCTCGTCTGTCAGTGGGACATCGGGCGAGCCTTAAACGACATTCCTTACCCTTTTCGCAGTTCCGGCCCGCCCACGTGTCAGATTATCGCGGAACCCGGCGTAGTCATCATCGAAACGGAATATCCTCCCTATTACCTCACGTTACCCTTCCATAGCCTAACGGTCGTCCCCTGGCATGCGATTGCTCCTTATTGGCGTGACCCGCCTTGTTCTGAGTGCTAGCAGGACCGCGCCTATCGAGCAGCAGGGTTCACCCGACGAACCCTCTCCGAAACCGAGCGGCGGGCACATAGTCTTCGACTGAGGCCTGCGACGTTAGATTCTGAAACTTGTGACGTTCGTCGGCAACAATTACTCAGACAACGCGACAGCCATAGTGTCTCGTTGGTACACCAAATACGGGATAGACCCAAACGACGAAACCCGCGGGGATGGTGATCCACCCTCCGAGGTTTAAGGGCTCGATGCGACCTGCGCTTGCCATCTTGCATAAATACCCCTAAAGCTTGCCACAGGAGATCTCAGTTCCGATCTGAGACTCCGCCCCCCCCCATTTTCCTAAAGTCCTTGGCAAACCCCTTTTTCGCACTTTCGAGCCCCCATCCCACTCCGATCAGGAAGTCGCGCAGGGCGTGAGGTTGGGCGTTAGAGGAAAATACACCCCTGACGGGCTGCAAACTTTTCCATCGCTGCTTTGCCATCGTTTCAACCAAAACCCAACTACCGATCCGTCATTTTTCAAAGAAATTCAATGATTGTCACCCCCCCCCCCCCAAAGATCCATCCTGCCGCCACTTTGCCACCGTTTCGACCAAAACCTAGCACGCGGTCCCACAGGTAGCTACCGGTCTCGCATTTTTCAAAGAAACTACCACCACCCCCAAAGTGTCATGCCTGCACCTGCCTGCATTTTATCGATCCTTCCAATGACCAAACAAGCCCAAATCAACAACCAGTATAACGAAGGACGACAAAAATGTCTCGGGGGGGAAATGTCTCCGGGGGGGAAACCGCACCCCTGACGGGCTGCGAACAGGTGCCATCGCAATAAAGTCAAGAATCTATCATCTTGAATCTTCTTATGCAGAAGACTCTTCAATATTTGGTGGTCGACTGTATCAAAACATTTGGACATTCGGCCTTCTATGCACTGAACAACCGCCCCTTTAGAATCTCGGTTGTTCCATACAAGTATGTTGCGAATTGCTATGCTCGCCCTAGTTCGAACATTTCAGGAAGCTTGGTTCAAATAGTGTTTTTAGACAAGTATGCACACCTCAACACTTCGTGTCCAACAATTTGGAGATGTCCAAATTGCTGCACTTTGTGCCTGGAGGCCCACAAGAGCATTTTGCATCGGACTAGAAGCCTCGAGCGACTTGACTGGGGTGCCATCTAACATTACCCCAATGGTCGAGGACAATAACTACCCGCAACTTTGCCTAAAATCCACACAGGCAAAAATAACCAATCATTGCCACTTGTGCCCAACCCACCAACCCTGGACTTACCCTCCCTAACACACCTCTGGTACAAACTTTGAAAACAAACACACTTTTCTTTGCTACCCAGTGACGATCTATCTTCTGATAGGCGCAACTTTCTGTGTGATTGAACGTTGGGGTGGTCAGATGGGCCTAAGGGTCAATTGCATGAATGCCCCCATTTCTTTTTTTCTTTTTTATCTGTTTTGTGAGAGCTTGTTCCCACGGCTGTTGGTGGTCAGGACGAACATTAGCAAGCGCGGGGATAACGGATGGACGTGCCTTAGCGAGCGTGGGGAGACCGCACAGACACTAGGAATTAAAACTGTATTTAGACTATGACTTTGGGGACATCGTACCTTTGTTTTGTAACTTCACGATGATTCTTACTCGCACACGCTTTGCTACACTCTGTTCTGCACTCTATTCCCACCGTACCGTAATTCTTATCTCAACTATAATTTTCTCTTGTTCCTTTTTTGGCGAGTGCGGGTGTAATTGTAATATTCTCCCTCTTGGCTTCTCTTTGCGTCAAAACATGCGGCGCCTTCCCCTTCGTCTTATTGGCCAAAGCGATAAATGACTGGATCAATGCGTGGAGACTGGCTACGTCCCCCACGCCGTGCGTCGCGGCTGAGGCATGGTGATCATAGACACCTCCTTTTTTTCTCTCCCCCTACCTCAACATAATCTCGACTATCACGTGCAAGTGCTAATAGTTATAAGTTTCGCAAGCACGATAAAATCGCTCTCTAATCTAAACTCGGAGAAGTTAGCGTGGTTGAGAGGATCGACTAATGAGTATGAGCATGCAAAGACGTGAGTTTGAAGTTGGGCGATCCGACGAGTTGGCTGCGAGTGTGCGGGGTTGACGTGCGCCTACGACGGACTGTGGAGCATGGGCGAACCCGGCGTGAGTACTCGAGCTAAGCGAGTTGACAACTCCGGGTGGTTGGTAGGTGCGAGGTGATGAACTGCTGACAATCAGAGTAAAGAGGAGGATCGTGACGCAGTAAGAGTGCGTGGGGTGATGGGGTGTGTAGGGGAATTCTCTCCTGGCCTTCTATAAATTTTGGTTTCGGCTTTCGCCGTTTTTTTGCTTTTGTAATTACGGACTTTTGTATGATCGTGTGGATCCCTCTGTTTTTACAAAGTTCTCTCATACCTCTTTCATATCATGGAAGATGCTCTGGGTGATGATTGCGGCCTGGTCGTCTTAATTCGTTATGCACAATTTCTGGTTATATTGGAAAACTTAATGATTGAAGAATGATGATGCATGCATGATCGTAACCCGCTGGAATTGATGGGAAATAGCGAAGTTTGTCACCTCGAGTTGCTTTGTGAACAAATCTCATGCCACGTGTCTGCGTTACAATCAACCAGTAAAACAGTCCGTCAAGTATACGTGTGCTTAACAAGTCACCCCCGTCAAGGTCATATTACAAGTGCACTTCTGCATGGATAAGAACAACAGCATTATTATGAATTCGTAGAATGGAATTCGGTGTCTCTCTTCGATGAACCGATCACGACTACCCTTATTAGGTATCCGACTTCATCTGGCGGGCCTGTACTGAGGCTAAGTATCAAGAACAACACCCTCGACTCATACCGTTGTCGAGCGCATCGGTCCCGCAAGGGGACTCTGCCAATCGCGTCACGCAAGATTTTGAAGGACTTTGTCGTAGAGGTTTTTGCCACTCCGGCCGAGTGCGTCAGCCATACCTCTTGCGAACCCCTACGATAGGCAACAAAAAAAATTCTCAGAATTAAATAATAATTTTATAGTAATATGATATTTTAAATTTTAAATTTTCATTCCATCTTAAGAAATGTCATTCCAATTTTAAAATTTTCCGTCTTACTTGAAAACTTTCCTTCCAAGAATGGGGTATCCCTTCTTATTTGAACTACATGCTAGAGATGGAATGAAAGTCTGGATGAGTTCATGAAATACTTTAATTGGACTGTCATTCTAAGTAAGGATTTTCGGTCATAAAGATGTTAATCCATTTTAAATTAGAAGATATTTGTTATAATAGAACAAAAGTTTAATTAAAACATTTCATAAACTCGTCCAGACTTTCATTCCATCTTGACGAAAATTTATCAAATAAAACTGTAAATTTTAGAATTGGACGAACATTGGAATGATAATTTATAAATATGAAGGATTTTTTTGTATGGAATGTTTTTTCAACTTTCATTTCTCATGGAAATTTTTTTGTTGGGATAGGGCCATGCGAGGTACATCTTACCTCCACCCGCTGTAGTTATCACCATCCCTTAAGCGGGCGTATCCCCGATGAGCTATCGAACCACATGCGAAGGTTTTTCGTATGCAATCGCAGAGGTGGCCCGACCGAGGGTGTTTCTTGTTCGTCGTAGCATAGGGGGTACGTGCGGTCCTACACCTCTATCGTACCCGCACACGAACCAGCGTATTGGGGGGTTAAAGTCCCAAGCACGACTCGTTGTAGGTCGACTAGGATGCATTCCACTCACCACGCGTTACACCACACTAAAAATAATAAAATTAAATACACACACAAAAACAAAATAAAACACTCTTAGTCCCTTCATTGTTCGACCCATAACCTTTTAAAATGAAAATCGGTTAGGCGTCGTGTGCGAGACTCAAGATAAAAATCATGAGGATGCAGTGCTTTCTCATATCGACTAACCATGCAAGCATACGCAAGCAGTCACAAAGATTGAGTATTATATAGTACCCATAATCACGCGATCCTCGATAGTCTCGAGGGTCACGTTCGATACTCAAGTGTTGGCTGACACGCGCCTTGAGGGGTTAATCTCTCGACGCTAGACAACCACCAAGTCAGTTGATCACAACACCCTCTTCTGCACCCTGCGAAGAGTGGGTGGTGTACACATTCCAACATATTCCAGCCTGTGGTGGCAATTAAATATCGTGGCCTCGGAGGCAAACTCCATCATCCAGGGCCTAGAGACAAATCAAGGGATTTGACTTTGACGGCTGTCACAGACTACAACGTCCAACCATTATAATTCTAAAAAGAAAAAGATAAAAGGGGGTCTCCCTTTTATCTCAAAGCATAATTTGTTAAACTCTTACGCACGGTCGCAACAGGCCGTGCGAACACTTAAGGTATGTATGTATATATATATATACATATATGAGGGGTTATAAAATATGAGATAGTTACGCTATACAAAGGTAGTTCAAACAGTCAAGCAAAAGTTTGTGCGGTATCAGACTATCACTCTTACAACAATAGTGTGGCTTTGTAGTCTAGGAAGGTGGCGTCTGCATAGAGCGCACCCCTGTGCTTTATTCGAGATGTGGCAAGATGCAGCAAGACGCAACAAAACACCAACTAACCCAACACTACATGCAGTAGCACCACGCCGAAGTAGTATACGACGCAAGACACAGTAAGGGACAATGTTGCACCCAGTAAGTGTGTGACAAAGTGCACAATAACCACAGTAAAAAAAACAGAACAGAATACGGGGTGCACAACCAGGCAACACCACACAACAGTAAGCGCAACAAAACACAACAACCGTTGTGCAACAACAATAGATCTTCGTGCTTCCCCCTTAGCCGATCATTAGCAGCAGTGGCGCTACTGAAAATACTCAGCGGTATCGTCGGCGTTGACTGCAATAGCCCCGTTGAAGTCCAACTTAACAACGGCTTCAAGATAAGGCCGCAACAACAACCACCGTAGCTTAAGTAGAGTCCTTTCAGTCTGTAACCATTAAAAGAATCCGATGAGCTTACAACGAGGGCTGATAAATCATACTCTCTCTCAGTCTGTGTCTGAATTAAAACCCAAAATCAACTGAGTTTTTACCCTTCCTTTCTTCGTGAGACTTCGGTTCCCATGGGATTCATCCTAAAACACTTGTGTTATCTACTAATCGAAATGCCTTCTCTACAACATTTCAGTCGACATTAGTAACAGCAGACAAAGTGCATGTGGGTGCTGGTTATGCAGACCCAAGTTATTCTTGTTATTAATCGATCCAATCGGCCTTTCTCCCCTATACCCAAGTCATGCTCTGACCCCAACAGATGTGCTCACACTCGAATCTCCAATTGTAGATTGTGGCCAAAGGATTATCATTCGAGGTAGGTACCTATATCCCTTTTTCACTCCCGGTCTCCTTGCCAGTGTGCGTGCCCGATGCTTTGGCCAGATTCGCACCCCTCAGCATATGCCCATGCGAAGGAAAACAGTTGCTCAGAGCGCACAACACCACTTTGACTATTGGAGCATTAATACGACGAACTATGTGGCGGCAACTGTCAGCATAATTAAAAAACTATGGTCCCGAAGATAATTGTAATAAAAATTACACCGCCAGATTAGCACCCCTCAGCCTATGCCCATGCGAAGGAAAACAGTTGCTCAGAGCGCACAACACCACTTTGACTATTGGAGCATGGCGGCAACTGTCAGGATAATTTAAAAACTATGGTCCCGAAGATAATTGTAATCAAAATTACACCACCATAACGGTATAGTTGAATCGTGTTTGTGAGCACGAAACAACAATGTTGTGGGATCTCGATGAGGTCGATAGGTGGCAGCAACCAATTTTAATATGAGCACGAGTACCCAGATCAGGATCGCAAACTCAAATAAGAAAGTGGAGGGCCTTGAGATCTCATCTATGGAGAAGTGTACTTCCTGCTAGAACATGGGAAGGTTCAATGCCTTTGTGAGTACGCCTCTCTCTCTCTCTCTCTCTCTCTCTCTCTCTCTCTCTCTCTCTCTCTCTTTCTATCTATCTATCTCTCTCTCTCTCTAGTCAAGCTCGAGCAAACAGCCCAGTTGTAGGGAAAAACACCTCGGAGCCGACGAAATCGCCCGCGACCTACGAGTACAATGATAACAACATGATTCCGGTGGCGAACATGGCCACTAGGAAGAAAACGGGTTTGACAAGTCTCCTGACCATCGAGATGAAAACGAAAACCGTCGGGATTGCGACCACGTGCATAATGAGCAGCATCGGATTGGAGCTGTCTTGTGTTAGGGAAACCATAGGCACGCGAATTTCCACGTGACCCCGACAGTGTTTGACAAATACGAGGATTTATTATTACAGTAGCGGACAACTCGAATTGACAAATCAAGAGGAGGAACAAACTACTTGACTTCGATAATGCAGTGGATCTCGAAGGCGATTTATGACGATGAAGGCGATGAATTCGTCGATGAGACCGATGACCAAGGCCGCCAATTTTCGCTTCTCCTGAAAAAAAATGGGAATGAATCTTCCGCTTGAATACAAAGAGGTGCGTTAGTGTACCTGATCGCCTTCGTCCCTCACAAAGGGAGCTCCTTATTCGGCTTCCTCGACCCCTTTGACTCTCTATCTCATGCTTGTTCATACATGCTGCCCATGCTTGTTTCGTGCGTTCGCCTTCCTCCTTCAACTTCTCTCAACCTCCTTGTCACAAAGTCTTAAGTAGGAATGCACCTAGCGGTTAACATAGCCAGATACATGCAGATCCGGGCACCAAGCCGGAGGGAGATGGCAATAGGCACGTGAGCGAACGAACACCAGGATTAGAGATAATGGCTTCCTGGATAAAGCCGACCACAACGGGGATGGTCATGATAATGCAAATGACGAAGGAAGGTGAACGACTTTGAGCCTCACTCCTTTTCCCACACATACCAAATGAGGACTAATCTTCCTCTAGAGCACAGGAAGGTGCATCTTCATACCCCGCTCGTTCCCGCTTTATACCTCGACACCTCTTCTCTCCCCTCTCTTCCTCGTCCTCGTCAATACCCCTCTTTCCTTCTCCTCCATCTTTTGTTAGCACACACACTAGGACGTCACTTTTTTGAAACTCTACTCCCCCAACTGAAAGCTTCCCACAACAGGTCGTGCTATCTTATAGCGGTTGTTGGCTGGTCGACATCGCCCTCAGGACAAACTAGGCTCAATGCTCGTGCTCTAAACTGATACCGGATTCATTTGTACGAATTTTGCGCAGTGTATACACTAGTTTATTCCGTATCATTCCAATTTAAACGGATGTCTCGAAGGACTGTCCGTGATAGCCACCTTGAGATATCATCACCGAACTGACCGGGCCCAGGAAACCACGTCCCCTTATCGAACAAAGGTTTGCATTTCAGCAGTTCGTAGGTGTACCAGCCGAGCCAGTCTCGGTAAATAACTTTATCAGTACTAGAACCGGTATCGGACCTTAAAATAACATTAAAAAAAAAAAAAAAAAAAAAAAATTAAAGTGAAAATAAAGAAACGAAACTAATGAGGAGGGAAAAGAGGGACCCAGTGGTACTCCCTCAGCCCTACTAGTCGGGCCCGTGATCGGGCTTGATGGCAAAAGCCAAGGGGGATAGCCTATAAGACCCTCAACCCCTCGGCTTCCTTCTATCACAGGTCGCAACTCCGTATTCGCCAACATGTCTTGATCCCCGTATCTCCCAAATGAAAGTCCGACATCGTAACTTGTAGTGCTTGGCCCAAGCCTGGAGGTAACATGCCCAAACTTTGTTATAGTAAAGACATCCGATTCAGGCCTAGGCCTGTCGGATTGTACTAGGACGACCTTTGGCTCATCAACCACTTCCCTTGGTTGCTACGCGCCCGCCCTCGCTGCGGGAAGGAGCCAGCCCTACTTGTAGCCACCGCACATACTACCATGTAGCACTGCTGCCAAGGATGCTGGATCCCCTGATCGGCTACCACTCCGACAACCATACCTTTACCCCCTTGGCATCAGAAGTCCCAACTTTGGTATATACCACACCCTATTTATGTTATCCTTCCCGAAGCTGCCAACGATGTCTACCGTCGACCCAAAATATGGTCAACCTAGGGACTCACGCCCTTCGCACCATGCTGACCTTAATACTGTTTCAGGTAGGTCGATGGTTCCTATGACTAATCCAACGCTGGTCACCCAATGCCAGCCTTGGTGCGAATATACTTAGTGCATCTGCAACGTTAGTTTACTTCATAACCTTTCCCTAGCTCCACTACTCAGGAGCGGGTGTTGCTCACATGACTAGCTCACATTATATAACCAGACGTCTGCCTAAAACCCATGCGTGCCCTCAAAGTGCACGCCCGTACACTCTCTAATCAGATCAATCGCGCACTCGAGTGTCGCCAAGAATGGGACACTCTCTCAAGTATCGCCAAGAATGCGTCTTTTGCGAGATGCAAAAAAGCGCACAAATACCCTTGTAAAGGTATTCGTGCCGACACCGTCCACGTCATTGTATAAGTCTCGCGGGCGCCGTGTGTTGACTTATATAAGTCTCGCGGGCGCCGTGTGTTGAGCAACGAGATATACATTGTATTCCTCTCGTACATCGCATATGGACCCGTCCTAGGCGCCAAAACCGGCCATCTTGAATACTCGACAATTAAAGCTGAAAATTAAGAAAGCCTCTTTTCGTCTGAATCCCTTGCACTTCTGTCTTCGGAACCTTGACACAGGAGACCCCAGTTCTGACTTGGGTCTCCACCCCACTTTCCTAAAATCCTTGACACACAACTTCTTTTTGCAACTTCCGGGCCCGCTCCCAACTCTGAGTAAGTCGCTCTGGGCGTGAGGTTGGTATCAGACCCGACACTTGTTAAACCTAAGGACTAGCAAATAGTTTGGCTCCATATCTGATCGATCTGGCAAACCCGAATGAAGGGTGGTGTAAAAATAAAAGCATGCCGACACGGAACCTTGTGGTCACCCGAAGTACGTCCGCAAGACGACAGGCAACCAACGTGAACGCTAACCCAACAGTAAATGCTAATCAACATAGGGTGCCAAATCCAACTGGACAGGTGCCACCGACACCTGTACATGCTCGCACACCAGCTCCCCCCCCCGATTTATATCTGTTTGATCATGCACATCATCTGGCCGGAGCATGACAAGCCACCCTCCGACCGCAGCAACACGACAATGAGGAGGCCCGAATCAACATGTCAACCCGTTTAGAAGGAGATGCACACTGCTGGTTTGAAACTTACGCCTGGGTGAATCTTCCGACTTTCAAAAAGAAATTTGTGCATCAGTTGGATTATATTCACTCAGAGCAGGCGTTCTTTATGATTAGGGACCGAGCGCGGAAACCCCTTGAGTCTGTCGCAGAGTATCGCAATCGATTTTATCGATTATTTATTAAGTCTGAAAGAGATGAGAAGGTGGGACAAAATCTGTTTATTGTCGGGCTCAGGAGCCGGGCGATGAGGGTCAAACCACGTAAATAGTTTCCCCCCATCACCCACAACATGCAGCAAATCATGAATGTCGCAGAGGAAATAGAAAAGAAAAATCGTCGCTAGCTTATTGGAAAGCGAAGAATATGCCAAGGAGGGCGATATCACAAAACTAGCTCGGGCTAAAGCAGAACTGGCTGCACTTCATGACAAATTTAAAAATATGGGCTTTGTCTTTAGGCTTCTTACCTACCTAGAACAGGTTGCAGTAAAAAAAGAACGATCCCCGATTTGAACGTTGGACCATCACTAACCACCACCCCTACACTCATAGAAACAAAAAACGAACGAATCGAGTGCAATACTAGATCTTACGAGAACCTTGGTAAACTTAATACAAGAAAGCAAGAGAGAGCAATGAGAGTACAATACCCGTATGAAAACCTTGATGCGCTCAATGCGCCATATTACCGTCCGAACCACGATATTCCCAGCAGGAACCCAACAGGCACAAACGACTGCAGGGGTCACCGCAGCTGGTGCCGCGAGAACGAACGACTGCTACAAGTGTCATCAACCCATACATATAGTGCAGGAGAGCCCGAACCAACCCTCTCAGGCTTGGATAGGAGCAGCTCCCGTTGCGTCAGCACCTGTGGCGAATGGACTCGGACGAGTAGGAACGATGGTGGAAGAAATAAACGGGATAGTGGCCGTGACCTCCACCTTAGATGAGGCTGCTAAGCTTATTCTCCTCGATCAATACATCACGTAGGGGTACCCTGGATCGAGAATGATAGGAGCCATCCAACTGGCCGTTGAAGAGAAAGAAATATTGGAATGAAGACCTTCGTTTAGCGAGATGGAATCAGGAGGACCGACCTTTGTCGCTGGAGAAATCAACGTGCTTGATATAGTTAGAGTGTTGGATCATTGTATCCCTCTCCCGATAAAACGTCTCTTGTTTGTTTCGGAACTGACTAATAACTATATGTTACAACATTGCAAGGCCAACAGAAAACATTTCGTCCTCCCGAAGCTCGCGCCCATCAAAGGAAAGGTTCCCATCAAAGAACGGAAGTCAGACGTGGCCAACACCTAACAGCTTGTACGCATAGGCTTAATTCATAGATATGATAATTTCCTACGCATCAAACCAATCTCGTGGAAGTTTGTGGAATGTGATATGGAAGTATGGGGAGTGTCGTACAACGCTATTATTGACTCAATAGTGGCTGTGCTGGCCATATCGCTTCGTCTGGTTGAACTAGCAGGTATAAAGAAATATCTAATCACAATCCCCAAGGCTTACCACCTCATTTCGGCCGACGAAGGAAGACTTAGAGCAGCAGGATGGATGGCGAACATCGCCTCCCGGATAGGGAAAGTTCACATCTGTGGGGATGTGATTGCACGATTTGTTCGCCAAGGATGCCCTCTCTCACCGACGTTATATGTACTTTTTGTGGAAGACCTGCACGACATGATTCGAGCCGATGGTGACATCCACGCACTTCAACTACCCTGCAATCAAGAACTGAAATCAAACAGCTTCGCTGATGACACAGCGCCCATCACAGAGGTGTCGCAGCCTAGCATGAATGCTCTCAAGGAAAAGGTTGAACAATTAGAACATTATACTGGTGCGCGGGTCATCTGGGTGAAATCAACAATATTATTGCCGAAAAATGTAGACACACGCTGTTTCCAAGGGATGTCAATAGTCCCGACAGAACAAGACGTTAAGTATATAGGAATACTACCACCAACGACACTGACTGATGGTAAGCAGATGAAGGGCTCGTTGATGGGAGCGATTGGGAAGATGAATCGCTGGGTAAAAGGGGCAGACGCGGGGATAGTGGGAAGGGTAATCATTGCCAATAATGCGGTTTCTTCCACTTTGTGGTATGAGGCCCCGCTATCGACACCAGAAAAGAGGGCATGGAGGGAATACAAGATGGTTGTGCACCAGTACCTGTGGAGAAATGATCCGAGTGCCGAACATCTCATCTACAGGGTCAGGTGGGAGAAATTGATTCAACCACGGAAGGTAGGTGGTATGGTATTGTTTGACCCATACAAGCAGGCTTCCGCACTCCAAATGCATACAGTGATGTGGTTGTTGCTGGAAAGAGATGATGACCCATGGAAAATCGTTACGCTTTCCAGCATGGCACAAACTCTGAAGATCGATCCGACGGATGTGGAGACAGCACTGCTGCATCCGCAACTCCGACAAAGGTTAACAAGAGACACAATGTGGACAAGGACTCTGGAGGAATGGAAGAAATCGACACTAACATAAGTGGCCCCGAGATCAATGTCCCAAGTCTTGAAACAATCATTGTTTGGTAATCAATTTATTTGCAAAAATGGGATATCTTTTCCATGATAAGGGGAACCGGGAGACTTCTACAGACAGTGGTTGAAATACTTAGTATATCGAGTGTTGGATCTGTGGGATGGGGAAATGGGGGATTGGAAGAGGGAGGATCAACTGGAAGCTCAACTCATACATGAGCCAGACAGATAGCTGCGACTACGACAGTTGAGGGAGGCAATGTCGGAAGATTGGATACATATGTTAAAGAAGAAGGAGAGGGTGAAAGGGGAATGGGTGACAATTGATACAGAGGACCCACCAAAGACTCTGTTCCGTCTGCAGAGACAAGAGGGGGAAGAATGGTACAAGGTGGAGGGATGAAGAATAAAGGGATTAGAGGCAGCAGTGGGAGAACCAATGGATCGTGATCTGGGGCAAGATGGGTTGATACATGTCCAAAATATGAGATCGGTGGTGGTTCTCAAGGATCGACGACAAAAAACACGGAGAGAGGTCCAGACCGTTCAAACCTGCAAAGACACCGTTGCAACTGCCGTGGGATCCATCCATGTGGGAATGGCATGCGACGAACACACAATAGAAGAGTACGAGTCCACACCGGACGACGACTAAGGTCATGTACAGATCGCTGAAACCACCGACAAATATGGTGAAGGAGATGAGAGATAGATAAAAGAAACGAGGTTGGGTGACAACAGAGGGGACACGATTCTGGACACAGAAGAATTGGGAGACAACATGTATGACACTGGCTGTGTTACCAAACCAGAAACAAGTTGACGATCTCTGGCTCAACCTGCAACTGGCGATACCCACCTTTCAATGGATGGTTGTGCATAGCAAATTCATAGACACACAATGCAGGATATGCTAACAAGCGGAAGAGACACTGCCACACCTATGGTTGGACTGCAATTCGCAGAAGGGATTTTGGGAATGGTGGAACGCGGTAGGAGAGAACATACCATTACATCCTAGCAGCCCGTGTCATAGGACTTCAGTGTTGGTGTGACAGACTCTCACAGGACAGGCATCCAACCCGACAAAAGCGTATGCAGGGTATGTGGTGCGAGCAGCAGTTTGGGGTGCAGACTATGGACTTCGAGCGGGTGGAAATGGAACAAAAGGAGATGGGAATATTGTAGATTGATCTAACGGATGTCGTCCCTTCACAAGGGAGCGCGACAACATCAGACCGAGATAATGAAGTTTCCATGTAGGTAATGTCGATACAATGAATAAATAGATTGTAAATAAACATGTGTTAAATAGATTGTATATATATGTAGAAATTCGCCAATAAATGGGAGGATGAAGATTTCAGGTGGATACTGTCGGTGATGAGAATAAATTGTAAATAAGTACGTGCCAAGTTGATGGTAAATATATGTAGAAAAGAGGGAGGGAACTGGTAGATGAATGTACGAATATAAGGACGTTGGGATGTTAAATATGAAGGAGAAATGGTGAATAATTAAGACACTGTATAAAATAGATTTTGGGGTAGGGAGTTAAGGGTGGAAGAGATGGATTACAAATAAATATCGAGATCGAGGGAGAGGATCGGAGTAGAGAATAAAGGGAATGCCAAGAAGTTGCGTAAATTGATCTGGTTAATAAGGGAAAGCAAAGGGATAAAAGAGATTTTGGGGTTACTGAGTTAGGGGTGGAAAGGATGGACGAGGGAGAAATTAGGAGATTGTGGGAGAGGGTTTGAACAAAGATTAAGGGAAACGCCAAATGGCTAGGAAGTTGCTCATATTAACAGGGAAGGGATAAAAGGGAGGTAGTAGAGATTGCGAAGGATTGAGTATTGGTAACATGAGAAGCGGGACATAAATAAGACTTTGGGGTACGCCAGATGGTTATAGGAAAATGTCGAGGTTAAGGATTGAGCTATTGGACTTGGAAGGACAGGAACATAGTAAGTCATAAAATATAGAGAAGGGTTATACTCGAAGGTTGCGAAAATATAACATTGGATGTTGAGATAAGTGGGGAGGGAGGTAAAGAAGCATAAGGAATTTTCCTATATGGGGCGTGAAAAGAGAGGGATCCATTTAGTGGGATAATGGGTAAAAGGAATGGGAGTAGAAGAGTGGGATTTCCTACAGGCGGGGAGCGAGGGGAGAGAGGTTGGTCTAGCGGGCCCTGACCCCTTGGGGAAGGTGTGGCGACTGGGTGCATGATGCCTCCCAACGACACCCCAGTCAAGGGCAAGGGGAGCCGAGTTCACCAACCATCACAAGCTGGCGCAGGTGGGCTGCGACGCTGTCCTGGATGAGACCCTCGAGAAAAACCTTTTGCTGTCTGTACTGTCTGTTTTCTTTTTCAAATGCTTGTCTGCTTGCCAGTGATAAGCATCCGGACTGATGCCCCCGAGAATAGAAGGGGCTTTGTGTGTTAAAAAAAAAGATGGTCCTTAAGGTGACCTCTTACGATGTCCTTATTCGATTTCCTTCCCTCAATGCATTGCAAGCTAATCTGGATTTCGAACGACGAGTAGTGGTCCTTAAGAATACGAGACGAAAGTCGTACAGTGTTTCGATGCGCCTCACTCTCCGGGCGGCTTCCAACAAACCCCGAGATACCCCCGCAGACAATCCGGGAGACATTCATACGATCTTGCCAGATGAATCGACAAACGAATCCGACCAAATAGAGGGAGGAAACAATGAATTTGCTGCCTTGCGTCACGTTGATTCTAGGGGTGAAGAAGATCCCGACACGACTAAGACCGTTCATTTGCTAACGCGTAAGATACTGCATTACCTGATCCACCGAAGGACAACTGAGAAGTTTGTAGTCACGGAAACTAATGCACGACCAAAAAAACTCAAGCTCGTACATACGTTAATCATGGGGGAGTCACTCGCGCAAGTTTCAAGGTTGTCAAATTCTTTGGAACCCCCTCGAACCTTGTACAACCCAACTACCCCCTTGCTGTCTCGCTATCAGGACAAGAAGTCATTCTGTGACGTTATGAAACTGCCACCCCTACTCACAACAGGGAAAGAGGTACGTATGCTCTAGCAAGGCGTCGATGCGCAAATCCTATAGCCCCCTGAGGAGTTTGATGCCTCCCCAATTGAAATCGGGATTAAAATTGGGGAACACGTGATGGTTCCTCGGAACGTAGAGGATGAAATTACTCCAAAAGAACGTGGCGATCACTGAAGTCGACACTCAAATGATTGCCACCGTGTTCTTCTGGCGATCAGACAATTCGTTAATTTGCTCTCCACCGCCCTAAAATTTGAAACCGACTCGCACAAAGCAGGTGAAAGTCTTGATCAACGGACAACCCGACGCATTACATGTGTCGAAGTATGTGTCAAATGACATTCACTATAGGATAACCGATATTATGAGGGAATAGCAAGGGGCGATTAGTGTCAACGACGCGGATATTGAGTTGTCTCAAGTAATTCAACACGAGATACAAATGGGAAATCATCCGCCAATTCACTGAAAACCTTTCTGATATTCTCTCACTGAAAGAAAAACAGTGTTGGAACAGATTACAGAGTTTGAAGCGAATGGTTGGATTGAGCTCGCCACGGGACCTTGGTCCTTTCTGGTAGTATTAGTCCCGAAAACGACGTTCCGCATTCGCATTGATTATCATAAATTTTGAACGACACCATGATGAAGGATGTGTATCCCCTACCCAGGATTGATGATTTGTTGGATGCGATTAAATGTGTCAGCTATTTTAGCAAGTTTGATATTCGCCACGGGTTCCATCATATCCTGGTAAAGGAAGGGGATAGACCGAAAATAACGTTCATTTTGTTTGAAGGAATGTGTCAATGGATTTGTTGGCCTACGGGGATATGCAATGCCCCTGTAACCTTTCAGATAGCGGACACCACATTCCAGAATTTCGTTAATAAGACATGGCTGATGCAGGGCATGATCAACTTTTGCGTCATTATGAACACAAATGATATCTTGGTGTATTCTGATTCCTTCCACGGACACACTTAACACGTGAAGTGGGCACTATGTTCAAAATTGCACTAGAGAAAAGCGAGTTTTCCTCTCGGAGATCTCATGTCTCGGGTACATTGTGACACGTCGTGGTCTGAAACTGGACCCACTGAAAGTCGAGGTGGTTCGGGATGCGCCCACGCTCACGTCGTTGACACATGTGCCAACCTTTTTGGGGTCGGCCTTGTACTATCGTCGATTCATCAAGGACTTTGTGGTGATCACACGGCCCCTGAGGAATGTCATAGGGAAGGACCAATCGCTGCACTGGAATGTTGGGTGCGAGCAAACATTTTCCACTTCGAAAAATGCCCTGGCCTCGACATCCATTTTAATCCGGCCCGACTAAGGAAGACAGTTCATACTTATCACCGATTGGCAGCCAGAAGCTATCTCCGCTATTTTGACACAAAAGGGGAAGGCCGACAAGGAGCATATCATCAAGTGCGTTCTGAATGGTGCCTGACGAATGACACAACGATGTCGAGCGCATCGGTCTCATGTGGGGTGGGACCCTCCCGACCACGTCACGCAAGAGTTGGTTTTACTCATCGCGATACACATGGAGCTTCTGCAAGCCGCTCCGGCCGAGTGCGCTAGCCATACCTCTCGCGAGCCTCTACAACAAGATAAGGCCAACGTTAGATACAACTTACCTCCACCTGCGGGAGTTGTCACCTCCCTTCGGTGGGCGTATCCCCACCGAGCTACCGGTCCACTGTACGAAAGGTAATTAATTGCAATCGCAAAGGTGGACCAGCCGAGGGCGTTTCTCGTACGGTGTACTAGGGGGTATGTGCGGTCCCACGCCTCTATCAGACCCGCACGACACAGTGGGCGACTCGTCGTCGGTCGACTAGGATGCATCTCACTCACCACACGTTACACCACGACACACACACACACACACACGAAACGACACAAAACAAACAACACAACAACACAACAACACTCCTAGTCCCTTTTGTAGCCATCCCATAACCTTCTGACGTGGAAATCGGATAGCGACACGTGCGAGGCTTAGTATAAAACCGCGCGGATGCAGAGCTTTCTCATATCGACTATGAATGTAAGCATACACAAGTAACCGCAGTGATGGCGTACTATATAGTACCCATAATGACGTGGTCCTCAATAATCTCAAGGGTCGCATTCAACACTCAAGTGTCGGCTGACACGCGCCTTGAGGTGTTAATCTCTCGACGCTAGACAACCGCGAGGTGCAGTTGAGAACCATACCCGCCTTTGCACACTGCGGAGAGCGGGTGGTACACGGGTTCATACGTGTGGTGACAGTCATCTCTTATTGCCCCGGAGACCAGATCCATCATCTAAGGCTTGGAGATAACTCAAGGGATTTGACTTTGACGACTGCCATGGACTACAACGTCCAGTTATAAAAACTCTAAAACAAAGGAAATACAGGGAAATTCCCCTTTTCTCTAAAGGCATAATCTGTTTAACCCTTGCACATGGTCACAATACGTCGTGCGAGTGCTTAGGATATATATATATATATATACATATATATATATATATATACATATATATATATACATATATATATATATATAAAGGGTTATAAATGTGTGACGATCACTTCTCACAATCACAGTGGGACTCTCTTCAACCATATATATGTATGTGATCATAGGCAATCAAATCCAAAGTCCGAACCACCAAACATACTTGTAGTCACATCAAAGATTCAACCAAAAATCCATGCAGTGCACGGGGTCAACTTAAACCATTCTCGGCGCTCACACGCCTCGCTTTAACCATACAAGGCTCACTCTTTGTGCAACTCTCAAAATAAAATACTCAGTATCTTTATTAAATGACCATTCAATAAAGTCCGGGTAAAAACACAACGAAACAATTCAAACCACAGAGCTGAAGCTTTTAGGTTGAGCGACAAGAGTGAATTGGAGTTGAGTCGTAAACCGACGAATTGACAACAGACTTGTTATCAGTGATAACAGAAGATGATCCTCGTGAGATCAAGCTGAATCTAGTCCAAATTGTGAGTCGAAACGATCAAGAGGACCTATAATAAATGATAGGTCAACGCCAGCTAAATCATCAGTGTATGGGGAATAAATCTCCATAGTGCATTCTTCCTCAAAAGTATTTGCCAACTAAGTCTAAGTTTGCATCTAAACTAGTGCTCAAGAAAAGGTAAACTTTGACAGAATCTCCCCTATTCAAAGTGGATTGTCAAAATCGCCACCTGTCAAAATATAATCTAAGTCCTCTAAACGAAGAAAATTTCGGCAGCACTTCCCGTAGGAAAAGTGTCTTTTCAAATTTTATATTAGTTCAAATAAAAAAAGTTGAAAATAATCCTCAACTTTAGAAAGTCAAATTTCGTCTAACGACTTGAATTAGTAAAAAATTGGGCATCCTCTCATTTAGAAAAACAGACTTCTTAGATTTATACTAACTCAGATATGAACTCAAACATAAGTCTAACTCAGATATGAACTCAAACATAAGTCTTGAGTTCCATCAAGACAAAATTTAACTGTCTCTTTCGATTTGTAGAAATTTCGGCAGCGCTTGCCGTTGAAAAAATCGCTTTCCAAAGTTTATACAAAGCTAAGTTCATAATCTAAAAACAACTTTGACTTTTCAAGGTCCAATTTTGTCAAACTCTCTGGTTTACCCAAAAATTGGGCAGCACTCCCTTTAAAAACGAAAACTTTCGAGATTTTTACTAAGCCATATATAAAATTTAGACATGATGAACTTTGAAAAGCCAAAATCTGACTAACTCCTTGGTTTTGTAGAAATTTCGGCAGTGCTTCCCGTAGAGAAAGTGACTTACCTATAACAAAAGATCCCAGAAAATGCAAGAATTGACCTAAGTAAAAAACAGTTAGCTCAAAAAATGCAGGAATTGAACTAACTCCTATGACTCTAGCACGTGGCGAGCATATAAAGGAACTACCTATCAACTGGAACTTAGACTAAGTAGTAGTCTCACTCAGCCACATGCAAGGTCAAACCACAAATGTAAGTACTCTCACCAGCCCAAAGTTAATCTTGTCAAACAATAGTTCGTAGTCTTTCAATGATTGGTCCCCTATACCCAACTTACATAATGCGTAAAGCTAGACCATCCAATCTTATGGAAACATGTCTAGCTCAATTATTGAATATACAAAAACACTGGGCACTACAACTTTTCTCTTTCTTGGGCATATGACTGGGGTGTCCAGCCTAGTCGCTCTGAACTGTTTAAGCATCAAAGTTATATATAACTGTCTGCACTTAGTCTTTTAAGGTAACATATGACTGAACTTATCATCTTAGATTAAGGTTCAGCCTGCCCCTTCTTACCTCAAGTTTATTATTAATTCATACTCTTTTCGGTTAGTGATAAGTTATCGTCAGACCATCCAATCTTATGGAAAAATTTCTGACTAGCCTGTTCATAAATAAAATAATATAAAAATATAAACAAGTTTATCCCTTTGGTTCCAGCATGTGCGTGGCTTTAGAGTAGACCACCCAATCTTATGGAAACATGTTCAGTCCTTTGCCTGAATTCGCTCAACAAGAAATATTAACAAACATCAAAAAACCCAAATAAAACAAGATAACCAAACCATCCAATCTTATGGAAAAATGCTTGGTCCCTAAAAATCAAACACAGTCAAAGCAACCAAACCACCCAATCTTATGGGAACCTGTTTGGTCTTTCAAGTTGTCAGAAATAAACATAACACTGGACTTTCCAATCTTATGGAGACTCTCCCAGCCTTTGGTTGACCCAGTCGGACACAATCAATACAACATTTCTCACACCTTACCCCCAGATGCAATCCCTTTTCACAATCTGCTTTCAGTTAGACAACAAAACTGAAACTGAACTTACACAATCCTTCCTTTACTTAAATTTGAGATATATTATGAAAGTCAAACTCAAAAACAATATGGGATGCATGGAATAGACTCAGTCAAACTGTATAAAGATGTACAGATAGGGGTTATCATTGGATTTATAGAGGAAAACAATGATTATCTGTCGATTCCCTGCCTCCATAACTTCTCCCGAGTTCCGACAGATCTCCCGCAATCGGTGGGCAGACTCCCCACCGAGTCTTGCTGCGGTCCTACGGGTTGCAATCTCGCCTGCCGCCTTCCTCTCTGAAAAAGATTTGACTTAGAGTAAGAAGGGCGGAAGAAGGGGCTTCAGACTCTCGAGGTACAAGAGAGGGACTAACTCAACTCTTAGGAGAGGCCCTTACAATCTTCAATCGCCCGAGGGCCCCGCAATGACAGTAAAAAATGCACCGCAACTAGGTCAAACTAAAGTCGATCACCGACTGTAGACTTCCTAACGACTCTCCTACACGTAGCAAAGACCCCCCCCCCTTTTTCTCAAGGATCGTTGTCCAACTCTCAATGGTTACAGATAAGTTTGTAAGCTCGCGACTCTTCTCCAATTTCTTCTTACTTTGGGATGAGAGGCATATCGGTCAACAAACAAGTTTGTCTCTCACCGTTGCCCTGTTGCCGCTTAAACTCGCAGAGTAAGTTGTATGCCAATGAACCGGTAAGTCTGCGGCCTCGCAACTCGCCTCAGGCTAGCTCACTCGGTGGGATGGCAGCGTACTTGTCCATAAGTATGTTTTCAAGTCGGCGGTAGTCTCCTTACTTCCTCCGCTCAATGAGATGGGCAGTTAATCAGCCAATAGGTAAATCTCCAACCCACGCGGCTCGCTCCTTTGCTACCCGACCAGCGAGGTGAGCAACTCACCGGCCAACAGGTAGGTATTCGACCCACAATTCTCCTCTCGCTGCTTATCCTGCAACTAGTTTGTTCAGCGGAATAGCAGCTCACCGGCCAATAGGTAACTCTCGTGGCTCGCTCCTCACCTTCTCCATCCGATGAGCTGAGCGGCACACCTTCCAATCAAGGGGCTGGCAATCCCGCTCCTGAACTCGGGCATCCTCGGTTGCGTTCGAGCTCGGATGATTCAGAACCTGACACTTATCCGAATCCAAGCTCGGATTCGCAACCCGTCAGCTTGAAAGAGACTGCTTTTACTGATAAACAACGCACCGACCAACATGTAAGTCTCCAATCTGTGGCCTCCCTCACTCTTCTTTAACCGATAGGACGAGCAACGTACTGGCTAACCAGGTACATCTCCAGCCTTTCTCTTTGCATTTAGTACCTAGCTACCTTTACGGTTGATCGCAATCGGTAGCAGTGGCCAACGGTCATGGCACACAGTCACACTCTGATGGGAACAACATGTACGGCTTCAATGACGGACACCACAAAAGGCAACTCTAGGAGTCGGCGCGATGGCGATGGTATAATGGATATGACCGTGGCTAGAAGGGGACAGCAACGAGTCATGGCATACTTGAACTTGAAAGAGGAACGGCCCCGTACCTCTGCGTAGCAGGTGAACAAACCTCCTACGAGAAGCTGGCCATGAGACGAAGGTCCTGCACAACTACTCAGCAGATCGAGGCTCTGCCTGCTAACGGGATCAGCCAGCCAAATCACTCCACCAGCTAAGAACGACCATGCACGTAGAGGGATAGAAAGATGTTATTTTTGTAGATATGATGAACAAAGTTAACATGAATCTTCCGCTAAAACGAGGAAAAGATACATGCAGATGCAGACAGAGTCTCCAATGCCAGCCCGCCCGCTGCTACCCCGTTCTCTCTCTGTTCAGCAGCTTGTCTGGGCATATGTGCGCACCTGCCCCCCTTGCTAGCTCCCTCTATCTCTTAGATAGGCTCCACCCGCAAATCCGACGCTCTCGTTCCATTCACCAGGGATGAGTCCTCGGGAACGATCCTTACTTCATCCAACATCAGAAAGGAACGCGCATACCTCTCTCCGAGTGGATGCGCACTTGGCTCGATTCCTGTTCGGATTTATGTAGCCTTCCCTCCGTTGTGATGGAGCGACTTTGAGTGTGGAGGGGGCAGTCACCGGGACAGAAGTCATGACCGCCAAGGAGATAGCGACTGCTATCATAAACGACAGATATACGCAGAGAAATCAAACACAAATTGAGGATGCAAAAAAAAAAAAAAATGTTTTTCATATATTATGATATTTAGCATTTTTGCTTTATTTAATTGTTGCCCAAGTCGTGTACACACAGTTTTTTAACGTTGTAAGGTTCATTCACGTTGACCGATAAATACACAATGAAGGACCGTTGCTTCAACTCATTAAACGTAGTCCCATGAACCAACTACTTGGACAACATTCCTTTAACAATTTGGAAGTGTTCGACTAACTGGTCGCCAAATGTTGATTCAACACTTTTTTCAACACGCGATAATGTTGGAAAGATTGTCGGAAAACATCATGGAATTATTGAGCAACGTTGAATATCAATTTAAAAAAAAATAAAATAATGAATCATAAATGATATATATATATATTTTTAACAACCCCTCATTTGTTGTCCTCTTCTCCCTCTCTGCCTACGGTTTACCGGGCAGTTCTATTTGACGATATATATATATATATATATATATATATNATATATATATATATATATATATATATATATATATATATATATATATATATATATATATATCCTCTTTGCCTGCGATTTACTAGTGAACTTTATTTATCGATATATATACATATATATATGCATATATATACATATATACATATATCGTCACAATATATATATATATATCGTCACAAACAGAACTGCCCGGTAAACCGTAGGCAGAGAGAGAGAAGAGGACAACAAACAAGATATATATATATATATATATATATATATATATATATATATATATATATATATATATATAATATTTTTATGAGATATATATATGTATTTATATATGAATTATGGATTATTGCATATAATAAAATAATATTCATAAACAAGTGTATTGCATCTCTTACTCTCATTGCGCTGACTACAAAATATGTCATGGAGTTTTCGTTATATATAGGGATAGTGTGTCTCTCTCCCTCTCTCTGTATGACCATCTCTTGGTCTCATTCCCCTAAAACAAAAGAGCGTATGAAAGTATGTTTGTCAATACAACACTCATTACATCGTTAAGATAGTCGTTAACACAATGAAAATAAAAAATGTAAATGTCATTTATATTTTTCGTAGTCTTCTCACAAAGGAATTGAGTTGCATTAATAGGCTATGCAACAAATGACTATGAAACAAATGATGCATAATGTTTTCCATAAAAGACATTCCATAGTACGATAACTATTATGAAGGGTCCGGTGTAAACTATGCCCGTGTATTTTTTAATGTATAATTTTTTTACGATCTTTTGTTGTCACATTCATCATTTAGAAGATTATGCACACAATTAATATTACACCCTTGCTAACAAATATCAGTTTTGCACATAGCAGAACAACTCATCCTAAGATTGGATAACAAGCGTCTTGCTCCGTTCCCCCTGAACTTTTCTTTTTGTCATTTGACCTTTCATTGTCTATGTCTGTGTCACCATGTTAGCTGCCTCCCTCCATAGAACCCTCGTCTACCTTTCTGTTCTTATCCGGAATCCCATCTCTCTCTCTCTCTCTCTCTCTCTCTCTCTCTCTCTCTCTCTCTCTCTCTCTCTCTCTAGATGAATTCCCTGTCGTGTGGGTGGTGAGGCTTTCTTTTAACAACGTCGTTTGTAACCACATCTAGGACAACCACCTGTCAAACATCCGAATACGTCACGTTTAGTTTTTTTTTTCTCTCTCTCTCGCTCTGTGTGTGTGTGTGTGTGTGGATGAACTCCCCGTCGTGTGGGTGACGAGGCTCCCTTTCGACAACAGCGTTTGTAACCATATTTAGCATAACCACCTGTCAAACATCCAAATACCTCATGTTTACAGTTTTTTTTTTTTTTTTTTTTTTTCTTTTTTTTTTTTTCTCTGTCTCTCTCTCTGTAGAT
>BFEA01000091.1:816871-838619 GCA_003427395.1 Chara braunii
GGGACGACGAACAACTCCGTCGGCGGGGAAATTTGATAAATCCGGAATTCCCCTGCCTGACGGAAAATGGCCGATTATGCCCAAGGGATTTTCACCGTGCCATAGCCAGCAACCCCAGGTGCCCCGACTGCCCGAACACTTATAACACGCAATATTTCATATCCCCCGGTTTCCTCATCATTACCACCAATTTCCCTTTCATCTCCTTCTCCCCAATCACGAACTCAGAGTGGTACCGTGGAATTCCATAGCCCGCTACTGGCCTAGCCCACGGTGCGAGGGTTGTAAACACGACCGGGCGCGCCGAGCTCCGGGAACTTCCTAATAGGCTTGAACCGAAGATGAGCAACGACCCGCCTCGATGGAATCCAAGGCCTGCTACGAGCGACCCCGACAACTGGCCGAACCTCAGGACCGACCCCGAAGACGAAATCAGCGGAGATGGTGATTTCTTTGCCTATTCGACCGTAAAAATTAAACCTGCCGGCAGGGGCAGTTTTGTTGGAATTTTGTTCGAGAATGCAAGAGTGTTTAGATCTGTCGGTACGGTGTTAACAGCAAGTGCCCCGGATTTTTCCTTGGGATACACCGCGCATGCCATCTGCCTTATGCTGCACGACAACAACTTCCCCCCCCCCCCTCTGAGTATAACCCCTTTTTGCATCTGTACCGCTGGAACTTGCCACAGGAGATCTCAATTCCGATTTCGGACTCCACCCCCACTTTCCAAAAATCCTTGGCACACCCCTTTTCGCACTTCCGGGCCCCCATCCCACTGCGATCAGGAAGTCCCGCTGGGCGTGAGGTTGGTATCGGAGCCGACACGTGGCGGGCTCCAGGCTGACAGGTGGGTAATTAGTGTAGAGCGATCTAGCTAACAGAGGATGCCCCCGAGCACGGAACGCGCCGAGACACGATCCTATAGTCACAAGGAATAGGTCGGGTGCTCGGCAGGCGACCAACATGAACGCCAATCAACAAAATCCTAATCAGGCTCAGCTGGTGCCTGCACCACGAGCGCGGGCACCTGTGGCCCCACCCGATCTCTACCTTCAAGTTTTTGACCCTGCACATCATCTCGCCGGAGCATGGTTGGCCACGCTCCGGGCACAACAGTATGATAATGACGAAGCACATATTAACATCCCCGCCGGATTGGGAGGAGATGCACATCATTGGTTTAGTACCTATATTTGGATCGATCTCCTGACATTCGAGCGGGACTTTTTGAATCGATTTGATTATATCCATCCCGAGTAGAGTCTCTTTATGATTAAAGATCGGGTTCAAAAACCTTTTGAATCCGTCACGGAATACCGCAATAGATTCTATCGAATGTTCGTGAAAACTGAGCGGGGGGAACAGGTAGGAAGAGACTTATTTATCGACGGACTTCGCAGCAAAACGATGAGGGCGAAGCTGCATAAACAGTTCTCCCCCATCACTCATACGCTGCAACAGATTATGGCCGCCACGGAAGAAATGGAACGAAAGTTCACCGCGAGTTTCCTAGAGGGCGAAGATTACCCCAGGGAAGGAGACTTGTCAGAGTTGGCTAGGGCCAAGGCCGAGTTGGCCACGCTGCAAAACATGTTCGAAAGTATGGTTTGTGTCCGGACCAGTCACCTATTTGGACCACATCACACCTAAACAAACGGCTCCTAGTGTGATCACAGGAATGCCCATCCCCGTGATGGCTACGCCCCCACCACTGGTGGAAAATCCCGCACGATCGAACGAATCAGCCGCTTTATTAGAGCTAACCAAAACACTGGTCAACCTGATTCAGGAAAGCAAGAAGGAGCAGTGAGAACACAATGCTCGAATAGAATCAATGATGAGATCGATGCGTCCCATAGCTATACGAGTTACCCCAATACAACAGGGATTGGCCCCTGCCCCCTCAGCCGGAGGTGTAGCAGACAATCTAAGCATCTGCTACACGTGTCATCAACCAGGACACATAGCCCAGGACGGCCCCCACCGACCCGCCCAACTGCGAGTTGGGGCCGCCCCAGTAGCCGCGACACCAATCGTCAATGGGCCGGGAAGGGTAGGAGCAATGCTGGAAGAAATCGAAGGAGGAGGGAGTGCGTTGGCCACTACGAAAGAGACTGCAAAACTTATTCCGCTAGACCAGTACATAACATTATGATATCCGAGGTTGGGAATGATCGGGACTATTAGACCCGCTCAGGAACAACGAGAGGTGGCAGAATGGAAACCCTCTCCAGGGGAGATGGAATCAGGAGGACCCACCTTCGTCACTGGGAAAATAGATGTTCTGAATGTCGTCCACGCTCAAGATCACCGCATTCCCCTCTCGATCGGACACCTGTTGTCCATATCGGAACAGGCTAACGAGCGCACGTTGCAACACTGCAAGGCGAACAGAAAACGATTCGCTCTCGCAAGATGGGCGAACACGAAAGAAACCCCCCCTGCCCAAGAAGACGATCCGAACCCTGCCGGCACGTCAGAACCTATACGATTAGGGCTAATACAGAAATACGATCACTTCCTACGGATCAAAGCAATCCTGTGGAAATCTGCCGAATGTGACATCGAAGTCTGAAGAATTCCGTACAATGCCATCATCGATTTGAGCCGCCGTCTTGGCTATCTCACTAAAGGGTAGTACAAAGAGCAGGAAGAAGAAAATACCTGATCATGCTTGCGGAGAAAGATCATCTCGTCTCAGCAGATGGAAAAAAGATTAAAACAGTAGGATGAATGACGGACGTCGCGTTTTGGTTAGGGAAGGTACATGCCCTGGGAGATGTCGTAGTATTAGATGTAAACACCTACGACGTTCTTTTAGGATTACCAGCTCTCACTGCGTTGCGAGCCAATATAGACTTTGAAAGACGATCGATTGTCCTCCGAAACATGGGAGGAAAACTGTACGCCATACCCATGAGACCGACTCTTCGAACTATGTCGGATACAACCCTGCGATCTCCTTCAATAGGAGCCCTCCGAATGATCACATGAGGAGATCTCGCGGAGTGTAACAAGTCTCGGATAGGGAAACGGGAAGAGAAACGGGAACTCCCGAGTGATACTGATGACAACAACCTGGATGATTTAGCGGTCAGGGCCATGGCGTTCTTCTGATGGTTAGACAACTCATTTATATCTTCACCCCCTTTCGAAAGCACTACACGAACCAATACCAAATCAATCACTGCCCAACTATTGGGATAGTTGTACGAACTGCATGTACCACAGTACGTACCCGACGAAACCCATCACCTGATCGCGAACATCCTAAGGGAATATCAAGGAGCGATTAGTGTAACCGACACCGATATCGGACTGTCATTAGTAATCCAGCACGAAATCCAGACCGGAAACCACCCTCCGATCCACTGCAAACCATATTGGTACTCCCTTGCAGAACGAAAGACGGCTCTACCAAGGATTAGGGAATTCGAAGCTAATGGATGGATTGAACCGGCCACTGGGCCATGGTCGTTCCCGACCGTATTAGTACCTAAAAAGAATGGGTCGGTCCGCATCTGCATCAATTATCGTAAGCTGAATAATATCACGATCAAAGATGTATATCCCCTCCCCCGGATCGACGATTTGCTGGATGCGATTGGATGTGCTAATTACTTTAGTAAGTTTGATATTCGTTATGGATTTCACCATATCCTGGTTAAGGAGAAAGATCGGCCAAAGACCGCTTTCGTTTTGTTCGAAGGCACGTGGCAGTGGGTTCAGTATCCGATGGGAATCTGCAACGCACCAGCTACCTTTTAAAGAGTGATGAACATGACGTTTCATAACTTTGTCAACAAGCCTCGGCTAACGCAGGGGATGATTAATTTCTGCGTAATTGTGCATATGGACCACATCTTGGTCTACTCGGAATCGTATCACGGGCATGCACAACACATCAAATGGACGCTGGGGGCACTGAGAGATGCCGGATTCAAGATCGTGTTGGAGAAAAGCGAGTTCTTCCTTTCGGAAATCTCGTTTTTGGGCTACGTGGTGACACGCGGAGGCTTGAGGCCCGATTCGAGAAAAGTCACGGCTGTCAGAGACGCTCCATTTCCCACGTCGCTGGCGCAAGTTCGAGCCTTCCTAAGACTGGTGTTGTATTACCGTCGATTTATCAAGGGATTTGCTGCCATCGCACGACCTCTAACGAATCTGCTACGAAAGGGCCAGCCTCTCAGCTGGGACGCAGTGTGCGAACGGGCCTTTACCACTCTCAAGGAAGCCCTGGCTACGACACCTATTTTGATCCGACCGGACCCAGCAAAGCAGTTCATTGTCATCACGGATTGGCAGCCCGAGGCAATCTCCGCCATTTTAGCGCAGAATGGGAACGACAGTCGAGAACACGTCATTGAGTACGCATCCCGTACTGTGCCGGACGAGCGAAGAAACGATTCGGCTCCCTAGGAAGAATGCTACGTGGTGGTTTGGGGCATCCAACATTTCCATCCGTATCTTTACGGATAGAAGTTCCTTCTTGTCACCGACCATGAGCCGCTACTGGCCCTCAAAAGGTTTACGAATTATACGGGTCTGATTGGACGTTGGGCGGTGCGACTACAAGAATACTATTTCGATATCATCCATTGAAATACGAAGAGGCACGGGAACGCGGACGGGTTGACGCGACTGCATCGACCAGCGAAGGTCGCCAAAGGTGAAGAGATCATCCCATGGAAAGAACCAGAACCGACGAATGGACCCCGATACGGACAGGTGGCAGTTCTTCCACGAAACGAGAAGCAAGCACGTGGCAATGGGTGACGGAGGTAACTTTGGGGCCTCTCCCTCTCCTCTTTCCTCCTCATCTCTTCTCTCGTTACCCGATAAATTTTGTTATTTTTGCGAAGCAATTTCGCGAGTCTACTCCGTCCCTATGCATCCTAGTGGGGAAGGGTATGTCGAATGGGTAGATTGTCGGCAGTGTGTGTCGAGAGCCCATGGCTCCTGCATCCAGTATCGAAGCGACAATAAGCCTTGGCTGTGCCCCCTATGTCGAATTGACAAAATCCCGACCGAGACTTGGTTCCTCAATGCCACGTCAAAGGGTCTGGAGAAGACCCAAAGGTTTAGGAGGGCAGAGGTATGAACCGATATCGCTTTGATAGCTACTGTCGTAGGGAACCCCCCCCGAGACTTCACTAAGGAGGATCGGAGGAGGGCTGATGAGAGGGCTCGGGACTATCGTTAGAATGAAGGATGGTTAGAAAAACGGAAGACGGACGGTAGTGGGATATGGATGACTATACCGCACCCGTTCATGAGGTATGACTGGGTTAAGTAGGCGCACAAGGAAACTGCTGCTCGTTCCGCCGTCCGAATCACCGAGACGACGATCGATAAGAACAAATGGTATTGGTCCAATATTCGCGACGATGTTAAATTCATTGTCCGAAATTGTCCGGTTTGCGCTGCTGATAAGGCGCCGATCCAGCCACCAAGGTCGATAGTCCCGACTGTAGTCGAACAACCATTTCAGAGAATTAGCATGGAAAATACCGACATCGTGGTGCCTCCTGGACCGAATAGCTGCGAATATTCAATTTTATTGGTATTCGTAGATAACTTTTTGAAATGGATCGAGGCATATCGATGCAGGATGCGACAGGCGGCAAAAATTGCACGATACGTCAACCGTTTCCTCGGGATGCACCAAGATACGGAGGAAATTTTAACCGACAATGGGGCATAATTTAGAGGCGAAGTCCTAAGGAATCTGGTCTTACATGGTGTCGCTATCCGTAATACTGCACCCCACATGTCACAGTCTAATGGGCTGGTAGAAAATGCAAACCGGGTGATTAAGACGACTCTGCGACGAAATATCGCGGCTCGGGACACGGGGCCTATGCCGGATATCGTAGATCACATCTTGGCGGTCCATCGAGGAACGCCCCACGAGTCCACAGGCTTGACCGCTTTTCAACTACGTACCAATAGCTTGGCATATGTCTCGATACCGAGTCTCCAAGAAGAATCGGCCTTGGGCCGACGGTCTACGAAGGCCACGACCCGGGACAAGGTCAAACGACACTTGAAATTGATGGAACGGTCCCTTCCCCAGCTGGCCCAAAAACGCCAGCGGATGACTGAATTGGCCCACGAACGACATGTCCGTAGCTACGAGGCCCGAAATGGGAACGCGGGTCCATGGCCCCAGTATAAATTGGGGGACATGCTGCAAGTGAGGAAATGTGCTCGCCAAGGGAAGTTAGCGCAATGATTCTTCGGGCGATTTCCCGTAGTCGAGCTCGGCCCAAACAGGGTGAACACGGTGCGGCTGACGCCTGAGGTTTCCGGCAGCCAATTGGCTTGTGCAATCGTTCGCCACGTGTCCTATCTGCGTCCCCTCCCTACCTCCCCATCTCCACCTTCGTCTGCTTCCTCCTTCGACACCGAAGAGGACGACGAGTGTCTAGCATCCCCTTCTCCTTCTGTGTCAGCAACTCCGTCTCCGCCTCCATCGCCATGAACTTTTCGGTGGAACAGCCAATCAGTGCGCAATTGATGACCCCGAGGGGGCGAGTTACGATAATCCGGCAGGTGCAGCGGCCACGACTTAGTCCCGACCTTCTTCGTTTTAAGGCCTTCTTCAGTACGGCAGCGATCCACGCGGCAACGAAGTTCCGATTTGTGCAAGCGGGAGCGACACGTGTACTGGCCGAGGTCTCGGCCTTTGAGCGCCTGTCTCTGCCCGGAGTCAGCCACGTCTCCGTCATCATCGTCTTCACTGGGGACGTCACCGCGATACCGTCGGCAATCCACGCAGACATCTTCCGGACCTTGAGGGATTGGGCAGAGGAGATTGCGGTCGCTTGGACGACACTTCTGGCCCGTCGGGGGGACACGGTCATGACGTCTCATGACATCGATCTACAGCTCCGCTCTTCCAGCAGCTCGCCGCCGATCCTGCTCCTAGAGCTTCGCCCTTTTGCGCTGCCCCGATGAGTCGACGTCGTCTTTCTTTCTTCGGTCTCCCTTCCAATCTCCCCACCTTCTGGCAATCTGCCCACGCCCCCACCCTCTCCTTCTTCGTCAAGCCTCTCAGCGTGCCGATCTTGAACCAAGATAAGTGGAGCGATTGGTGGGACGCCTACCTGGAGCTTAGTTTCTGCTTCGTGGAAGTGATCTTTCATTGGTCTGAGCCAACGCCCGGAGGAGAAGAGACGGAGGTCCCGAATGATGAGGTGGAGCTGCTGATAGTGCAGGCATGGCGCACGGAAACAGGGGGAGAACTATTGGGCATCGTGTTTGGCAAGGTGGAGAAAGGAAATCTCTCCCTCATCACGAGCGAGCTGTTGGTGTTCCTGGCGCAGCTGGTGGACGATCTGCCTCTCGACATCCTATCACAGCGCGATAGCAAGCCTGGCCCCGACGTACTCGCCTGCACGCTCGCGCCTCATCTGTTGTGGTCTACGTGTACGGAGCTGGATGCGGATAACTGCCTTTACCCGTCCCAGGATCTTTACCTGGAAATCAACGTCACTGATCTCGTACGGTGGGACCTAGTCATCCGGCGCGCGAACACTCTGATCACCAACGACGAAGAAGAAGAAGGCGAGGAAGAGGAGAAAGAGGAGGAGGAATCGTGAACGGATCCGGACGACTCCGACTACCTCGGAGAAGAGGAGACCGAGGAGGAAGTAGAGAGAGAAGTAAAGGAAGAAGAAGAGACAGAAGAAGAAGAGGAAGAGGAGCCGACGGAGGAAGAAAACGAGTCAGGTGAACCAAGCAGTCGGCCCAGAAGAAGGAAAGAAGAAGAGTTGGTCGAAGCTCAGAGGCAATGGGAAAAGGCGGCAGGTAAGTGGCCAATCGAGAAAGGACCCTCGCCAGAGCTGTTGTTAGGAGACCCGTCGCTCAACCCGGAGCCGCCGCGCGAAGAGCCCGAAGTCGATGGAGCTGCCGCCAAAGGATCAGGAAGCAGCCGCCGCAGGAGGAGTGAATCGCCGGCTCCGTCCCTTCCGCCACCCCGCCCTGCCCTTCACCTTCGTAGAGATGCGGGCGATAGGGCTTCGTCCCCGGTTATTATCCTGCAGTCCCTATGATTACGTAATGACCCGCCAACTCCCGAATTGACCCCTCTTTCCCGATGGATGGTGTCCTTTCTCGTCCACCCTCTTCCATCAACTCTACGCCACGCGTCTCCTGATCACCATCGTCTCGCACCTCACCACTCGCTCCCTCGTCGATTCTTTCCGTCTCCATGTCCTTTTCTTTAGCGGGAACTTGCGGGAATACAATAACGTAGAAGTTTATTGTATTACCTCGGGTACAATCCCCGCCTGCGAAAATTACGAGAACTTTCGCGCGGCCCTCCGTCGCACCATCTCCACCTTTTATCTCAACTACCTCGCCTCGCTTCCCCATCAACACGAGTACCCTCGTTTCCCTCGCATCCACCGTTCCATCCACTAAATCCCCTCCCCGCCCTTGGAACCCGGGATATCCATCGCTTCATGCCCCCTCTTCCCCAGGATCCCCCACCACCTCCTCCATCCGTGATTAGATTGCCCTTCCCCGAAAACTTGTAGGATAGAGCCTATGAATGCCACGAGTGGATGACTTCCACACTCTTATCATACGGTACGTGGCACACAGAGAGAGCTCCGCGTGGTCCATCGATTAGAGAGGTCGACACGTGTTGAAGCATCGAGCTACCAAGAACTTGCTCAAGATTGGAACCCCCTGGGCGTCACATACGTGACGAACTATCTTCTGCACCCGCGCGATTTCCTGCGCGAGGCTGATGGGGGAAAATGGGAGGGCTTTGATGGGTAACGGGTGTATGCGGGGTTCGGTTGAGCATGTTGCATGGATACCCTCGCTTCTTTTTCGTTTTTGCAGGAAATTCGTGGGGCCAGCTCCCGGAAAGCCCTGCGCCGACAATTGGATGCCATTGGCTGCACTGTGATGGGCGCAAGGAATAACTGTACCATAGCTTCTTTCTTGTTATGCTGTGAGCATTAGGAATTTTGGCGCGATTAATGCGCGGGAATTTTCATTTTTCAAACTTATAACTGATGTCGAGCCCCCACGGGGTCTCGAAATTGTTTTTCCTTCTGGTATTTCCGTTTTGCAATTAGGATTTAAGCAAGGAATTTAGGTACTCGGAATTTTGTTGCGCAGCGTTTCCATGCATCTTGTGGCACGGGGAACTGGGTTCTGACTGGATCGCGCCTTTAATCCTGTGCAACTGTCGTTTTTGGCAGGTGCGATCGTAACTGTACTCCTTCGTCTTTCTTGGCTCTCCTATGTTGCCCGCCTTCCTTCTCCTTCTTTCTCGTCTTACATACTCCGTTCTAATTCGCCGAAGCGCCTGCATGACCGGATTGATGCGTGGAGTGTGGCTACGACCCCCACGCCGCGGCCTGGCCACGCAGACGTAGGCACTTCCTCTCTTCTTTTCTTGTCTATCCGGGCTTAATACCGTACCTTTCGCGGAGGTATGCATGCTATAAATTTCGTAAGCACGATTAGTTTGCTCTCTAAGAATTTCGAGGTTAGCGCGATCAGTAAGGGTCGGCTAACGAGCAAGTTGGAAGGTGAGTGAGTGTGAGAGTTGGGTGATCTGACGAGCTGGTGTCGGGTATGCGGGGTTGATGTGCGGGGCCGTGACGGACTGTGACGCACGGGCGAACCTGGCTTGCATGCCTGGACCAAGCGGGGTGATAACTCTGTGTGGGTACGAGGCGACAGACTACCGGTATCGTGGGTATTGGTGCAAGGCGACGGACTACCCTCAACAGGAGCGGAGAGAGGGAGAGAGAGCAGTGATGCGGGTGTGCGATAAGGCTTTTTTGTTGTTGCTCTTTTCATTTTTCCTCTATGCATCTGTATAATTTTGGATTCTGATATGGTCGATCTCCTTTTGAACTTCTTTCGTACATTGTCTCAAATTTTCTTTGTTACTTTGCTCGGTGTGCATGCATAGAATGAATGTAGGTTCTCTTTTGTTAGCGATCTTTTCGGTCTGTTTTGCGATGCCTGTGTTGTCTCTGACCAGCATTCGCCTGCATGAGCTATGTGATCAGGCCTGATTGGGAACGCCCACTTTTGATGTTCTGACGTCTAACCGTCAATCATCCCCTCCTTTCTCCCCTTTTTGCATCACATGTAAGGCAGGTAGTGATTGGTAGGATCTTGGTGCATATGGTTGAACGCGGCAGACACACGAAACCAACCGACTGCTTCTTACACGCACGAGTACGTACGTCCGCAATCTCGACGTCGCCATGTACGCACTCGCCTGCGTGAGTCGGCCTTAATCTCGTGTAGGGATGTGGAAGATGCGGCCTGCTAAACAGAYATGGCTGCAAGATCTCCTTYCTGGATATCCRACTACGAGGATYTGAGGGACCCGGAATATCGYGAATACTGGGACGACGAACAACTCCGTCGGCGGGGAAATTTGATAAATCCGGAATTCCCCTGCCTGACGGAAAATGGCCGATTATGCCCAAGGGATTTTCACAGTGCCATAACCAGCGACCCCAGGTGCCCCAACTACCCGAACACTTATAACACGCAATATTTCATATCCCCCGGTTTCGTCGTCATTACCACCAATTTCCCTCCCTTTCATCTCCTTCTCCCCTATCACCAACTCAGAGTGGTACCGTGAAATTCCATAGCCCGCTACTGGCCTAGCCTATGGTGCGAGGGTTATCGGCATTAGCGGGCGCGCCGAGCTCCAGGAACTTCCCGATAGGCTCGAACCGAAGCTGAGCAACGACCCGCCTCGGCGGAATCCGAGGCCTGCTACGAGCGACCCCGACAACTGGCCGAACCTCGCGACCGACCCCGAAGACGAAACCAGCGGCGATGGTGATTTCTTTGCCTATTCGACCGTAAAAATTAAAATCTGTCAGCAGGGGCAATTTTGTTGGAATTTTGTTCGAGAATGCAAGTGTGTTTAGATCTGCCGGTACGGTGGTAACAGCAAGTGCTCCAGATTTTTCCCTGGGACACACCGTGCATGCCATCTGCCTTATGCTGCACGACAACAACTCCCCCCCCCCCCCCCCCCCCCCCCCCCTCTGATTATATCCCAATTTTGCACTTGTACCCTTGGAACTTGCCACAGGAGATCTCAGTTCCGATCTGGGACTCCACCCTCACTTTCCAAAAAGCCTTGGCACACCCCTTTTCGTGGTTCCGGGCCCCCATCCCACTCCGATCAGAAAGTCACGCTGGGCGTGAGGTTGGGCGTCACATGCGGACTGTGCATCTACTGGTAATAGACTAGAACCTCTAGGTTGCAACTGCAGAAAGCACATATATAACGAACAATAAAACAACTTGGGGGGACACAAATGGGCTCACAGATTAGACTTGTAGAAGAATGTCTACGCCTAGCACTCCGAGTACTCATACGGTAGTGCTCGTCTGACTATACTTCAATAAGGGCAGAGGGGGCAGGTCCTGCTTAGCCCTGATGCCTACAACCATCCTCCGGTCAGGTCACCCCGTTGGGATGATAGGAGGGTGATGATCCTAAGTGGTAAGCACTGAGGTAGGAAAGAAAAAGCGTGGGAGTCTCATAGGGACCTACATAGGCCATCTGCATAAACAAATGGCCAATAACTGAGGGGACTGTCATATGTCCAACATCCAACCACTACAACAACATGGACTTTATTACAAAACAGGACGTCAAGGCCTCACTTCTTTTTTACTTTTCCCATCCGTAGGTCAACCAGCCTATCTCCAAAACCTTTTGAGAATGACATTATGGAAACCTTGTTTTTTTTTTTTTACAGCCCAGGTTGTTGTAGAGGCTGTATTACAGACACAGGAGAGTCACCTTCGGCAATCGGCACAGTGGTAGAGCCCCCCCTAATCCTATGGGACTCCATCCCAACCTACCTCTTTCGTAATTGCTCCCGGCACACTCCTACTTCCACTATCCAACCTCAGTGTCTACCACTCAGGATCATCACCCTTCAGCCTGGGGGTGACCCGACCGAACCGTGTTTGTAGGTACCAGGGCTAAGCTGAGTCCCACACACCCCACTCAGCCTTGATCAAAGCATATTTGTGCGAGCCTTGTCACCCAGGTGCTTCAGGTGCTTGGGAAAGACGCTTCACTACAAGTCCCATAGGTGGACCTATTTTGCGTTCCTATCGTTGTGAACACAGCTGTTGTCACTATTGTTTGTTGTTAGGTTGTTCGTTGTGCATATTGTTGTCATTACTACTTGTTTGTTGATAGTGAACCGAACATAGGAGACAGGCAACCCAACCAATCCTGTAAAGAGCCCCACTGACACAAGAGCCCTACCCGCATAGACTCTACTAAGTCTCACTTGTGATGCGCAACCTCACACCCCACGCGACGTCCCGTACTTCGGACGCCGATCAGAGTTGTTAGGGGCGTGGCAGAGGATTTTTGGCCGTGGGGGTTGAGTCACCCAGGCAGAACGGGGAACTCTTGTCTCAGCCCGAGGTGTCGGGACGGGGTTCGAGCTGTTGTCGAAAGCGGATCGCGGGAGAACGAGGCCCTACGGCCCTATCGTCAGCGCTTTCAGGAAAAAGAAAAAAAAAACGAACACGAGGAAAAATAAAAGGGAGCAACGGGGTCGTCGGGAACGGAGTTCCGCTCCCCGAGGCGCATGGTTCGCGCGGCCCTTTCCGAGGCCGATGCTCTGGAGGCGAGTTAGACCTCGTTGTCAGACTCGTCGAGGTCGTGGGATCGGTTCAGCATGGGTTCGCCCGGAGTCGGGCAAGTCGATGGGACCCAAGTTCGAAAACGGGCAGGGAGCGCACCCGCGTTGCGGGAGAGTTCAGGAAATCAGGTAGCCCCCTCGTACCCAGGACCAACGGTCGCCACGAGCACGAGTCTCCCTGGCGACACCAGTGACACTTGAAACGCGGTTGCCAGATGGCGTGCACGGCAGACCAGGGCAGCACCGTGAGGTCGGTGTATGACAAGATCAAAGGCGGGGGAATAAATCGCTCAATCAGCACAAATCCACTCTCGCCTATGTGGCACGCCTAGGTCAGGTTGTAAAGATGGATTGGCCGATCTACCTAGAAGTGTCCTCCTCCCCTTTGAGTCCCGACCAGCGTGCGAAGAGAGAGAGAGAGAGAGAGAGAGAGAGAGAGAGAGAGAGAGAGAGAGAGAGAGAGAGAGAGAGAGAGAGAGAGAGAGAGAGAGAGACGGCGAAGGGAGGAGGGCGCATATCACACACACACACTCGCGCGGGCTAGGGACAATTAATCAAGAAATGGGGAGGAAGATGGAAAGGACCGACCCACTTATGCACTCATATCAGCAATCAACACTCGATGCCCTATGATCATCCGCTCTTACTAAACATTCACATCCATAGACTTCCATACCCGAGAAGGCATACCTTACACTGTCCCCACATTGGGGAACTTGCACACATCACACGGGGGCAAAGCAACAATGGAGAAAAAGCTTCGTCTTAAAGATACAGGGTTCTCACGACTGGCCTCTTCGGGCCCTGTCTCCACCGTCCGTCGAGATCACCAACAACCATAGCCACAAGGCCCTGCCGCTGCTGGCTTCTGATCTCCACCACCGCTCCGTCCCTTCGACTGCCTCACCCCAAATCCACTGCTAACTCCGCCACCCGCCGTCACTCCGCCCACCACGGGGCACGTCGAGCCTTCCGCGCGCCGCGGGCTTCGCGCATAGCTCAGGCTTGTGCAGCTTGCAGCTGAGATCCAAGAAAGTGAGAGGAAGGGTTTGCGATAATTTATAACGCTGAGGGCGGCGGGGAGGTTGCGTGAAGCATGGGGTGTAGATGAGCAGGACATAAGAAGGGCATAAGTTTCCAGAGGAATCGAAGGAGGCGAGTCGAATGGTCTGGGTGATTGGGGTGGTCGTCCAAGTGGGGTGCGCTTCCCGCGGCCACCCCATTGTCCCGACCATCCCACTCAGACAGCCAATCATTCGCAGGGAAAGGAGAAGGAGGGGATCGGACTTCGTTTAGAGGGAAGACGAAGAGACATGCAGGAGGGAGATGCACAGCAAGAAGGGAAGATGGCGCGGGGATGCAGAGCGGGAGAACAGGTTTACGCGGCGCGCAAAACTTCGAAAACAGCCGCGCGCAAAAATTCAAAATTCCTACTCCTGCTAGTCCCCAACCGTTTCTTGAATTTCTTGGCGCGGCCGCTAACCGGCCACGCGAGACCCGTCCCTTTTTCAAAGAAAGAAAAAGAAGCAAAGAAAACAAAAAACCCGTTCTTCCGAACTATCCATAGCCCGTACTCCGAGGCCTTACGTAGGATTTTTCCCGAAGGGTACGAGAAATCGTCGAGTACGGGTCCTAGCTTATCACATCTGTGATGCGAAGGGGGTTCAAAAAAACCAGCAGTCTGCTGACTACTGTGTGAGTGTCCTAGTTACTTTGAAGATCCCGACGGCCACTTCATCGTCGGCTGGCCCAGACCATCGCCTATTCTACGTCAATGCGTCCCGCATCGTTGTAGATCAGTCTATCTATTGTACACCTGATCCGGGGGGCCCCTGCATCGTCAGCTGGCCCGATCGTTTTTTTTTTTTTTTTTTTTTTTCCAGCATGTACAGCGTGTCTTGCCGCATGATCTTTGTAGTTAGCACCAAAAAGGAAGAGGAAGACGGGGGGAAGAATGAGAAAGAGATCAGAGGAAATGGTCGATCTCTGGATTGAGAGAGGGAGGAAGAGGAGGAAGAAAGGCTTCCAGCTTAGCCGGAGTCGTTGGTGCCTCCACCTCATTGAAGTGGTGCTGGACAAAGGAGGGATAGAGAAACGCCCCCGGTACGTGTGCCAAGACGAGTGGCGCCAGATCTGCAGTAGCCTGTACAACCCGTCGCCGCACCGTTCGATCCCCGGGGCCCGTCATTACCAGATGGGTCTTGGTATACGGCCTTCGCTCTCTCCTGAGTACCGCGATGACGAGGAAGTGATACATTACATTCGGCCGCTGGCCAGCCTTGTAGATGAGCGTTTCTGCCAGCCTGGCCGCGACGCATCCTTCAAAGGGTGGCTCTAGATATGGCTCCCATGTAGGCCATGTAGGATCAGGATGAGGGGCCCCCTCGATCGCTTCGAGCCTGATGGTTGCATGCTCCACCATGAATGCGACATCCATCGGGTGGACCGTCCGGCTAGGAGGAACTGCTAAGGTCAATGATCGGGGCACGCCTGGGTGGCTGGTGGGAGCGAAAAGGTCCTGTGAGGATGGGGGGTCTGGATGTGGGATATGGTACTCCTCCCACTCCTCATCCTCCTACTGGTGTTGATGGGCCGACTTCATCGAGATTGAGGTCGGGAAGGAGCGGCGGCGGTGGTATTGGCTCCGGAGGCGGCGGAGGGCTCCCGTGTATTTGAAATCTGCTTGTTCCCGCTCCTTTCTCGATTGGTGTCGCCTTGCTCTCTGGAATGGGATCTGGCTTCCGCACCCGCCCGGCCTGGTCCACCTCTTCTCCGAGTCCCACTCGACTTCCTTGCGCTTCTGGCGATGGCTGGCGACGTCTCTTCTTGGGCATCTTCCTGAGGGCCCTCGGGGCTATTGGCTTGGGGGAGGACGAGGGAGGCTGCAGCGTTTTCCGATCGGCAATGCTTACCACCTTTTCTCCCCGCCGCGCGATATAGTCTAGTATCACCACCTCATGGTAAGATCGTCGCGGAGCCGATGCCATTCGTAGGCGGAGTTGGAGATCCTCTTCTTCGCTGGCGATCACTTGCGCGATAGACAACAACTCAACAATTCCAGCCTGCTCGTCCCGATTTCCCTGAACGGGTATAATGCCACTATGCCCTCCTTCCTCTCCGGCTTTGGCCTCAAGATGACATAATACACTCGCAAGTTCTTGGCGATGTTGTGATCGTCGTATTCCACTGCGAACCGGAACATGCCCATCACCACCGATTGATATAGCGCGCGATGTAATTCCCATGCGTCCTCCTTAGCTTGCGGGAGCGGCTCCACGTTCTCCAGCTCCACCAAATACTCCGGGAAGTTGCGCATAGGGTAGGGGCTTTCTGTGAGTTGATAAGGGAGGGTGGTGTAGGAGAAGAAGGGAGGCATTTAGTAGGAGGGAGGAGGGATGGCTTGGATGTTGAGAGGCTCAACAAGGGGAAGAAGCGCGGGCAACTGAGGTACTATGGCCAGCGGCCCGTCCGGTGCGCGTCGCAACAATGTGTGGTATGGTGTGAATCGATGGCCCCTTCCCTGCACTCGAGCCACCGACCTCGCCACTTGCACCGCGTAGTCTCGCAGGAAGTTCCACACCGGGTCTCGGTGTCGATCGTCCAAGGGCGTAACATCGCCGATGAACGTGGCCACACTGTGCACAAAATTAACCACCACCTGGAGCGCGCGGGGCTCGATGAACACCCTAGTAGTTTCCCAGCCAGGCAGCTGCATAATATCCACATACACCCCGCCTACGTCACTTGTTCGCTCAGGAGCGAGTACGTGTCGAGATCTTCGATGTTGGGCCCGGGTACGTTCACCAGCTGGACGTCGTAATGCAACTGTCGATCATCATTGAACCGATGCGGCAATAAGTGATCCACGATCGGCGCTTGAAAGTGTTCAACTGGCTCATTCCCATGCTGCTGCTGGCTCATCCTGCGAGATCGAGTTCTCGACCTCAAACGATGAAGTGGATTGTAGGGAGGAAGAAGAGGAAGCACGGGAGGACGAGGAAGCAGAGGGAGAAAGTTAGGGCGGGGCCTGAGCCCACTCGCAATCCAACGATGGCTGGAACGGACGAAGGGCGGCAGCGTGGCGAGTCAGTGGCCGGGCCTGCGTGCTGTGCCAGGGGATCAGCCTCACGGAGTGCTGGCCTTGTGCGCGAACTTCCGTCACTTCGTAAATGCCAGTATAGCGAGGGTGGATTTTGGAGGAGCGCGCAGATTTTCGTACCTGCACTAGATCTCCGATCTTATAGCGGGGCATCGGTCCGGTGGATGCATGTCGGTTCTCGTAATCTCTGATCTACCGTTGGTGCATCAGATCTACGGCCCTCTCTCGCCTTCGGGCTAACGAGGGGTAGGTCCTATTCATCAGGTCTATGTAATGCTGGGCTTTTTCTCGGTGCTGAGCCCGAGTTGCTCTAACTTCCATACCTACTAGGGGCGGTAACTGGACCCGGGGGATGCTATTGGTTCTCAGCTGAAATGGGGACACCCCTGTACTGTCGTGTGGCGTAGCCCGATAGACGGCCAAGATGTGGTCGACTATGGCCGGCCAAGGCCTGGTATCCCCTGATGTGATATTTCGTCTAAGGGCAATCTTAATCATCCGGTTGGCATTTTCTACGAGCCCGTTGGCCTGTGGCCAATGCCCTGGTGAGTACGAAATCTTAATGTCGGCCCTTACAAGATGTCGCTCTACCTCCCCTTGGAATTCCGACCTGTTATCCATGTGGAACTCCTCTACGTCCAAGTGCATGCACATAAAACGATTGATGTACCGGGCTACTTCTTGCGAGTTCCGGCTAGTCATAGGATAGGCCTCGATCCATTTGGAGAAATGATCGACGACCACTAAAAGGACATAAAGCTCGCCCTGATCGACGGGACCTCTTGGTATGTTGATATCCGTCGTATCGATGCTAACCTGTTGGAAGGGACGTTCTACTCCAGTCAGTACCATCGTTCATGGCATCTGTACTGGCGCTTTATTGGCCACACAGGCCGGGCAGTTCTGGACAATGTATCTGACATCCTCCCGAATCCCCGAAGAATACCATCCGTTTTTCTCTATAGCTTTTTTTGTGTATTTGACCGCGAAATGGACCGCATCCTCTTCGTGGGCATCTCCTGTCCAATTGAACCTAGCGAGAGGATGCGGAACTGTCAGCCAACTAGACCCACTATCGTCATTTTCTTTTTGCTTTTGTAGGGTTAATTCCTGCCATCGGTAATCATGAGCTCGCTCGGTGACTCGCCGACGTTCCGCCTTGGCAAGCTTCGTCAGTGGGTCTCCCTTGAGTCTTCTTAGTAGGAGGAGATCCGTCCAGAGTCCAGACCTCTACTCTACGAACACTTAGGCAAGAATCCATCTTCCGTCCTAGCTTCTACATACCGCTTTTCGGTAGGCACCCGGTCCATTCGGCACTTGGGACAATTCCACTTCTTCTCGTTCCGATACCTAACACAATATCCGTGGGACCAGATCACGCTGCACTGGCTGCATCGTACCCATGATATAAAACTAGGCCCTCCGGGATGTGAGCCCCCCCCGTCCGATATCATAGGCAAGGTGCAGAAAAAGCAGGACTGTCGGGATAGGCTAGGGGGAGAGGGAGGGATAGACGGGCAGGACGAAGGGTATGGGGAGGAGGAAGAGGTCGCTATCGTTTCAAGAGGGGTCGCCTTTTCTTGCCCCCGTACTTCCCTTGCGAATGAGGTGCACTTCTCCATAGCGAGGCTCCGTCAGAGGCAAAACTTCTTTCCACGGAATGAGCCGTTTGTTCGTTGGGCACATCTTCTGCGGCTGAAGGGGAGTCCGTCTGTCCTCATTTCCGTCCTGCTTGGTCGCGCGGTGGTGGATGTCGAAATCGTAGTCTTGCAGCCTCATCGCCCACCTTCCCAAGGTTCCAGTATAATTTGTGTTGTTCCGCAAGGACAACAACGGTTGATGATCCGTGACGAGGACAAACTTCTGGCCGTGGAGATATGTCCGAAAATGCTGGATTCCCCAGACCACTGCCAGACACTCGCCCTTGCAAGCTTCGTAATCTGATTGTGCCTGGCTCAAGGTCCTTGATGCGTATTCGATGACGTGCTCCTTCCCGTCCGCTCCCTGCTGATCCAGCACCGCTGATATTGCCTGCGGCTGCCAATCGGTGTGCAGGGCGAACGGTTAGTTCGGGTCTGGGCGCGCTAGGATCGGCGTAGTAGTCAGGGCCTTCTTAAGCGCCCGAAAATTCGCCTCGCACTCCGACATCCAGATCAGATGTTCCTCCTTTTCCAGCAAGTTGGTTAGAGGCTTGGCAACGCGAGCAAACCCTTGGATGATCCGTCAATAATACGAGGCCAGGCCAAGAAAGGCTTGAACTTGAGTAAGTGTGTCAGGCACCAGTGCCTCTTGAACCGCTGGCACCTTTCCTTGGATCCGGTTTCAAGCCGTCCACCGTGACGATGTACCCCAAGAAGGAGATTTTCGAGAGGAAAAACTCACTTTTCTCCAAAGCCACTTTGAACCCCGCATCTTCTAGGGCATGCAAAACCCACTCGACATGTTCCACATGGTACTCGTGTGTTTTGGAAAAAACCAAAATGTCGTCCATATACACAATCACACAAAAATTTACCAGTGGTTGGGTTAGGTGAGTTTTGTTGACGAACTCTGCGAAGGCCTTATTCATGGCTCGCTGGAACGTCCCGGGTGCGTTGCATATTCCCATAGGACATCGAACCCATTGCCACGTGCCTTCGAATAAGACAAAGGCCATTTTGAGCCTATCTTCCGGTCGGACCACGACATGGTGAAAACCATGCCGCATATCGAAATTCGAGAAAACTCGTGCAAAACCAATAGCATCCAAAAGATCGTCGATACAAGGTAGTGGGTAAACGTCCTTGGTAGTAATGGCGTTTAATGTCCGATAGTCGATACAGACGTGGACTGTCCCATTTCGTTTTGGCACGAGGACCACAGGGAATGACCAGGGGTCTAGGAAAGGTTCCACCCATCCCAGACGCCCGAATTCCCGTACCCTTTCCAAGGCTAATTGTAGTTCCTTCAGTGAGTATTGGTGTGGTCGGCAGTGTATCGGGGCGTGGTTCCCGGTATCAATGGCGTGGCTTATCAGGTGTGTCAGCCCTATATTATGATCTTGGATACTAATCACTTCGGGGTAGGCCTGTATAACCGCCAGGAGGAGACGTCGATATTCATTGGGTAAATAGGCAGACACCTGAATATCGATGCTCCCACTAGGAAGGGAAATCGTTGATGTGACAGTTGGGACCCGAGCAGTTTCCTCCGGAGAGGCACTGAACAGGGAATTGTCAGTTTTTACCGAATGTATGGTGGCTATGCGTTGACTATCTGCCGGAATGACTGGTTTGTTTGCCGTCTCAGAGTCTCCATCGATCTCGGCTTCGACCGAGGGCTCTACCGAAAACGCCTGTAGGAGTTCCTTTGGGCCCCATGCATTTTCGTGGGTTACGGGCTGGAACGTGACCCCTTCATCCAGGAGCATGGCAACCTTGGCGTTTGTGAGTAGGGGCCGCGGGGCCCTGAAAGATAGGTCGCATAGCCCCCGAAGCTCGACAAACATTTCGGGGCGGGGGTCCGTTTTAAGGTACAAGGACGCATGGGGTTTCGGGAGGTCAATTATTCGTGACACCCTTAGCAACGGTTCCCCGGTGATGGTAGAGGAGAGCAGTCGCCCCCAACTAGACTCGCTCCGACTGACTCTTGTCGACACGTATCGCCGAGGTTGGCGGAACTCGTCTCGAATTCGTATCGGATACCGGTCGGGTTCGTCCGCATCCTCAGTTTCTGTCACAGTTCTTTCTTCGCCCATTGGCACCCATCGAACCATGCTGATCTTGCGCACTTCGGTGGAAATACGAGGGGTCAAAATGCATTCGCGCACCCACCGCCGCCTGCCCCGGAATTCTTAGGAGCACGTCATACGCCTGCACATCCAACACAATCGCGTCACACAAGCAATGCACCCGCCCGACTCTTATGGGAACATCCGTAATCCGTCGTTTACAATGAATACTATCTTCCGTGGCGGATACATACAGCTCATCGGGTCGGAGGGGCTGAACCTGTTTCTCCCGACCCAAACGTTTCGTCAAACCCCAATAAATAGCTACGGCTGACGATCCCGAGTCCAGGATGGCGGCCGAGGGACTTCCCCAAGCCTCACACTCACATTCGACACTCTTCCAGGTGATCGGGTGGGCCCGAAGAAACACCTCGGGTTTCTCCGGTAGTGGATCTACGACATGGATCATACTGACTCAGTTGGCCTCGTTAGTTTTCGAGGTGGATGGTTGAGTTTCGATATCCACTGATAGGTCGTTGATCGCCAACTTCTTACCCATTCGGCTCTCCTGAAACGGCGTCTGGTCTTCAGGAATCTTTCAATCAGTTTCTTATTGGCAGCCTCTAAAATCGTCAGTAGGTAGGGAACAGACACTGATATTCACAAATCCAAAGCTTTCAGGGCATCTAGTATGTCAATTTGGCCGTCCTTGTACTCAGGTCCCGGTATTTTGGGATCTTCGAACCCGGATCTCCACGGTCCTATGTCACTTTCGCTGGTACCCCATGGGGTATGGCGGATTAGGCCAATGGTTCTGGGTTCGAGCATCGCGACCGCAATGTATTCATCGATTCCAATTTCGGCGGCCGCCGGGGCCACCATGTCTGGGATCCCCGCATCCATGACTGCCGCCACCCGCCCCTGTCCTGAAGCGGTTGGAGCATCCAGGGGGATCTGAGAAGGGCCAGCGACCTATATTGCATGCCCGGTCTCGGCCGGGGCCGAAAACTCGGTCGCGGCCGCGGCCGTCGGCCAAATCGGCCGGGTTCGGCCACGGCCGACCAGCCAAGTTTGGTGCAACTATTTTTTTCCCATATTTTAACGCAAAAAAAAAAAAAAGGGCGTGTAGGGTTTTTTGAACCCTACACGCCCATTTTTTTGGGGGGGGCATTGTTGTTTTCTATTGCGTAAAAAAAAGAAAAAAAAAAAAAGGAAAAAAAAAAACAACGTTTGGAAACCCCGTGTAAGTGTGTGTGTGTGTGT
>BFEA01000091.1:976483-996852 GCA_003427395.1 Chara braunii
CACACACACACACACACACACACACACACACACACACACACACACACACACACACACCGCCTCCAGTGCCATCCACCCCACGCCACACCAGTCCCGCCCGTTCCCCTCCCCCCTACCCGTCGCACTGGCTCATACGGGCCAGTACAAACGGCCGTACAACCTTATGTACGGCCGTTTGTATGGCTCTTCGTACGGCCGTTTGAGCGCTCCCCCGTACGTTGTACAGTGGGAGTCACAACTCTAATCCCTCTTGTTTCTCCCTTTTTGGCAGTCCTCCCTGTCGGCCATACCTTTCGAAACGACCTCGGAACTGAGGTGAGAATTCCCAGTTTTATCCTGGTGATTCCACCTTCGCCCAAAAATCCTCGGCCACGCCCCAATTACGCAAAGTCTGATCATTGTCTCCTTGGTACGGAACGCAGCGAGGGGCGTGAGGTTGCGCATCACACCCTGTTGAACTTTGTATAGTACCCGGCTTTTCCCCTGTGCGAAATTGTAGGCATACCCAGCCCCACAGGTCCTCAGTTCTGGGCAACGAAATTATACCCATGCCCAGAAACACGCTGGTAGACTTGCGGGTGTACCCACAGCCAGGGGAGGGCCTTGGATGGCAAACCACAAAATTATGCTCATGCAGGGTGTGAGCATAATTTCAACCATCCCATAGTACGGTATATGAATAATTTGGCCAGTCCACCTCATTTTGTGGTACCAACCTGAGTCCACCTCAGTCCTGGGCATGCAAATAATTTCCACCCGCAGTTCTCCGGGTATAGGCGCAAGTTGGTGCTGGGACTGGGGTGCAGATGCAATTTTTCCTTTTTTTGAAAAACCGGCTTTGTTAATACCAGTGTAGAGGCCTAAGAATCCCTGAAATTGCATTCTAAGGGACTCTTTTCCTGCCAGCTGAACAGAAAGGCACTCAACATTAACAACAACGCTGTCATTCTGCCCTGGTCTGGGCCTGTCATGCTGCCTGCGGGCAGCACAGATATGGCATGCCAACAGTAGTGGGTGTGACCTTTGAAATCTATTAGAGGGGTGACTATAGGGAAGGCAGCCCTTAAATATAACAGCAGAGTAGCCAGATCAGAGGTGATTTATCCAACATTCAGAAGTACAGCGCCCACTCAATGGATAATTTAATCACTGACAGTTAGTGTGTAAGGGACAAGCCCCATGGGACTATGTCTAGGTCTCCACTTCATGTTATCTAGAAGTAGAGTTTTCACAAACTCGTAAGAGATTGGCTGTGAGATTATCTCCCACAAAGACCTAGGCATGACTCAGTAGCGCCATGCCCCAATTCCGAAGAGTCTATGGGCGACCTAACAAAGCCTTGAGATTTTTACTGGGCAGACCGATAAAACCGCTGACATCGTCCTGACACCAATCCTTGTTTTAATTTAGGAATATGGCTCTGCATAAACTGACCTGTGAAGCCCTGAGTTTTTTTTTGCAGAAGAGAGCTGGCAAGAGCAGTCACGCACGCAATGCTCCAGATTTCAAATTTTGTTCAAGGTTCTACAGTAGGTTTTCATGTCCCCTTTCTTACCTGTTCTACTTCCTCCTCCTCCTTCTCCTCTTGTGTGTCATGCTGCTGCTGCTGCATATCCAGCTCCTGTACTCAGATGCATCTGCGTCAGGTTGTCCACACCTCGCTCCTGCTGTTCTTCTTTCATCCTGTACTACTCCCCCCTTCCTCCCCCACCCGCCAAACTATCTCCTCCCTTTCCCTACCACCCTTCTCTTCCTCGTACAATGCCTTCTTCCTGCTGACAGTGTTCACAACTAGGTTTCCCCCACACCTATCAAGGCTGATGGAAAACAACATGAACTGGGTCCAAGAGAAAAGAGGATTGGGTTTGTTGTCAGTTTCCTTTACATTGTTTACAGTGTTCTTTTCTTTTCTTTTCTCTTCCTTTTCTTTTAGACAAGTCAATTATATACAAAACTTGAAAATTCAACTTTTGTATATAATGGACTAAGTCTTGTCTAAAAGAAAAAGAAAAGAAAAGAAAAGAAAAGAAAAGAACACTGTCAAACTAAACTGACAACAAACCGAATGCTCTTTCATCAAAACGCACATTTTATACATTTTGGACGAAACTGAAACCTACTTGTTTGGCCCAAAAAATATCAGGGTCTATTCCTGAGGGTCTATTTGGACTTGTTAACTGAAGTTCAGCTACATCCAAGGGGAACCCTAAGGAGCTAAAACGGTGACATTTTAAGGGCCAAATAAGTGGGTTTGAATTTTGTTCAAAACATATAAAATGTCCATTTTAAACCACCAGTACTTGGCCCAGCTATCGATGCCGAGCCTGAATATGCCCTGCGTGCCGTTTCACGCTGACCGACCAGCGAAACCAAAAAAAAAATGTTTTGGCTGGTGGCGTCAGCCTTTCAGGTCCGGTACCCCGGGCCTCCGAAACTTGCGGAGCATTAACGACAACGCCCCGCAGCCGACATATGGCCCAAGTACTGGTGGTTTAACGAAATTGCTGTTGAATGTGCCGCACACCGGCCAAGCTCAACCACGCTGTTGAATGCGCCGCACACCGGCCAAGCATCCCTTACGTGATTTGTACTATGCAGTGACCAACTTAAGAGGAAGTGTGAGGCACACCGGCCAAGCTCAACGAAATTGCTGTTGAATGTGCCGCACACCGGCCAAGCTCAACCACGCTGTTGAATGCGCCGCACACCGGCCAAGCATCCCTTACGTGATTTGTACTATGCAGTGACCAACTTAAGAGGAAGTGTGAGGCACACCGGCCAAGCTCAACCACGGTGACCGTCATGGAGAACTTGAAATCACCCTCAGCTTGTGTCTAAAAACTTTTTCTTCTGACTGGTACTCATGCATGGAATGCTGGGCCCAGGTGCCAGCAGGTTCAGCTCTCCATAAAGGAGCACCCTTGGAGGCCTAAAATTACGCTTTCTTGTTACATTGGGGAAATCAAAGGTATCTCAGAAAAGAACCTGGTGAGGGACCTCGCAATTCACCCCAGAAAAATACTGCAGTCATTACCCAGCTTCCGCTCGTGTGAGTATGCTCTTAGGCCACCTACCGAACACAACAAACCTTGAGTTCGCCCTTACACGGGGATTCATTCATCCACGACGCTCAGCGCCCTGTTACGGCCTTGCTGGAAAGCGTGTCCAGCATCCCATTAGGGCCGTAATTCTAGTCGTCGGATACATTTAGGAAAGCGCCCGTGCGAACCTGTTCTTCGGTTCGGTTCAGTAGGGCATTTATCTATGTGTGGAAAATGAAGGACCCCGACCGAACCGAATCGACGATGTCAAGCCGCTCAGAATGCACCTGTCCAAAGAACACCAAAGGAACATAGTACCCAACACTTTCCTAAATGTCTCCATCTATGTGTGGAAAATGCTCTTCGGGCACCTACCGAACCGAACAAACCTTGAGTTCGCCCTTACACAGGTATTGATTCAGGCATGCACCTTGATTGGCATTGGATCATGAATGGCCCCTTCATGTTTGAAAAGACTATGTCAAGCCGCTCAGAGCAGATCATGTTCCAGGGCATCGGACCCCAAGGCTCATTTCGACCCACCAGTTTCTGCATTTTTGCAAACTTGAGTGCGTTGGTAATGTGTACAGTTTCCCCACAGATAAACACAATTGCATGTTATGTTATCCCTTTATCTTTCTTTCTTTCTTTCTTATTGTCAATTTGTCATTAATATTGAAAAAAGGAGGTCGCCCACCTTACAAAAAATTATACCCAGCCTCCGACTGATTTTCCTATAATGAATTGCCAATTACAAAATAAACAAATAAATAAATAAATACATAAATTATACCCGGAGTACTGTGAGCGTTACTCAGCTTAGCTTACAGCGCATCAGGACCTGCACAAAAGCCATCAGCATCAAGACACCTCTTTGACTAGAGGAATTTGCAAACCACATACATAGTACCAACCTCCTTTCCAAACTCAAACACCAAGGTGCATATTTTTCATCCTAACAGAATAAAAAGATACTTTACATCCACTTCAGAGTAGTCCCCTACCCCCCTAAACAGCCTAAAACGGCTATTGGGTCTGACGAGCCAGTGAAGCCAGGGCTGTTTGTTCCCTGACACTCCCCCAGTGGACCTCTGCGTCCGTACACAACTGCATGTCCTGGTTCTCACCAGTGGCAGTCTCTAATCTCCTCCTTACCGACCAAGTGCCCTGAACTGCCATTTCTTCAAAATGGACATTTTTTCTTTTTTGAACGAAATTGAACCGGCCAAAAACTCGTCCAAATTTGCTGCTCCTGAGGGTCCGGCGTTCGACCCCTGGATATGTGTGGACTTCGCATGACACCAGATACATCCAGGCGGTCCCGCCTGGATCTGTCTGGTCTCAAGCTAAGTCCACATACATCCAGGGGGTCCAGCATCTTAAGAACGCCGGACCGTCAGGAGCAGCAAATTCGGACGAGTTTTTGGCCAAAAGACTCGGTTTCAAGATAATAGTTCAAAAAATGAAAAATGTCCATTTTGATGAAATGGCAGTTCCTGTTCCAAACTAACTCTTGTTTTTTTTCTTTTCTTTTTTTTGTAACTCAACTACCTGTAATCTCCTAGTCCACTAATATTCAGAGGTAGGTCATACCCCTTGGAGCCACCAGGACAAAGTGAGTCCATTCAATTTGGTGCAGTGTACACCTACCAGTTGGTCTCCTTGGGCCGATGTTCTCTGAAACCACCACTGTGACATCTTTTGCGTGGAACCCTGTCCCTGCTTTGCTGTTCCACGCCAATCCAGTCACATAGCCTAGCTTAGGTCGTGTTTGATGGCCCATTGCAGCTCAAGGTCTGAGTATGGTCTGCCAGATAACAGAACAGATGACCGCCCCGGCCACATGGGCATAAGCCCAACCTCTCTTCCCTGTACACCTCCCGGGTATAAAGCCAAGAAGCACCCATTTCTCATTCCATTCGACGTCTCTTCCTCCCATCGGCTGCCATCTTCCAATCCCTCCCCCACCCCCACCCCCTCTCTTTTTCGAATTTTGGTGTTCCTACGAATAGGCCGACAGGTCCTCTTTTTGTATTTCCATGAATTAATGTACATTGTTCATAATCAGGGAGGCCCGTCCTTCTCAGGACCTTCGTCATTTTTGGATCGGTTTTTGGGAATTTCATCTTTTGCAATTCGGGAAATGCATGGGAATTACGAGCTTCTTAGCGAGCGCACTAGGAATTTGGGTCGACAGTTAGGAATTCCGGAATGAGCAGAACCTGACGTGTCCTTTAGTCCACGCAAAAACCGACGTAGCAATCATACTACGCTCGTGTGACTGCGTCTCTCTCCCCTAAGCTTTAGCTCTACTGCTACTATATATCTTCTATTCCATTCTATCTCTAATCTAAGCGAAGTACTTGCAACATTCGTATTGGTTGGCATGGATCGACCAGTGTGTCACTATTGTCAAAGACCGGGGCATTACATCCGTGAGTGCAGAACTCGCATGTGGGATATGGAGAGGCAAGCAAGCCAGGCGAATCGAGGGTCTTTGGGCAATCCGGCTAACGTAGCTTCAACGTCCATTTCTGCACCAAGTCAGCAAGCACCAGGAGCTATTGTTCCGTATCAGGCTCCAACGAATGAGAGTCGAGGAAATCAAGGGTACGGTGGTTATAGCAATAACGGTCATAACAGTGGATACGATGGCGGGTACAATGGAGGTTATCGGAGACTGTGGTACACAGAACAGCGGGACAGGAACGAAAAGATCGATAAGATGTGGAGTTGGATGTCGATAGAAATGCAGGAGAAAGATCGATTGAAGAGAGAAAAGGAGGAAGTCTCAAGGCAGGAGGATGAAGCGAGGAAGGTCAGAGAAATGGAGGAAAAGAAACTTGCCGAGGCGAAGGATAAGGAGGAATTTAAAGCGAGTATAGGGCAGATGGTAGACAGCCAGATGAGGCGGGTGTGTGAGGAGGTCCCGGGGAGGAAAGTCGGGGATGGTGAGCGCTCGGTAATGGCTGCAGCGGAAGAAATCCGGAAAAGGACTGAAGGGGAAAACCAAAAACGGTAAATCGAAGAAGAGAGTAGGAGGAAAGATGAGGAGATTGCCAGGCTGAAGCGTGGAATGGCTAATATCCAGGGGATAAGCTCGCACAGCGGTATCGCAGAACAGGAGCTGACGGCGTTGAGGACCGACAATCAGCATCTCATTCAAGATGTAATGTACCTGAAGGAACAGATGGATCAGCTGAAAAGAGGAGCCAAGCGGACCGCTCAGGCGGTGGAGGAAAAGAGTCCCCCTCAAGAGCCTGCAAAAGGAAAGGCCAAGTACCAGGTTGAGTCAACGCCAGCGGACTACGTGAAATTGTCGGAAGCATACAGAAGGATGAGAGATGAAAAAGACATGGCGGAAAGGGAGGTACAGATGTTGAAGGAAAGGATTGGACGAATACGGATCTCGCCGCTATCTGCAAGAAGGGTCACACCCCTGACCGCTAGGAGAAAGAAGATTGCCAGAAAAAGCGGCCAACCAACGAATTTGAAGCAACAACTCAATGAAGCGGAGAGTCCGAGCAAGACAAGTGAAACTGGAGGCGGGGAAATGACACAGGTGAAATTCGTCAAACTCAAGAACGAAGATCGAGAGTCGTTCAAGCGGAGGGTATGTGGAGAGCTATGCAAACTTAAGAAGGTGGATATCGAGAAGATCTGTGACGAAGAAAAAATCGGGTACGTGACCATCAAAGCTTCGACAATAGTGATTGCTGGAATATATACGGACCGCGCCTTCGGGAAACAAGGCAATCAAGAAGAAGACAGGTCATCCAAAAGTCCAGGAGAATCCCACGATCTAGCTGTAGCAACGGAGAGCCAGGGAGATGATGAGGACACAACAAGTGGATGCTAATGACGGCCGCCGAACATTGGTGAGATCCTTGAACTTGTTCTCGCTTGCAAAGATGCACGGCAGGATGTGAACCTACTAAATAACGACAGGATAGATGATCTATTTAGATTGGCAGTGATTTTTCTGATCTTAGATCGTCAAATTTCGTGTTGTGACAAGTTTGCTCCCTTCATTTGGTATTTATTTTTGGTTGGCTATGACTTTGTTTCTTGTCCTGGCCCCTTGGTCTATGTGTTAGTGTCACCTTGGTGCAAACACGTCTATGTGGGTTGCTCCAACAGATCGCTCCGTCTCCGCTGGAAGGAACATCTTTATCGTACGAAAGCACAGGATGGACAGAATGTTCGAAACCACCGATTGTATCGATGGTTGAGACATAATGGAGTGGGTAATTACGTAGCTATCCCTATTGCTCGGGTAGGGAAAGAGGATCTGATGTCTACTGAATACTTTTTCATTCGGAAATTTAATCCTTTTTTGAACTCTATTCCTACTTATGGGAAACGTAGGGAACGAGGTAAGAGTAGACCAGGAATGCACGAGAGAAGAAAAACTACTAGGAGAGGAGTGGAAAGTCGGGATGGGGTAAGCAAAGGGAAGCTGCAATCGGTAACTAAATTTGAATCATCTGTAGGAATTGAGTCTACTAGACTGCATAAGATTTTGGATAGCTGCTTTGAGAAACATGTGAGGGAGGTGACTGTCAAGTGCGTGGGAGGTGATGAACTGGCCGACAAATGGAAAATATTGAAGAGATGTTATGGATCGTCGGTGGTGCGAACGAAGGATGGAACTGAGTTTTTCCGACACTGTAGGGCAAGATTGACATCGGGGGAAGTGTTACGATTCGAAAGAATCACGAGGTTCTACTCTAAATTTGAGAAGCAGAAAAGCGAACTGGCCAAGATACTAAGGAATCCCTCGGAGAGCAGGAAACTTTACAGAGAGTCGCTTGATAGACTCGTTCGACTATACAACTGTGCAAGGAGTTTCTCCAAAAAAGAAAGTCGTTCCACAGTACGAGCGACAATAGCTCGAATCGTAAAAGTAAGTTTTCGTTAAAACTCAGAATTCGAGTGACAATACGGATTCCATTTGATGCTGCTCTGTCCAAGAAGAAGGTGAGAATGTTGTGTTTGAAGTCTATTAGGAGGTCAGCAATAAGGCTACCAATACAGCGTCTAATTTGTCGTAAGTTAAGGGTGGTATGGATTAAAAATAAATCGGTGGGTGATGTTCTTCATAATTTTCGGAGATATGCTAGACAGGAGGATTTGCGGTGTGCATGTGAGGGGATTGACCTTCCGAGGAGGGGGAGGCAGGTATGCTTCCGGTTTAGCGAGTTTGGAGACGGACTTCCGAGTATAGTACGTAATGGGAAGAACATACCGTATCCAGGGTTGAGAAGTAATTTAGGAAGGCTTCGAAGTACTATCTTGGAAGGATTGAGTACGATTCAGAGTGATACTAGTATTTTTGCCATCACGGAACGTGATCTTCGTATGTGCTTCAATAAGTACCGTGTAGAAGATACTAAGTGCTCGAACGAAACACTGAAGGAGGTAGTTGCGGTTAAGGAAAAAGTAGAAGGATTGGTTTTGTGCCCAATTGACCATAATGGAGGGGACACGTACGTATGCTGTCCAGCGATATATAAAGAAGGCAGGGAAAAACTCTTCACAAAAAATCGAGGGTTCAGTGTTGTTGGGCCTGGGGAGTCCTTGGTCATTAAAGAGATTAAAGGGAAGTATCAGGAACAACGATTTGCTAAGCAGGCGACGTTTAACAATCAAGGCCAGTTGGGGAAAACTTATGTAATTCCCAAACATAAAGACGTAGCTAAGTGGCGCCCTATTTATCCATCTCACTCGGATCCACTTGTCCGCCTGAGTAGAACGATATCAAAGGCAGTTAATAAGCTATTATGGACGCTTCCAGAGGATACTAATTTCAATCTTAGATGTACGAATGATTTGGTAGGAAGGATCGAGAAGTTCAATAAAAGTATTAAGGAGGAAGAGGGCATCATTGCTAGTACTTTTGACGTGAAAGAAATGTTCACGGCACTACCGCATGAGTCGATTATTAAGGCAGTTGAATGGATAGTTCGGGTATACGAAGAAAAGGGATACGTTGAGGTTTTTGTCAAAAAAAAAGGTAAGGGTGCAGTCTTGGGGAAGAGGAAACATTCGTCGGTTGGGTTTACCAGGATCAGTTTTTCATAATTAGTGTCTATGGTGGTATTTGATTTACGGAACACCTACGTTTCTGCCATGGGCACGATCTTGAAGTAAGGAGTTGGGATACCAATGGGGAAATTGTCAAGCCCGGCATTGGCATGCCTGTTATGCGCTTATAATGAGGCCGAATTTTTGAGTCATTTGGGGAAGGAAAGGATGCTATTATATGGGGTGCGCCTTGTTGATGATGTGACCGTACTCTGTAAATATCGAAAGGGCAGTGACTACGACAGAGCTTTGGCGGAAAATAGACTGGGCTTTTTTTAAAAATGTTACGATGAGAATTTGACTCTGGAGCAGACCAGTAGTGGTGACGCCTGAGAATTTTTGGGATATGTTGTTAAAATCTTTCATCAACAAGGTCGAGTACTGTGTGCTGCCACGCATAAAACCGAAAGGGTTATTCTCAGCCAAGGTATTTTGTTTCAGAATCTTCAAGACTTCGAGTCGTACTCTGACAAGCAACAAAAAATGTCAGTAATCACTTCATGTTTACACCGGGCAAAAACATCGACGACGATGCCGAGGGCGGATGCATGTTTTCTAGTGACTTTGAAGTTTGAGTTGCATGCGAGAAATTTTCCTGATCGTTATTTTGATGATTGTCTTCGAAATTTCTCGCTTAAGATGAATCATTGCTGGGACCATTGGGTTAGGTGTTTTACTAAGTGGAAATGGTAGGTCTGGTAGTATTTGTATAGAGTCTTGGTGGGACCATTGATTATCGCTACGGGCGAGAGCGACAGAAGTAATACCACGGACATTAGGTAGTTTTTCGATAGACGTTTCTTAACTTTTTAAATTTTAATTTTAATTTTTTTATAGTTGTGAACTGTAGGATTTGAACATGGGACCTGTGGGACGACAAGTAATTCCAATCTTTTCGGTAACAGGATTGAGCGGGAACAGGATTCGAACCGGTGCCGTAGAACTTGAATGCTCTGTTGACGAATATGGCCTGACGGTGTGACGTCCTCATACGACTGTTCTAGGAACTTCCGACGGTGGTCGGATGAGGAGTGTTGTAGGTATATTTAGTCGTAGTTACGAGTTTTCGTCTCATCTTGCGCCAGGTAGTTTGACCCCTGACGATGCCGGACAGGCAACCGGTAGAAACACGTGTCGGGTCTATCGCCTGAATAATGTTCTTCACGAATATTTTGTAATGATACCTACGCTCGGTTTTGTATCTCCTTCGTCTATTTTTTGTGTGGTATACCTTGTTGTGTGCTGCACTTGAATGTGTTCAAACACGTTTGGTTTGTTCACCTTGGCTAATGTTTGCGACTTTCTTGTGCATGAATATTCTCGACTTCATCTTGGAAAACTCCGGGAATTTTCATAGGAATCTGAATAGGTGTAGGACTTTTTCTCGCGCTCGCTCTACGCGCGAATATGGTACTTGTCAATTTTGAATTAGATGTAACTGTTTCGGTGCCCTTTTTGCCTTTACGTCGGCGGCATGCATGCGAACCCCCCCTCCCCACTTCCCTCGCTACCTTCGACACTCTCTTCTTCGCGCTCACACTCCTTCTTTCTCTATAATCGTTTTTCATCTTTCCTTCGCCTCGCGCGCCTGTTCTTTTACTTGATCGTCTGAATCTTGGTTCCGTTTCGCGCTATCCCTCTTGCTCTTCTTCTTCCCGTTCTAATCCTCACGACGAAATACTCTGTCGACTCCCTCTTTCTTCCCTCTAGCCAAGGAGACGTGCCGTGTAAGAAGGAAATTCTCGATACACGACGATTCTGATTGGCTACGATTGGGTGCTGAAGGATCGACATTGCTTTCGACGGGCGATTATCCCCGAACTCCCCCCTACCCCTCCCTACCTCAGCCTTAACCCTTCCTAGCGTCTATCTCCTTTTCCGCAACTATAAATTCCGCAAGCGATCCCGAAAATCTCTCTCTCAACTCCTCTGCCAGCTTCCGGGAAGCAGTGGCTAGAGGGTGTGTGTGAAGGGCGAATCGAAGAATCCTGACGGGTTAACTTTAGTCTTGTTGGCTGTGCGCCGAATCGTCCACCGGATTGTGGAATCCGGGTCAGACTGTGCAGAGACTAAGTTGGCAAGGCGACAATCACTACAGTGGATTAGCACGTGACGGCCGAGATCATCAGTGCTTATGAGAGGTTCGAATCGAGAGTTGACTTAATGCATGGCCTAGGGCCATGGTGGAATCTTATGGCGGAAGCGCCTCTTTTTTGTCCTTCGAGCGTGAGTTCTTATCACTCGGCTTCTATGCAGGAATTTCCCTTGATAAGATCGTCAGACATTCTGTGATTGCTTTCTACTATTTCCTCCCCTTTGATCTATATCTATTCTCCCTCACTCTCTCCTGATGTTATGTTGTTATAATGGATGGGTTACAGTAACTTTGCTTCAGAATCTCTCACTTTAATGTGTGCATGCAGTGGGTCGTATTAGAGAGCTTGCTGTAACATGGCCGGCTGATCGACTGGATGATCTGGCTACTTAGGGTGTCGAACAAATGATGTATGACGGGAATTTTTTTTTGCTTTGTTGCCATGTGGACTGACGGCCCCAACCCGACCGGGCGCCAACTTCCCGTACCCCCGCCACGCCCCTTCCCGTACAACGAGGAAAGGATACGTGTATGCAAGTGGGACGTACGAGAAGTTGTCGCTAAGATCGGTGGGCGCTACTACTTTCCTCCTGAAATTCGGTGTTCGGGATTCATCAGTGCAGGTTTTGTTATTGTTGATACACACTTTCTGCCCTATTCGTTGTTGTTGCTATTTAACGAGTTGATCGTCGTCCCGTGGACGGCAGTAGAGCCTCATTGGCCTAACATTATGTGCAACGATTGTCGCCGCTTCGAGCGTTACCGGGCCAAGGGTTTTCACTACCGCACACGTGGCGAGGAGGAGCACAAGGAGAGGGCTGCTCGATTGAAACCCTCTACGTCGGATTAGGAGTTGTGTAACGCGCCGACGAGCCCTCATCCGTAAACGGGATACCACTTTTGTACCCGCCCGTTTTCACGGAAAACGAAGAGTGACGGTTTGCTGGGAAGTTCATCGATACTTTTTGGATTCAATTTCCCATAGGTGCGAGTCCCGCGCGCGCCTTTTTTTTTCCTTAAACCCGCGCAGCGACGGACCTCCTCCTTACTAAGGTCGGACCAACACAAGGGATTTCAGTTCTGTCTGTGTCCCCACACTCAATTTTTCCAAAAATCCTTGGCACATCCCATCTTCGCTATCTTCTCGGGGCCCTTCCGCGAACCAAAACATGGACCGATCGGGAAGCGGTGCAGGGCGTGAGGTTGAGCGTCACAAACTACCCCAACCACAGTAATTTTCAGTACCACCTAACACCGAGGTTCGTCGTCATTGAAACCGACTTCCCTCCATTCTATCTCCTTCTTCCTTATCACCATCTGCCGGTAACCGACTTTCCTCCATTCTGTCTCCTTCTTCCTTATCACCATCTGCCGGTAGTTCCCTAGGATTCGATTGCGCACTGCTGGCCCCGGAGGCCGTGTTCTGAGTGCCACCAATACAACACTTACTGAGCCGCGGGATTCGTACGACGGACTCGCACCGAAGCGGAGCACAGAGAACACAGTCTCCGGCTGAGGCCGTCCACGTCGGACTTAGAGATCTGTGAAACCCGCCGGCGACAGGTGTTTGAATAGAGAGACACCCAATGTGTTCCATCAGTGCACCAGGTGCAAGCCCGCCCAAGGTGGTGGGGCCGGCGAAATTAGCTGCTCGACCCTGAAAAAGGCAGTACCCAAGACTTGACCTCGCACAGCGACCACTTGCATTTCTGTCCCTGAAACTTGACACCGGATATCTCAGTTCCGACCTGGGACTCACCACACTTTCCTAAAATCCTAGCACACCCCTACTACGCACTTTCTGGCCCCCTATCACGCTAAAAATAGGAAGTCGTGCTGGGCGTGAGGTTAGGCGTCACAACGTGCCTTCACCGAGGAGAGATAGAACGCTACGCTTGCAGGGGTCCCCTGTATAGCCTTAGGAGTAGTGGTTGGTTCTGAAAAGAAAGATATGTTTCATGACATGGCAGAATGCCTGTTAAACCACCAGTACTTCCTAGAGTGGTGCCACGATTCATCCGACTACAGGGGCGCCCAAATTCATCTGACTAGAAATATTTCTATTGTATTTTTTTGGGCGGCCGATAGCTGGGCCAATTACATCCGACTAGAAACGTTTTTAGTCCGTGGCCGATAGATGGGCCAAGTACTGGTGGTTTAAAAGATGTGTGAGGTGAGAGAAAACTATATAATGGATGTCCTCCCATAAAAACGTTTTATGGAATTGAGACGGTGCTACAGTGCATCTCCAATAAAAAAATACAAAATGAAATAATTTTTATCGCGCATGCATTGGACAGTGTGTCAAGATACTTCAAAAATTCGCTGACTGCACGGGGCCGTAGATAATGCCACACATCGATGGGGTACTGATGTCACCAAATGCCACATGTCGCCCAAAATGCGACCAGGGCAGTTTGAACTGTGTACCGCGCAGGGCGCTGGAGCGCAGCTATGACGAACCACTTCCCGACCCCGTGCTATCTTTCGTACCCCTTGACTCAACTCCCCTTTTTTGTATCATACCAACCCAACAAAACCCCGTCGCTTTTTCTTGATTTCAGGTGCCTTGTTTAGGCCCCTATTTTTCGGAGGTTCCATTGATTTTGGAATTCTGCTTTTTGTAATTCGGGAAATGCATGGGAAATTACGCGCGCCTTAGCGAGCACACTGCGAATCGGGCTCGACAGTTAGGAATTCCAGAATAAGCGGAACCCGACGTGTCCTTTTTCTTTGCATGAATGTTATCAGTCACGACGAGGAAAACTCTAGGAATTTTGAGAGAATACAGATAGGCATAAGACTTTTTTTTTCCGCGTCGACTTTCGCGCGCGGATATGGTTATTTCAATTTTTGAATTGGTTTAGGGCATAGGTAAGCTGTAAGTGTTTTGGTGTCTTTTTCTCTTGTTGTCAGCACCACGCATGCGAGCTTCCTCCTCTTATTTCCCGCGTCATTCTTCCCCCGCGCTCTCTTCTCTCTCTCCCTTCTCCCTCCTCTTCTTCTCCTATCGCAACTGTTTTTCCCTCTCTCTCTCTCTGCGTTTTGCGCGCCTATTTTCCCTTCTTGATCATCTGAATCTTGGACCCGTCTCGCGCTGCTTTTCACGCCTCTTTCCTTCTCGCTCTTCAACCTTGGCTCATGAAGCCCGGTTGATCGTCCGATTACCCTCGCTCACCAATCAGACGCGTTGAGCAAGAGGATCTTCCTGTTGCGCGACGAATCTGATTGGCTGAACATTGAGTTCGAAGGATCAACATGGCTTCCCTTGAGCACCCCTTGTGAATCTTCTCCTCTTACACCTCGATTTCCCCTTTGTCTTCTCCCCCATCAGTCTTCCTTTTCGCAACTATAAAATTCGCAAGCGCGCCCGAAAATCTCTCTTACGTTTTCCACTCACAAGCCAACTTCCGAGAAGCAGTGGCTAGGTGATCCATTTGGTGTGAGTCGAAAGTTCTGTCGGGCTGAATGTACGCTGGCCGGTTGCGGGCATGATCGCCACGACGAACTGTGGGATCCGGGCGAGCCGAGTCGAGTTTGCGTCAGCGGGGTGACGATCGCAGTGGCGGAAGTTAGCACGCGACGGCCGGGATCGTCGGTGCGGGTATGAGGATCAGTAATTAGAGTTGAGTGGATGATTGGCCCGGGGCCATATTGGGTTTTCACGGTGAATGTGCCTTCATGGTTGCGGATCATTTCTTTGGTGTGAGTTCATGGTTGCGAAGTCGAATGTTTCCCTGTCAGATTTTTGAGATCTCCTGTCTCGACATTTCTCGTTATCTCTCCCATCTCTCTCTCTGATGTGAATGCCAATGTGTTATGAGTTTGTCTCCCCTGTGAACTAGAGTGAACTCTTGTGATTTCCTGCGAAGAAGAACTTCTTCCGAAACTCTTCCATTTGTTTTCAGGGTACTCCCCAGATGCAAGGAAGTTCAATCCCCTTGTCTTGTGAACGGTGGATGTGTGTGTACAATCCCCCGATTTGTTTTCGATGCCCCATTATCATTTTTCGCACCTTCCACAGGGCATGTATGTATAGAGATGCTTGTATTTTCGCGTTGATTAAACCCAGAGCTCAACGGGATTTTGTTCGAGAATGCAAGAGTGTTTAGGTTTGTCATTCCGAATGCACGGCGCATGCCATCTGCCTTATACTGCACGACGTTCGCAGACAGTTTACGGGGCAGCCTAAAAAAAGCCAGGCGCCTCGGGTTTTGTGAAATCTGGTCTGCTGAAATTGAGTCACGGGTTGATCTCTCGAGACCTCAACTCGATTATTGCATGCTTGTACGAACTCCGTAGTATGCTTCTCCCGTGTTGAAGGGAAGGAAAATACTAGTTAGTTCTTTTTCGATTGTGCTTCTTTATGACGTCTCGGGTTTTTTAAAAGCTCATTTTGATTGATTGATATGTGGACTGACGGTCGTACCTCGATCGGGCGCCAGCCTCCCTTATCTCTCTCACCAACACGCCCCTTCCCTTACAACGAGGAAAGGACACGTGTTTGCGAGTGAGACGTACGAGAAGCTGTGGCACGGATCGGCGGACGATATTACTTCCCCCCTGAAAATCGTTGTTCTGGATTCGTGGATGTTGGCTTTGTCATTATCGATGCGCACTTCCATCCTTACTCAGTGCTGTTGCCATTTAACGAGCTGATCGTCATTCCGTGGACGGCAGTGACACCCCATTGGCCTTGAACCCTGTGCACTGAGTGCCAGCGTTTCGATCGCTAGGAATCAAAGGGCTTCCACTACCGGATACGAAGTGAAGACGAACACAAGGAAAGAGCCACGCGGCTGAGACCCTCCACGTCAGACTCGGAACTGACCAACGAGCGACGTCGGGACTTGATATGGAAACGGGACATGCGGAGCGTACCGAATCCCTTCCGCTCTAAACGAAGATCCACAGCGAGGTGGGAAGCTCGACAATACTTTTTGGATTGAATTTGGATTGTTCTCTTTTCGCGACGAGCCCGCGCGCGCATTTTGCGATGCGCGAAAGCAACCGACTTACTTCATCGGGCCAACACGGGGGATTTCAGTTCTGTCTATGTTCCCACACTCAATTTTCCAAAAATCCTTGTCACACCCCATTTTGCTGTTTTTCTGGGCCTTCTTTCCGCACCCTTAACACTCCGAACGGAAGACAGCACACGGCGTGAGGTTGGTATCGGAGCCGACACGTGTCGGTTCTGGTGATAGTGAGTCGAACTGGCGAGAGGTAGAAGAAGTCCTCAACCTGCTCGTCGAGATCGCCCAGTGACCAGATCAAGATCTGGTGGGGCTAGACAAGCGATGCCAATGGCTGACGGTAACGCAGCCCCCCCCAGGGTGATTGTTAGTATTCCCGCCGCTTTTCCTTTCTTTCCTAATCACACCCACCCCGAAGCTTGGTTGGAAGCCGTATAGCGCGGAAGATCTCCCCCCCGTCGTCAGCTTGCTGCTTCACAACATAGCGCATGATTGGTTTAAGAAACACGGATGGGTAGATTGGAATACCTTCAAGCAAGCGTTCTTGGTCAGACTTGATACGGTCAGCAAAGACGCCGTTTGGTATGTACTTAAAACTCGACCGCAAGAACCAGGGGAGTTGCTGTCTGACTTCGTGGATCGATTCCAAACTACGTTTGACAAATCAGGGCGAGATGAAAAGTCCACCCGAGAATTGTTCATCGATCATCTACGAAGTCCGACGCTAAAAGCGAAGCTACAGAAAAAGGTCCCCCCTAAAACGAACCAGCTAGTATCCGCTATCATCACCAAGGCGCTTAAGTTAGACCTGACGGATACAAAGAAGTACATCAGTCAGGGAGACGAAGATATTACAGACACGATGCAGGATGTAGCGGCGAAACGACGATCGGGGTTGCGAGCGGTCGAATGATTTTATCCCCGGCCTGATCATGACCTTCCCGAAGGAGCCGCCTCTGATTTCCCGTCAGTTCCTTCTCCCCCTCCTCAAACTTTCTCAATGAACCAACAGGTAGCAACTGTTAAACCAAGAAGCTTCCTAGACCCTACATCTATGACCGTAACAAACATGCACTTGGCACAGATGATCCATACAACTACTACCAAACAATCTGAATGGATGAGCAACCTGGTCCAAATGCTGGCGGCTCACATGGATCGAATGGAACAGATTATGAGCAGGCTAATTAAGCCCAACCCGGATACTGCTCGACCTGCCCCTGCATCGTTCCCACTTTTACCTGCTCCGCCTGCGCCTGGACATGCACCGCAGTTCTCTAATGCAGCTAACCTGGGAGGAAAAATCGAGTGTTACAATTGCAAACAGCCCGGACATTTTGCCCGGGACTGTCCGCAGCCAAAACGAAATCAGCCCCCACCTGTCGCAGCCCCCATAGCTCTGAATCAAGGACAGGTGGCTGCACTAATGGATACGGCCCGAAATGAGGAGATCATTGCATACGCCCATGAGCGACCTTCCCCCTCAATGGCAGTTGCATCAACCTCAAGAACTTCTTCTTCGGAAACTGCCGACGTGGTTGATCCGGTCGAATACCTTCATTTCGCCGGTATGATCGGAGCCATCCGACCAGCCAAGGACGATCTTGACTGGGTCGAACGCTAATCTAACCCCGGATCACAGTTTCGGACGGGAGAAATTGATGTACTACGAATACTTAAGCAACTGGACATTCGCGTTCTGGTCCAGTGGGACATTTGCTAACCATATCCGAAGCAGCGAATGACAAACTACTGCAACAATGTCAGAAGCGCGGGAACCCGAAGTTGGTGAACCTGAAGAAGCGCAAGTAGCTAAGATTTCTTTAGCCGAGAAAGATCATTTCGTGCGAGCTTGACCAGTGTTATGGAAAAGTGCGGAATGTGATTGTGAAGTATGGGGCAAACCTTTTAACGCCCTCATCGATACCGGCTCCTCTGCAGTCGCTATATCATTAGATACGGAGAAAAGGACGGGATGATTCAACTCAATTCTCCCTCAATCTGACAAGGACCATTACGTCTCTGCTGACGAGGAGGCAATGAATATCATAGGAATCATTGAGAATATGGCTGTGAAAGTTGGACGAGTACATGTCCTCGTTAACCCATTGGTCATAGATGTGCACTCCTATCTTGCAAATATCTTACCTGGCAGACGATTTGGAACCCCTTCACACCTTGTACGAGGGAACACTTTCCCTCCGAGCACGCTATCAGCAGGCGAAACAATACCTGGATGTTTTTGTTTCCCCTCCAAGATCGCTGCTTACGACAGGAGCGACCATCGCCCTGATAAAACAATAAGCCGAAGCTCCCGTCGACGATGTGCTCGACCTCATGCAAGAAATGGTGGATTTAACAGGACTGACCGTGGAAGAAACCACGGCTGATTTGGAAACTGACGCCGAAGTTAAAGAGACCGAGACGATCAGCCCTGCTGAATCCGAGATGATCGTGACTGTATTTTCGCACTAACAGCTCTATTTTCTCTAGCGTCCATGACCGACGGAATCGGCCTGCTGATTGGATCGATGTGCCCCTTGAGATACCTGATCGACCGACTGTCACTCTGCCCGATCAGGTGCCTCTGGAATTTCGAAAATCACTGATTAACGTCTTGAATGGGTACATAGAGGTATTAAGTGTGGGCGATAACGATATTGGGCTGTCTAACGTGATTGAGGATGTCATCCTTACAGGGGATCATCCACCCATTAGCTTTGTTCCTTATCGGTACTCGCCAGCCCAACGGGCGTCCGCGTTTCAACGAATTAAGGAATTCGAAGCAAATGGATGGATCGAACCCACTATAGGACCGTAGTCGTTTCCTATGGTAATCGTGCCAAAAAAGGCCGGAGGGATTCGCATATGTATCGATTATCGAAAGTTGAATGATATCACGATCAAAGATGTGTACCCCCTTCCCCGGATTGATGAGCTGTTGGATGCGATTGGGAGTGCTCGATTTTTCAGTAAGTTTGATGTTCGACATGGGTTTCATCATCTGCTTGTTCGAGAGGAGGATCGTCCGAAAACAGCGTTTGTGTTGTTCGAAGGTACTTGGTAATGGTTTCGATGTCCAATGGGCATCTGCAATGTTCTTGCAACCTTTCAACGAGCCATGAACATGGCTTTCCAGAACTTTACGCGGAAGACACGTCTGGCGCAGAGTATCATCAACTATTGCGTGATTGTGTACATGGATGATATTCTGGTGTATTCGAGTTCCTACGAGGGACACGTGCAGCACATCGAATGGGCGCTGCATGCATTGAGGGATGCCGGTTTCAAAGTAGCGCAGGAGAAATGTCAGTTCTTTCTCACTACCATTTCGTTCCTGGGACACGTGGTGACAAACCAAGGGCTCAGACCGGAACCGCAAAAGGTGGCAGCCGTGAGAGACGAGTCTGTGCCCACGACTATCACCCAAGTTCGCGCCTTTCTAGGCCTGACCTCGTACTACCGAAGGTTTATCAAGGGTTTCGTGGCTATTGCGGGTCCCCTCACGAATCTGCTGAAAAAGGATCAGCCGTTGATTTGGACGCAAGAGTGTGATCAAGCGTTTTCGAAACTCAGTGAAGCCCTTTTTTCGGCTCCGGTCCTTATAAGACCGGATCCTGAAAAGCCTTTTGTCCTCATTACGGACTAGCAGCCGGAGGCAATCTGAGCGATCTTGGCCCAGGTGGGACCAGGCGGACTCGAATGTGTGGTGGAATACGCGTCTAAGTCGGTGCCTGCCTGCAAGCGCAATTACGCCACCCCGACAGGAGAATGCTATGCGGCTCTGTGAAGGATCAATCACTTTCGAGCCTATCTGTATTGGTGGAAGTTCACGCTGGTCACCGATCATGAGCCATTATTAGCCTTGAAAAAATCTATGGATTACTCGGGCATGATCGGGAGATGGGCAACGGTGCTACAGAGCATGGGCTTTGACATTCGTCATCGGAAGCACGAGAGGCACGGGAATGCTGACGGATTGACACGACTGCCGACCCGAGAAGGTCCTCAAGAGCGAGGAGGTAATTCCGTGGATCGAGCCGAAGGATGAGAACGGACCACGGTACAGGGCAAGTGGAAATTATGTCGAAGGAGTGAGTGACACGGGGTTTTTGCTCTACCCTCTCTGCAGCCCTGCTCTCTCTCTCTCTCTCTCTCTCTCTCTCTCTC
>BFEA01000091.1:997044-1012938 GCA_003427395.1 Chara braunii
CCCCTCTCATCATGACTACCCCGCCTGTCTCTGCGACCCCTTCTTCTCTTGCTGATTCCGCCCCCCTCGCTTCCTCGGCCTTCTTCGTCACCCTTCCCGATAAATTCTGCTATTTTTGTACGTGTACTACACGGGTTTATGGGGTGGATTGTCATCCTTTTGTGACCGAATTCGTTGAGTGGGTGAACTGTGCCACGTGTATCAATCATGCACACAGTGCATGCGTTCGACACCGAACGAATAGTAGGGAATGGAAGTGCCCTCTGTGTAGAACGGACAAACTCCCTACCGAGGTTCGATTCGAGGCTGCCCGGACGGACGACCCTGAATATGACGAGAAATACCGACGAGCGGAGGTCTGGACGGATAAAATTCTATTAGCTAAATTGGCTGGTTTACCATTGGATCATCTTAGTAAGCACGACAGACGTCGGGCTACCGAGAGATCCCGGGATTACCAATGGATCAACGGTCAACTAGAAAAGCGTAAAACTGACGGATCGGGTTTGTGGTTGACGGTTCCCCATCCATTCCAGAGATATGATTGGACCCGATCTGCTCACGAAGAGCAGGCCGCTCACTTCGCAATACGTGTCACGAAGGCAACTGTAGATCAGAATCGATGGTTCTTGTCTAATATACGGGACGATGTCAAATACGTAGTTGCCAACTGTCTAGTCTGTGCCGCCGACCGTGCCCCAATACGAGGACCAAACACGATAGTACCGACGGAAGTAGAGCGCCCTTTCTAGCGAGTCAGTATGGAGACGACAGATATCGACGTGCCACCTGGCCCAAACCGTTGCGAATATTCCATCCTTTTAGTTTTAATAGACCATTTTTCCAAATACATCGAGGTCTACCCCTGCAAAACCCGTAAGGCCGCAGAGATAGCCACGTACATCGATCGGTTCCTCTATACCCACCTAGATACGGAAGAGATTCTAACCAACTATGGGTCCAAATTCAAAGGCGAGGTAGAGGAATTGCTAGCGCGCCGAGGTATTACACTTCGACACATGGCACCCCACGTTTCCCAGTCGAATGGGTTGGCCGAAAATGCCAATCGCATGATTAAGACTGCCCTTCGTAGAAATCTAGCGGCGCATGACACGCGTCCGTGGCCCGAGATCGTATACCAAATCGTCGGAATTCACCGGGACACCCCCCACTAATCCACAGGGTTCACCCCCTTTAAGCTTCGCACCAATAGCCTCCCATGTGTCGATTACCGGGGCAACGCGGAAATTGCCGAAGCAGGGAGGAGAGACACGCGAGCCGCCCTTAAGGCCAAGGCCAAAAGGTAGGCTGATTTAATGGAAAGGGCCCTCCGCGTTGTCGAGCTCGGACCTAACGGTGCCAACATGGTGCGCATCGCGCCCGAAGCCAGCGCCAACCATAGCTTTGTCCCCATCGTCCGCCATACTTCTTACATCCGTCCCCTCCCTCCTTCCGATCTCCCCCCGTCTCCTTCATCTGTTGAAGACGAGGACGGCGATGATCTAGCTCCCGCCTCGTTCTCTCCCTCTTGTTCTCATTCCTGATCTTCTTCCCCGTCCTCGCCATGAGTTTCATTACGGAGCAAGCTCTTGGCAATCATCTGCTGCAGCCACGTGGTTACATCTCGGAGATCCGGCAAGTTCGTCATCCGCGGCTCAGTCCTGATCTTCGACGACTGGCGCAGTTCTTCTGCATCGAGGATGTGTATGCCGCCGCTGCGTTCCGATTCGTCGGTAGTCCACAGGCAGTAGTATTGGCGGAGGTAGTAACATTTCATCGACGGGCGGCTCCAGGAACGAGCCACGTCACCACGGTCGCTGCCTTCATGGGCGATATCAGAGATGTCAACCCGCTCCGGCATACTGTGATCCTGACCTCATTACGGGAGTGGACACAACAGTTATCGACTGAGAAGCAACACGGTCTTGCGCGCCCTGGGTGCAATCTCGTCCCAACATACGGGACAGACTTCGACGAGCTCCGCTCCTCTACGCGTCAGCCGGCGGTGGTGCTCCCCACACTCATCCCCTTCCAACGCCCCCAATGAACCGTGCCGCTCCTCTCACTCCTCTCTCCACCTTTGGTCTTCCCTCTCTTTTTCCCACCTTCTGGCAATCCGATCTTCATCCGCGCCTTTCCTTCTTGCTCGAGCCCCTTGCAGTCCCGCTCTTCGATCCCAGGCATTGGAGGATGTGGCGCGAGACCTTTGTCGATTTGTCTGTGTGCTTGGCCCGAGTGGAGGTGACATGGACGAGGATCGAAGAGCATCAGGCGTGTATTGAGTACCTGGAGCTGCTGATCATCCAGGCTTGGAGAACTGACGTGAAGGGTGATTTCTCAGTTTTCTTTGCGGATCGGTGCGGCCAGCCCATCGCCAGCTGATTGTCCAGGAACTTGTCGTCCCGCTCGCGCAATTGGTCGATGACCTCTCTCTCGATATTGTTTTGCAGAGTGACGAGAGTCCGGCTCCGCACGTCGTTACGCGAACATTGGCACCGTATCTTCAATGGACTGCGTGCTTGGAGGAACCGGGGAGTGAAAGCGCCCTGCCATCGCGGCAAGAGTACTTGAAGTCGGCCGGAATCATCAATCTCACCTTCTCTCCGAAGCAAGATACATCCGAGGAGGCAGGAGAAGAAGAAGTCACTGAAGAAGAGGACGGCGCCGAAGAGGAAACGTCGGAGGAAGGGAGTTATAGCGAGCAAAGCGAAGGGGAGCAGAGTGAAGAAGAAGAAGAAGAAGAAGAAGAAGAAGAAGAAGAAGAAGAAGAAGAAGAAGAAGACGAAGACGAAGAGGAGGAAGCCGTATTAGAGTGGGAGGCCTTGCTGGAGGAAGCGGCGCCCACAAGCACGGAGGTGGAAGATCTCGAGGCGGCACGAAAGAGGGAAGAGATCGCCGCCGGAAAAAGCCAGCAGGAGTTCGCCAGCGAGGCGAACCTGCGCATCAACGACGACCCGACCAAGGATCCAGAGCCCCCCAAACCCAAAGATGGCGACCCAACAGCCGCGGCTCCGAGCGCATTGCCACGGAGACGAAGCCGATCCCCCTCCCCCTCCACCTCCGCCCGTCCCCCAGTCCGTCCACGTACCGATGCGGGGGATCGGCCTTCGTCCCCGGTCATTATCTCGCCGTCCCCTTGATTACCTCACCCTCTGTCAGATCTCTACCCCCGTCACCTTCACTCGCAACCCCTTCCCTCCCAATACCTCCCGTCACTTTTACTCCATCTGCCTCGCCGTCACCGTCCATCCCCATCCTTCCCTTCAATGCGCAAACCCCACGTTCTGTTTGCACGTCCTTCTGTTTAGCGACGCGTGGGAGCAGAGCAACGCAGTAGAAGTCTACTGCGTAATTACAGGAACCAGCCCCGCATGTCACCATCACGAGCTGTTTCACGCGACACTCTTCCGCACTTTCTCCACCCTCTACCCTGACTACCTCGCTTCTCTCCCTCACAGCGGCGACCGATTACCCCGCTTTCACCAGATTATCCGCTACGAGGACCTTCCAATCACAGAGAAAGGGATGAACCGCTACTTACCCCCACTTTCCCCCAACCCTCCCCGTCGACACCCCTCGATGTATAATGTCTACTTTCCCATTCCCACGCGGCGCTGATACCCGCTCCGTGTCACGACGGCGGCCCTTCCGACCCTCTCCTTGTCAATAACCGTTCAAAGCGTGGCGATCGACTGGAGAAATCGACACGTGTCCTCCGAGTTACACGAATCAGCAGTTTCATGAAGATCACACCATTGACGATGATGTCAACTCATGCTCTCATTCGACGGATTGTGATGGACTTGGGGTGCAGAGCACACGGAGACCTGATGGACCATGATGGTGCCACCTGGACGATCTCCGAAGTTTAAAAGGCAGGGGGTTGCATATGACAGAACCGCAGAGGATGGGGATCCGAGACATCATGAGCCGGCATGCATCACGAAGATCTTGCCACGGATGTTGTCGCCAAATCATACCCCGGCTCAGTTTTCTCTGCCGACATAGATTGTGCTAATCTAATCCTTCTACTTCTTCCTGCTTCTTTGTCTCCTCCTACTTCTTCCTGCTTCTTCGTCTCCTCCCACTTCCTCTGTTCAAGGTTTTTCATGCAATCAGGAGATTGCATAGTTTTGGAACCCCCTGCGCGTCACATATGTGACGGACCACTTCCCGACCCCATGCTATCTTTCGTACCCCTTGACTCAACTCCCCTTTTATGTATCATACCAACCCAACAAAACCCTCGTCGTTTTTTCTTGATTTCAGGTGCCTGGTTTAGGCCCCCATTTTTCGGAGGTTCCATTGATTCTTGGAATTCCGCTTTTTGTAATTCAGGAAATGCATGGGAAATTACGCGCGCCTTAGCGAGCGTGCTGCGAATCGGGCTCGACGGTTAGGAATTCCGGAATAAGCGGAACCCGACGTGTCCTTTTTCTTTGCATGAATGTTCTCAGTCACGACGAGGAAAACTCTAGGAATTTTGAGAGAATACGGATAGGCATAAGACTTTCTTTTCCCGCGTCGACTTTTCGCGCGCGGATATGGTGATTTCAATTTTTGAATTGTTTAGGCCATAGGTAAGCTGTAACTGTTTTGGTGCCTTTTTCTCTTGTTGTCGGCACCACTCATGCGAGCTTCCTCCTCCTTATTTCCCGCGTCATTCTTCCCTCACGCTCTCTTCTCTCTCTCCCTTCTCCCTCCTCTTCTTTTCCTATCGCAACTGTTTTTCCCTCCCTCTCTCTGCTTTTTCCGGGCCTATTTTCCCTTCTTGATCATCTGAATCTTGGACCCGTCTCGCGCTGCTTTTCGCGCCTCTTTCCTTCTCGCTCTTCAACCTTGGCTCACGAAGCCCGGTTGATCCTCCGATTACCCTCGCTCACCAATCAGACGCGTTGAGCAAGAGGATCTTCCTGTTGCGCGACGAATCTGATTGGCTGAACACTGAGTTCCGAAGGATCAACATAGCTTCCCTTGAGCATCCCTCGCTGAATCTTCTCCTCTTACACCTTGATTTCCCCTTTGTCTTCTCCCCCGTCTGTCGTCCTTTTCGCAACTATAAATTCCGCAAGCGTGTCCGAAAATCTCTCTTACGTTTTCCACTCACAAACCAGTTTCCGGGAAGCAGTGGCTAGGTGATGCGTTTGGTGCGAGTCGAAAAGTCATGTCGGGCTGACTGTACGCTGGCCGGTTGCGCGCTTGATCGCCATGACGAACTGTGGGATCCGGGCGAGGCGAGGCGAGTTTGCGTCAGCGGGGTGACGATTGCAATGGCGGAAGTTAGCACGTGACGACCGGGATCGTCGGTGCGGGTATGAGGATCAGTAATTAGAGTTGAGTGGATGATTGGCCCGGGGCCATATTGGGTTTTCACGATGAATGTGCCTTCATGGTTGCGGATCATTTCTTTGATGTGAGTTCATGGCTGCGAAGTCGAATGTTTCTCTATCAGATTTTTGAGATCTCCTGTCTCGACATTTCTCGTTATCTCTCCCATCTCTCTCTCTGATGTGAATGACAATGTGTTATGAGTTTGTCTCCCCTGTGAACTAGACTGAACTCTTGTGATTTCCTGCGAAGAAAAACTTCTTCCGGAACTGTTCCATTTGTTTCCTGGGTACTCCCCAGATGCAAGGAAGTTCAATCCCCTTGTCTTGTGAACAGTGGATGCATGTGTACAATCCCCCGATTTGTTTTCGATGCCCCATTGTCATTTTTCGCACCTTCCACAGTGGATGTATGTATAGAGATGCTTGTATTTTTGCGTTGATTAAACCCAGAGCTCAACGGGATTTTGTTCGAGAATGTAAGAGTATTTAGATCTGTTGTTCGGAATGCACGGCGCATGTCATCTGCCTTATACTGCACGACGTCCGCAGACAGTCTACGGGGCAGCCTCGAAAAAGCCAGGCGCCTCGGGTTTTGTCAAATCTGGTCTGCTGAAATTGAGTCGCGGGTTGATCTCTCGAAACCTCAACTCGATTATTGCATGGTCGTACGAACTCCGTAGCATAGTTCTCCCGTGTTGAAGGGAAGGAAAATACTAGTTAGTTCTTTTTCGATTGTGCTTTTTGATGACGTCTCAGGGTTTTTACAAGCTCATTTTGATTGATTGATATGTAGACTGACGACCGTACCTCGATCGGGCGTTAGCCTCCCGTATCTCTCTCACCAACGCGCCCCTTCCCTTACAACGAGGAAAGGACACGTGTTTGCGAGTGGGACGTACGAGAAGCTGTCGCACGAATCGGCGGACGATATTACTTCCCTCCCGAAAACCGTTGTTCTGGATTCGTGGATGTTGGCTTTGTCATTATCGATATGCACTTCCCACCTTACTCAGTGTTGTTGCCATTTAACGAGCTGATCGTCATTCAGTGGACGGCAGTGGCGCCCCATTGGCCTCAAACCCTGTGCACTTAGTGCCAGCGTTTCGATCGCTACGAATCAAAGGAATTCCACTACCGGATACGGAGTGAAGACGAGCACAAGGAAAGAGCCATGCGGCAGAGACCCTCAACGTTAGACTCGGAACTGACCAACGAGCGACGTGAGGACTTGATACGGAAACGGGACACGCGGAGCGTACCGAAGCCCTTCCGCTCTAAACAAAGATCCACAGCGCGGTGGGAAGCTCGACAATACTTTTTGGATTGAATTTGGATTTTTCTCTTTTCGCGCCGAGCCCGCGTGCGCATTCTGCGATGCGCGAAAGCAACCGACTTACTTCATCGGGCCAACACGAGGGATTTCAGTTTTGTCTGTGTCCCCACACTCAATTTTCCAAAAATCCTTGGCACACCCCATCTTGCTGTTTTTCTGGGCCTTCTTTCCGCACCCTTAACACTCCGAACGGAAGACAGCATAGGGCGTGAGGTTGCGTGTCACACAGCCAATCGGGAGCGAGGAGCGGTACAGGCGAGGTGGCACTTTTCTCACTCCTTCCGCCTCCAGCACCATCGCCGTGGACTATGGGCCTCGCCACACCACTCTCGAAACAAAAAGACAAAAAATGTGGTGGGTGCGTCTGGCCATGTTCTAGTGGGAAGTTCATTCCCATCTCGCAAATTTCGAGAATGGTGAGACTATGGGCCTCACCACACCACAGTCGAAAGGCCAAAAAAATCGACGGCTGTCAGAACAAATACGACAGCCTCCATTCCACAGTTTGCCCCCCTTTCGCCACACAGCACAGTAGAGTGCAGGCACTTGTGAAAGCAAGATGGAAAAAGACGAACGTGCCCGAGGGTACGACAAGCATCAGTCCATCCCGACCTTGCCCCCACTCAGCAAATTTCAAAGCGAAGTCGACGGCGCAGCCGAGGAGTGTCGAAAGCATCGGAGTAGCAGGCTGGGGATTCAACGACTTTCGACAGGAGGTGTCGAGAAGCATTCTTTGACAACTTGCAAATTTTCTTCTCGTCTCGGACTTCGACAGCCTGTGTGGCGAAGAGGAACTGTTGAAAATCGCATTTTCGACAGTTGTGCGCCGAGGCCCTATGCCCTGAACCTTACCTTTGGGCCTCGCTGCACTACTCAGCACATGCACAAAAGACAAAAACTATGGCGGTGTATACTTCCTTGTTCTAGCGGGAAGATTCCTTCATTCACATTTTGCACAGTTGGTGAGTGGTGGAGCGAGGGCGTTTGGCCGTCCCTCCCGTCATTTATTAGACCCAACAACCCCCCCCAAAAAAACACCCACTCAAAAACGAAGGCTGAAACGGGAAAAAAAAAAAAAAGTCCACCCAAAAAGCCGGGCTACGGCCAAACAACGACTTATGCAACCTGCCGTTGGTCGCCTGCGCTCCAACCTCTGAGCCCGGAGCCGATCGTTTGGGCTACCGGTCTGTCCCCTGCCCCCAACCGTGCACCTTGTTGACGCCCCATAAACCCCGAGAGTCCTAACATTTCCACAAAAGGACGCCCCGCTACACGGCGAAGTGCAACAGGGTAAGACGCAGCCTTTGGCTGCGAAATGCCCAGAGTGGGTCCTTAGCCCCGGGAGAATGGGTCTGAGACCAAGTGGCCCCCGGGACTCTTCTCATTTTCTTTTCGGAAGACGCAGCAAGGAAATAGAGGTCGGGAAACCTCAACAAACAACCCCTATGGACACTGGGGCCATTACCCACCTTAAGCTGATGCAGGAAACCAAGTCCACCGTCCGATCCCTCAGCACCGACACTTCCTAGATTCGTGCGTCATTCGTGCCCGTTGACGCGCCACGATTTTAGGAAACGTACGGCCTACTACAGGAGCGCCCAAATTCATCCGACTAGAAACGTTTCTGCTCTATTTTTTCCCGCGGCCGATAGCTGGGCCATGTACTGGTGGTTCCAATTTCCTTCCAAGAACCAACCATGACTCTCATCGCTGGCTCGAGTGCGCGGAGCTCCTCCTCCACAGTCAGTGCTTTCCCCCAAGCCTCAAAACCCTAAACCAAAAGCCACCCATTTATGTTATTCTTTTGGCACACCCACGCTTGTTTCCGTTTCTTCTTCTTCTTGCCGCCGGCCTGCGAGGCCAGAAGGCAAGACGTGCGCCATCCTAACGGGTTGTAAGTACGGGGGAACACCAACACCAGGGGAACAGCAACAGCAACAGCAACAGCAACAGCAACCAAACCGGGGTAGATGTGGCGAGAGATGAGGAAAATATATACAGGTAGTGATGGTAGATGAGACAGATGAAGAGATGAGGAAAATATATACGAAGAAGATTGAGAGGAAAAAAACGGGTTGTAAGCGAGATATCGGAACTCCTGCTACACTATGGTACGTATCTGAGGTCAATCTTGCACAGGTTCAGAGTCCAGAAAATAGATACCGCGTGCGAGAGAGAGAGCAGACTCACTCACGGACCACTGAGCTCTGGACGAAACAGCGACGACTAGGTACATCCTCCTTCATCCGATCAGATGCAATCAAGGAAGTCATGTGACTCGTGTCCTGTGTCATGGCTCAGTTGCAGTACTCGCCATTCCCCAGCATGTTGAATGCATCTCTCCCATTGTGAGTCCAGATGCATTCAAAATGTTGGCGGATGTCGACTAGTGCAACGAGGCCCTCAGAAGATCCCAAGGCGAAATGTGTAAGCGATGCATCTTTTTTTTTTTTTTTTTTTTTTTTCTTGAAAAGTTTAAAGGAAACTTCGACAAGGCGAAACGTGTAAGCGATACATCTGTACCACTGCAAAAAAAAAAAAAAAAAAAAACACATCTGAACCACTGCAGCTAGGCTACGGAACGTATCTATCTGAGGTCCATCTTGTTCTGGTTTATTCCAGAAAGAATACTCACTGAACCACTGCAGCTACGCTACCCAGTGCTGCGAGAGCATACTCACTCGCAGACCACTGCGCTCTGGACGTAATTGCGGCTAGATACCTCCTCGTTTCGATCAGATGCATCCAAGGAAGTCATAGCGTGAGTATGCCCTGAGTTTGATGTATGACCTTTGCAGCCCCCAAGATGCCTTCTGGACAGCACCGACCATTTATTCAATCACTGGTACACCGCTGAAACTGCTGAAATACAGACCTGAGTTCGAACTCCGCTGATATAGACCTCAGGGCATAGTCACACCTGCACTTTTTTTACGTATATCTGGACGGAATTGCGGCCAGATGCATATATAAGTCCGGGCGTAAATGCGGTCAGGTACATTGAAGATAGCGGTAGCGTGAGTAACCCCTCAGTTGCCAACAGCATCGATCATCCGCTACAATTCTGAATTACGTACTGCAGGGCCGGGCCCAAGTCCCACTACCGGTAGCAGCCTGAATCTGGACGTGTTTGTGGAGACATGCAGTCGAGAAAACTCAACGCCGTTTCTGCACATCCCCACAATCACGACCAGATTCAGGTGCTGAGGACACTCAACGCTGCCGGTGGGACTTGGCCTCTGGTAGTTCGATGATCGTATCTCCTTTTTTTTTTTCTTTTTTTTTTTTTCCGATTATCGTTTCCATAACAGGCTGTGACGGTCACCTTCTCTGGGCCAAAAAAAAAAAAACAAAAAAAAACAAAAACAAAAAAAAAAAATCATAAAAAAAATCATCCATATCAGACCACGACCAGATGGGCGCGTGGTCAAACACGCAGCCACGTGGATGGGGATGGCGCGGTAGAACCAGCCAAGCCTGTAGCGTGGTCCCACTAGCAACGAGGATCGGATCGAATGCCTGAATCTGGCCGTGTTTGGCGAGAGGTGCAGGAAATCGAGATTGAACTTTTTTTCTGCATCTCTGCATAAAACACGTCCACATTCAGGCATTCTATCCCATCCTCTTTGCTAATGGGACCTCGGCCCTGCAGTTGATTGATTACCCAAAACCCGACGTACACGTAGCACCATTAAACCCGAGCTGGGATCTTGGCAATCCGACAAACCTCCACCTTTTAAGTTTTTTTTTTTTTTTTTTTTTTTTTTTTTTTTTTGGGAAATCTTTTAAGTTATAGGAGACGTAGGGGGATATGATTCCTGTCTGTGAACGAAGATACGATTCCACAGGTGAATGAACAAGCCAGACAAACAGAACAGATGTTTTTTTTGTCATTTTCCTGTCCTGCTTGCTGCTTCTTGTGTCGTCGCTTGTCATCGTCGTCGTCGTCGTCGTCGTCATCGTCGTCGTCGTCATCGTCGTCGTCGTCGTCGTCTAAAGGGGGTGTTCCCTGCTGCAGTTTCATTTTTTTTATTTTTTTTATAATATATTTTATTTTTGTCTTCTCCTCATCGGGAGACAGGTGTATATAATTTATCGTCCTTGGGGACATCCGGGGCGTGGTTCCACTAGCAAAGAGGATGTGATCGAATGCCTGAATCTGGACGTAACTGTGGAGAGGTGCAGGAAATAGAGATTGAACTGCTTTTCTGCACCTCTGCATAAAACACATCCAGATTCAAGACCTTGATCCTATCCTCTTTGCTAGTGGGACCTCGGCCCGGGGGTAAAATTGGAACTATCCTCTGTTAAAAAAAAAAAAATTGGAACTATACACAGAAGGTTTTTTTTTTTTTTTTTTTTCCGGGAATACACAGAAGATTAGCATGGCCCCTGTGCGCAAGGAGGACAGCCATAAATCGAGAAATTTTATTTTTAAAAAAAAACTATATATATTTTCTCTCACCTCACATATATTTTAACTGGTTCATTTCATTTACAGTTGTAATAAGTTGGATGTAGTTTTTTATTTTTTATTTTTTTTAAGGTTGGATGTATTATGATAGCCCCCCGCGGGCGCAAGGATGACACGCATAAATCGATATAAATCGATATAATACAAAATGGTCCAGATTTATTTCATTAATGAATAATACCATTTTCATTTACTGTAGAACATGTTGAGGATTTCTCGGAGGGCCTCTATTTTTCCCATGTTGAAATGAAATTTGTGATTCAGAATCTTCCGAAAAAAGAAAAAAAAAAGAGAGAGAGAACATGGGCCTCGCTAGACCACTCTCGACATGCATAAAGGACAAAAACCATGGCCGTGTATCTTTCCATGTTCAAGCGGAAGATTCACTCTCGTTCTGCACATGTTGAGAGTAGTGGAGCGAGGCCCCACGACTGCACAGGACGCAGACGGGAGGCTGATAGACTCGAACGTTGTTGTTGGGCGATTTCAGTCGAACTGGTGGACAAAGTGGGGTGTATCGGATCGGCGATTGCGACCGGATTCACTCTGGGAAGCCCGAGAGTGGTGGTAGTGGGTATGACGACCGTTCTCTTTTTCTTTTTTATTTTAATGACGACCGTTCTATTGTGGGCTCGAGCCCCCATCCATGGCAAGCAGGGTCGACTCGACCTTCTTTTTTCTTTTTTTTTTTAACTTTGCTTGGTTTGTGACTCGTGAACGAACTCGGTGTTGAGTTCCGATCCCGAGTCAGAAGGGCTTACTCACGTACTCACATTAGGATTTGGACGTGATCGCAGGCGGCTTCATCCAGCTGTAGCCGTAATTGTGGTCTAATGCATTCTTTTTACTTTTCAAGAAAGTCTAATGGCTTGTGGAAAGTACTCCGGTAGTAGTGTGAGTATGGGCCTCGCTCCACTACTCTCGACATGTGCAAAACGAGAGTGAATCTTCCGCTAGAACGTCGAAAGATACACCGCCATGGTTTTTGTCTTTTGTCCATGTCGAGTGTAGTGGAGCGACGCCCTATGCCCTCACCACAGTGTAAGCACTTCCTCAATGTATTTGACAGCAATTGCGACCAGACCTTGATGAATGTGACCGCAATCACGTTCAGATCCCAGTTAAAAAAACGTCCTTAGGCTCGTGGCAGTGTGCCCTCGTACGTGCCGTCCATATAACAAACGCCGAACGCAGGGGCCATGCTGTGATGTGACGGTAAAGAAAATCTTCGGGGCTCATTGTCAAGCGCTCGACTTATGCAGCCTTCAAATTGAATGTCAACGCATGTAGTCTCCATTTACGACCACGTTCGTTCGACCAGCATGCACAGCAGCCACAGATGTCAAGTCAATCACCCAGAGGAAACAGAAGCCAAGGACAGCAGGGGAAGAGGAAACGACCGGAGGGAGGGCTCAGAAAGAAGAGAAAGAAAAACCGAAAAAAAAAAGAAACGACCGAAGACTGTCCTTCACTTGTCCTTTGTACAAGTGTGGCCCTCGCTCCACTACTGTCCAAATGTGCAAAACGACACTGAATCGTCCCTTGAAACATGGAAAGATACATTGTGCTATATACTTCGTCGTTTGTGCGTGTGGAGACTACAGTGGAGCGAAGCCGTGTCCAGTATGGCCTCTGAGGGGAGTAATAGACAGGCAGAGGTAACTGTTGAATCGTGTTGATTGATGAACTGAGGGAGAGCATGCTCACACAAGGACATTAAATTTCCGACTGAATTTTGGAGCTAATCCCTGTCAGATTCATCTATGTGAAGGTGGAATTCCACTCAGATACATCCAGGGAAATCTTAATCTGACTATTCCCTGAGCTCGAATCCTGTCTCAAAAGAAAAACCTAAATCCTGTCTGGAATACATTTTATTTTTATTTTTATTTTTTCGTCTGGAATACATATAGGGCATCGCCACACCACTCTCGAAATGTGCAAAATGGGAATGAACTTACCGCTAGAAGGTGACCAGATGCACTCGCCACATTTTTGTCTTTTTCACATTTCGAGAGTGGTGTGGCGAGGCCCATAGAAGGGTGGTAGGTAGGTAGTGTGAGGGAAAAAAAAAAAAAAAAAAAAAAGTCCGAAAACACAAGCGAAAGTCTTCCTTTTTTTTTCTTCTTTTTTCTCCCCTCCCCGAAAAAAAAAAAAAAAAAAAAAACGGAAAACAGACAACGGCTGCGTCACTCTCCATAGCCCCAGCCAGCCCCTCCTCGTTGCCGATCGGGGGCCAGGTCCCGCTAGTAGCGTTGAGTTTCCTCAACGCGCCCGAATCTGGACGTGTATGTTGGTATGTGCAGAAATCGCGTCTAGTTTTCTCAACCGCACATCTCCACGGACGCGTCCAGATTCAGGCGTTGAGGAAACTTCAACGCTGCTAGTGGGACCTTGCCCCTGCTCAAGAGGCCCGCCGTGTCATGACTACTCACAGCTCGTCGCGTGTCTATCAGAACAAGTGGCTGGGGTAAGAGATCTATAGATTGATGAGATCTGGATCTCGTGATACCATGATGACGTGTTAGGGGCCTATCTGCCGTCAGATTGCGCGGGGATCGAATATCGTATGGCACGTGCACAAAAGCGGCTGAAATCACGGGGCGTGTCCACTTGGTGCCCGCCAAGCCTCGAATCATCCCTTCCAGGTGTTTCCTTTTCTTTTTGTTTTCTTTTTTAATTATTATTTTTTTGGAAGAATAACCATTTTATAACTGAAAGGGGATAGTGGCCTTATTTATTGTCATTTTATACAGACAGGACGGCCTTTCCGGCCTTTTTAATTGTCATTATAGTATTACGGGGAACCCACGCCGTAGCAGCCACACCCGTTCAATCCTCGAAAGCCACGAGCAGGTGAGGTGAGGTGAGATACCTCCTGCTCCAGGAGGTGGGCGACACCACCAGCCAGGGGTCAGCCGGTAGCATCAGGACCGAGCTTCTTCTTCGATGGGCCAGTCACTGTGGGCATACTCACACGAGGACCATAGTGCTGTCTGTACATCTTCATACATAGATACACGAAGCATGCACAGCCTTCTGTATACACATACATTTCGAACTACGCAACTATCAGACTGGGGGGTTATAGTCACAGGGTGGGGTCTAGTATCTGCGGTAGGGACAGGCATGGGCCACCGGAGTTCCTACTGGTATTCGGGTAGAAGTGTCTAGTGGCTATATATAATGTGACGCACGTGCGGAGGGCACATACGGAGATGTGAGAGAGAGAGAGAGAGAGAGAGAGAGAGGAGATGGACACACACAAGAAGCAGCAGCTGAGTGAAGGAGGTCCAGTCCGGCTCCATGAACGAACGAACAACTGAATGAATGAACCTGCCGCCCTGGACCTAGGCCGAAGTGATATACCGGCCTGGGTCCAGTAGCGGAATAACCTGGTACCGGACCAGGGTCAGGCCGGCGGCCTGAAACTGGTCCGGCCTCACTGCCGGGCCGGAGGGATACCACTCCACGATCCTCGGACCTGTAAATGGATCCAGAGATACATCAAAACACGCTATCCGCTGAAAGAGCGGGAGCCCAAAAGGAACGGCCAAAGAAAAACAATCCTAAATGCGGAGCGAGCTCCATGCAGGAAAAAGGGATGCAATGCGGACTAAGCCTCAAGCCTAATCTATACAACAATGTCTGGTCTGAGTCGACCCGAAAAGCAGAAAAATGTCTGACCTGTGTCGGCCAAGAAAGAGAAAAATGTCTCATGAGCCAAGTAGGCTGAATATAAATCAACATCAGGGCCCTAAAGGCCAAAGAATATCTAAGCCAATGTCCTATGTCGAAAAGAATGTGGCACAATCTCACGTGCCCTGTACACAATGCACAATGCCTGAACAGAAGAGGAAGGAACTCAGTCGCATGGCAGAGGTAGGAATAGGGGGGGAGGCGGCGGGTACAACTCTTAGAGTAAACTCCAAGGGGGCGCTCGCACAACCAGGTAAGGGTCATCAGGCTCAGGGGGGGGAGTAACAGCACGACACCGGGCTCAATGGAAACCATCAAACGGGCACCGCCAGCTGAAAGGGGAATGGCACTCACACAAGGGAGCACGCATAAGGTGAGCCTGGCAGGAGAGAGGGCTATGACGGCATAGACATGTGGCCCAAGAGCCGCGAGCAAAGAAAACGTACACTCCAGAGGAGGGCGCGCAGCATAAGGTAAGGCAGAAGGGCGGCAAGCGGACACACCCACATAGACAGGGGAAATAGGGGTCATCATGCGGTTGGAGGGTAAGGATACAGGGGGATGATGAGAACTCTGTAGCCGAAGAAGTGAAGTAGTCCAACTGATGAGTCTCCAGACTGAAGTCGAATCGAAGTAGCCAGGATGAAGTAGGAGTAATGCAGAAAACCAAGTGGACGTCCGGAACAACGCGACATGTACTCTGGTACTGAACAGAAGCACCAAGGTCGAAAGTCGAATATAGAAGTCGAATGTAGAGGCCGAAACCGGGAGCTGCTGCGTAGTGTCCAGGAATGGTAAGAGATAGAGGGCATATGGGGGGTAAGGTCAGTCACGATATCGAGAAGGAAGTCGATGGGTACGCTGAGGGCGAGAGGACTCAACTGCAACAACAGGCGGAACCACATCCACAGGGGAAGGAGGACCTGAGGCAGGTACCGGTGGAGCAGGAGGACCCATCGGTGAAGGCGGGGGGTTGTTAGTGGTCGCTGAAGTAGATGGGTCAGTAGAAGGGCGAGAAGTGGGGGGGGATGATGATGAAGGGAAAGGGTGAGCACGGT
>BFEA01000091.1:1033730-1044502 GCA_003427395.1 Chara braunii
GGGTTGGGGTGCGCGCGCACGTGCGCGCGTGTGCTGGGTCGGGGTCGGGTGCGTGGAGGGTCGCGTGAGCGGGGAGCGGAAGCGAGATTGGGCGGGGAGGAGTTGGGTTGGGATCGGGAGGGGGGGGAGTGGAGAGGAGAAGACGGGATCGGGATACGGTCGGGAACGTCAGGGGAATCGGGATAGGGGGGGGGGGGTCGTGCTGACGTCGCAGGAGGTCGGCCGTCGAAGTGTCAATGATCTTTCCGCCGGTTCACTTACAAGAGCCTTGATGCGAGTCACCTTCTTCAAGTGAGAAGATTCGACGGACTTCTCACACGTTGCCAGCTGCAGCCCGCCGAGGTCGCAGTAATCAAGACAGTTCAGCGGGCCATTCCTTCCATAGGAGGAGCATCCGGCGCGCAGCAGCACGAACGGCGCCACATCACGCCTGCATTCGGTAGGAGAGCAGCAGCAGCTGGCGATGTGCCTTCTTCAAGATCATGGAAGAGGAAAGGCGCCAGCTTGATTGAAGGATATACCTGGTAAGGGTGACAGCCGGGTGCAGTTACATGTGCCAGCTTTGGAGATGGCTGGCCATGGTTGCTCGGTAACACGAGAGGGGGGGAGGGGGGGAGCAGAGGTCGAGAACCTGCTCCGATACCAATGTGACGCACGTGCGGAGGGCACGTACGGAGATGTGTGTGAGAGAGAGAGAGAGAGAGGAGATGGACACACACAAGAAGCAGCAGCTGAGTGAAGGAGGTCCAGTCCGGCTCCATGAATGAACAAACAACTGAATGAATGAACCTGCCGCCTTGGACCTAGGCCGAAGTGATATACCGGCCTGGGTCCAGTAGCGGAATAACCTGGTACCGGACCAGGGTCAGGCCGGCGGCCTGAAACTGGTCCGGCCTCACTGCCGGGCCGGAGGGATACCGCTCCATATAAGGCTTAGACCCTAGGGTAAGGGTAGGGGTATAAGTCGCTCAGGCCAGTCCGAGTTCCGCCTGGCCTTGGGTGAGCTAGGGGAAGGACGGTAAGACTGCTTCAATGGGTGCTTGTGACGAACCACTTCCCGACCCCGTGCTATCTTTCGTACCCCTTGACTCAATTCCCTCTTTTGTATCATATTGACCCAACAAAGCCCCCGTCGCTTTTCTTGATTTCAGGTGCCTTGTTTAGGCCCTCATTTTTTGGAGGTTCTATTGATTCTTGGAATTCTGCTTTTTGTAATTCGGGAAATGCATGGGAAATTGTTGGCGCCTTAGCGAGCGCACTAGGAATCGGGCTCAACAGTTAAGGATTCCGGAATGAGCAGAACCCGACGTGTCCTTTTTGTGCGTGAATGTTCTCGGTCACATCGGAGAAAATTCTAGGAATTTTGTGAGAATACGGACAAGCATAGGACTTTCTTTTCCCGCGTTGACTTTCTCGCGCGGATATGGTGATTTCAATTTTTGAATTGGTTTAGGACATAGGCAAGCTTTAACTGTTTTGGTGCCTTTTTCTCTTGCTGTCGGCGCCGCGCATGCAAGCTTCCTCCTCCTTATTTCCCGCGTCGTTCTTCCCCCGTGCTCTCTTCTCCCTCTCTTCCCCCTGCCCTTCCTCTCCTATTGCAACTGTTTTCCCTCTCTCTGCTCTTTGCGCGCCTATTTCCTTTCTTGATGATCTGAATCTTGGACCCGTCTTGCGCTGCTTCTCGCGCCTCTTTCCTTCTCGCTCTTCAACCTTGACTCTCGAAGCCCGGTTGATCCCCCGATTACCCCCGCTCACCAATCAGACGCGTTGAGCAAGAGGACCTTTCTATTGCGCGACGAATCTGATTGGCTGAACATTGGGTTCCGAAGGATCAACATGGCTTCCCTTGAGCGCCCCCCGCTGAATCTTCTCCTCCTACACCTCGATTTCCCCTCCGCCTTCTCTTCCTTCCGCCTCCCTTCTTGCAACTATAAATTCCGCAAGCGCGTCCGCAAATCTCTCTTACATTTTCAACTCCCAAGCCAGCTTCCGGGAAGCAGCGGCTAGGTGATGCGTTTGATGCGAGTCGAAAAGTCTGATGGGTTGACTGTAGGCTGGCCAGCTGCGCACTTGATCGCCACGACGAACTGTGGGATCCGGGCGAGCCGAGTCGAGCTTGCGTCAGTGGGGTTGTGACGAACCACTTTCTGTAACATGTGACTTTCTGCGAGGTTTCAATGAGGGGTCCTAAGTTGGGAAGGTTGGGTCAATTACGGGAGATCGGGATCGGTAGGAAATTGCATCAGTGTCCTCGCTTTTTCGTCTTTTTCGTCGCTTCTTTTCGAATGACTAGGTTCGGAGTTGGGTGTGTCCTGGGATGGCTGGTTGATTGATTGGTCGGCTGGATGGCTGGCGTGCCACCGCGCGCACGATTAATAAATGTTGATGTCGTTTCTTTCGTTTCGGTTTCGATCTTTTGGGCGCAGACATCGCGCGGGAATTTGCTTCGTTCTTTTTGAATTTTTCTTTTGAGTGTTTTTCGAATTTTGTCGAGCCCCGATGGCTCTCGAAATTTCGGACTTTCCCTCTGAAGTTTGTGCTTTTTGCTTCTTCTCATTAGATAGGAATTTAGGAATTCAGTAATTAGGATTTTTCTTGCCGCGCGGCGCCTTTTGTCTACGCGCTTCTTCATGCGGCTGCAACGGTACTCTGATTAGTAGGCGCCTTTAATCGTGTGTGTAACTGTAATTTTGGTCGGGCCCCATTGTAACTGTATCATTCTTCTTGCACTTCGTCTTTCCCGCTCTCCTTTTCTTTCTTTTGCCGCGGTCTGCATGATCGAATCGATGCGTGGAGAGCGGCTACGTCCCCCACGCGGCGATCAGACCATGCAGACGTAGGCAATTTCCTCCCCCTTCCCTTCTTCCAATTCCTTGTAATTCCGTGTTCTTCGCTCATGCATGCACGCTATAAATTCCGGTTGCGCGATTAGTTAGCTCTCTTAACCAGCTGTGGGAAGCTCGAGGTTGCGCGATCAGGAAGGGTCGACACACGAGCGAAGTAAGAGGTGAGTAGAGCAGGAGTCGGGCGACCCGACGAGCTGGTGCCAAACGCACGAGGTTGACGCGGGCCACAACGGACTGTGGGCGCGGGCGAACCTGACGGGTGCGGGAGGACTAAGCGGGGTGACGACTTCGTGGGTTGGTGCACGACGACGGACTGTCCGCATCGGAGAAGAAGAGAGAGAGGAAGAGAGAGTTGAGGTTCAGGGATGCGGAGTTGTTGTTTCTTTTGTCTCTTCTTCCCCCTGTCTCGTGTATATAAGTTTTGAATACGGCCCCGGGCGATCCGCCTGTTTTTGTTTTCCTTTATGTTTTTCGAAACCCGGACTTGGATTTTTGTGCTCACACTTGTCTTTGCGATTCCCATGGATGCCGAGCTTTCGGTTGTTTTTTATCTCGGTCCTTGCCTTTGAGGCATCGTGTGTATGATTACTGCGGATACGAATGTATGGAGGCTATACTTGCTTGTTTGCCTTTTGCGGGAAATCTTTTGTCTTTTCTTTTGCCTGTCGTAGTCTATGCACCCGTGCATAAACTGGGAATTTTGCGCAATTCTTGATTTTGCCCGTGCGCTTGCTTGACCTTGGATCGAGCTGTTTTGTGATCATTGCATCTTGCATAACTCTGAACGTCACGAAGCGATTAAGCGGTCGGATACCGGGCTCGGTGAACGCCGCGCGAGGACACATGTAAAACGCGATCTGAGTTGCACACTTACACGTATCCCCGCGCGTCGGCTCATTGGGACCCTCAATCTGTCCGATTGAGAGTGGCCATCTCAAAATCCGCAATGGCGCAATCGTCCCGCACGAGCACTCATAAGTCCGACGCCATTCGCGCGGCCTGCACGTGCTCGCACACGGCGACCATGATCGCCGCGGACCCGTCCTAAGGTAGCCCATAACACCGCAATGACATGATGACGCGATCCTGGAATTATGATTCATCCTACGACCCGGATTATTTCACCCCTTGGATAAATGAAATCCTAAGGCAACGATATCCCTGCCACACTGAGAATCGATTATGTCCTCGGAAATTCCACTGCGCCACCTCTAGCGACCCCCGGTGCTTTGATTTCCCTTCTCCCGACCATACCTACTACTTCATCCACCCGGAATTTATCGTCATCACCACCAGTTTCCCTCCCTTTCGCCTTCTTCTTTTGTACCATCAACTCAGCGTCGTTCTGTGGCCGGCCATAGCCCCCTATTGGCCCAGCACACCCTGCGGGAACTACCGACGGCGTGGCGACCAAAGAACCCCGGAGTTCCGAAGGCCTAGCCTACACGTGCGACGACCAGCGCCACGTGGCAACTCCCAACAGACGAACTCATTGGAACCCCACCTACCCCGAAGGGACCAACCCCCGAACCGCCGTCCCCGAAACCAATGGCTCGCTCGGTCCTGAGCGAACCACGCTCGTAACCCAAAAACGCCCTCTTCACTAAATTGCACTCGTGCCCCCGAAAGACCCTGTCACAAGAGATCCCAGTTCTGACCTGGGACTCCACTTTCCCCAAAAATCCTTGGCATACCCCTTTTCGCACTTCCAGGCCCACATCCCACTCCGATCAGGAAGTCGCGCTGGGCGTGAGGTTGGGCGTCACCGGGTGACGATCGCAACGGTGGAAGTTAGCACGTGACGACCGCGATCGTCGGTGCGGGTATGAGGATCGGTAATTGGAATTGCGTGGATGATTGGCCCAGGGCCATATTGGAATTTCACGGCGAATGCACCTTCATGGTTGCGGATCATTTTTTTGTGTGTGAGTTCATGGCTGTGAAGCCGAACGTTCCCTTGTCGGATTCCAGTGTCTCCTGTCTCGACACTTCTCACCCATCTCTTCTCTTTCTCTCTCTGCTCTGAATGACGCTGTGTTATGAGTCTGTCTCTCCTATGAACCGAAGTAAACCCTTGTGATTTCCAGCGAAGAAGAACTTCTTCCGGAACTCTTCCATTAGTTTCCTGGGTAATCCCCGAATGCAAAGGAACTCAATTATCTTGTCTTGTGAATGGTGGATGCGTATGTACAATCCCCCGATTTATTTGTGATTTGTGCACCATTGTCAATTTCGCACCTTTCATAGTGGATGTATGCATGGGAATGCTTGTATGTGAGTTTTTGTGTTGATTAGACACAAAACTCGATGGGATTTTGCTCGAGAATGCAAGAGTGTTTAGATCTGGCGTTCTGAATAGACTGCGCATGCCATCTCCCTTATAGTGCACGACATTTGCAGACAGTCTATGCGGCAGTCTCAAAAAAGCCAGGTGTCTCGGATTTTTGTCGATCTGGTCTGCTGAACCTGAGTCGCGGGTTGATCCCTCGGAACTCTACCCCGATTATTGCATGGTTGTACGAACTCTGTAAGATGCTTCCCTCGTGTTGAAAGGAAGAAAAATGTTAATTGTTTTTTACGATTGTGCTTTTTGATGACATCCCAGGGTTTCTGAAAACTCATTCCGATTGATTGACATCTGGACTGACGGGCGTACCTCGAACGGGCGCTAGCCTCCCGTATCTCCCTCGCCAACGCGCCCCTTCCCTTAGAACGAGGAAAGGACACGTGTTTGCGAGTGGGACGTACGAGAAGCTGTCGCACAGATCGGCGAACGATACTACTTCCCTCTTAAAAATTGTTGTTCTGGATTCGTGGACGCGGACTTTGTCATTGTCGATACGCACTACCCGCCTTACTTAGTACTATTGCCATTTAACGAGCTGATCGTCATTCCGTGGACGACAGTGGCACCCCATTGGCCTTGAACCCTGTGCACTGAGTCTCAGCGTTTCGATCGCTACAAATGAAAGGGTTTCCACTACTGAATACAGAGTAAAGACGAGCACAAGGAAAGGGCCACGCGGCTGAGACCCTCCACGTCGGACTCGGAACTGACCAGCAAGCGACGTCGGGACTTTATACGGAAACGGGACACGCTGAGTGTACCGAAGCCCTTCCGCTCTTAACGAAGATCCATAGCGCGGTGGGAAGTTCGATAATACTTTCTGGATTGACTTTGGATTTTTCTCTTTTCGGGTCGTGCCCGCACGTGCATTCTGCGACGCGCGAAAGCAACCGACGTACTTTATCGGGCCAACACGGGGGATTTCAGTTCTGTCTGTGTCCCCACACTCAATTTTCCAAAAATCCTTGACAAACCCCATCTTGTTGTTTTCCTGGGCCCTCTTTGCGCACCCTTCGCACTCCGAACGGAAGACAGCACGGGGCGTGAGGTTGGTATCAGAGCCGACTCGTGTCGGTTCTGATGATAGTAAGTTGAACTGGCGAAAGGTAGAAGAAGTCCTCAACTTGCTCGCCGAGATCGCCCGGTGACTAGATCAAGATCTGTCGAGGCTAGACCAGCTATGCCAATGGCCGACGGCAACGCAGCACCCCCCAGGGTGATTGTTAGTATTCCCGCCGCTTTTCCCTTCTTTCCCAATCACACCCACCCAGAAGCTTGGTTGGAAGCCGTCCAAGCTCAAGGTTATAGAGCGGAGGATCTCCTCCGCGTCATCACCTTAATCGCAACACGGCGCATGATTGGTTTAGGAAACACAGATGGGTAGATTGGAATACCTTCAAGCGAGCGTTCTTGGCTAGATTTGATACGGTCAGCGAAGGCGCTGCTTGGTATGTACTCAAAACTTGACCTCAAGAACCAAGGGAATTGTTGCCTGACTTCGTGGATCGATTCCAAACCACGTTGGACAAATCAGGGCGAGATGAAAACTCCGTCCGAGATTTGTTCATCGATCATCTACGAAATCCGACGCTAAAAGCTAAACTGCAGAAAAAGGTTCCCCCTAAAACGAACCAGTTGCCCGCTATCATCGCAAAAACGTTTGAGTTAGACCTGACGGATACAAAAAAGTATATCAGTCAGGGAGACGAGGATATTTTGACACGATTCAGGATGTAGCGACGAAACGACGATCGTGGTTGAGAGCGATAGAACGATTCTGTCCGCGACCTGATCACGACCTTCCCGAAGGGGTCGCCTATGATATCCAATCAACTCCTTCTTCGCCTCCTCCGACTCTCTCTCTGAACCAACCGATAGCAGTTGTTAGCCCCAGAAGCACCCGAGATCCTGCCTCTATGTCCATAACCAATATGCATTTGGCACATATGATCCATTAAGCTACTACCAAACAATCCGAATGGATGAGCAATCTGGTCCAAATGCAGGCGGCTCACATGGATCGAATGGAACAGATTATGAGCAGGCTAATTAAGCCCAACCCGGCCCCTGCTCGACCTGCCCCTGCATCGTTCCCGCGTTTGCCTGCCCCGCCTGCACCTGGACATGCGCTACAGTTCCCTCATGCAACTAATCTGACAGGGAAGATCAAGTGTTACAATTGCAAGCAGCCCGGGCATTTTGCCCGGGACTGTCCGCAGTCAAAACAAAATCAGCCCTCACATGTCGCAGCCCCCGTAGCCTTGAATCAAGGATGAGTAGCTGCACTAATGGATACGACCCGAGATGAGGGGATCATCGCTTACGCCCCTGAGCGGCCTTCCCCCTCAATTGCAGTTGCGTCGACCTCGGGGACTCCTTCTTCCGAAGCCGCGGACGTGGTTGATCCGGCCGAATACCTTCATCTCGCCGGCATGGTCGGAGCAATCCGACCGGCTCATGATGATCTTGAATGGGTCGAGCACGAATCTAACCCCGGACCACAATTTCAGACAGGAGAAATTGATGTTCTACGAACGCTTAAGCAACTGGACATTCGTGTTCCTGTCCCTATGGGACATTTGCTCACCATATCCGAAGCAGCAAATGACAAGCTGCTGCAACAGTGTCATAAGAATCAAAAGCGCTTTACATACGAGCGCATACAAGGAATGTTGAAGAAGGAAGGAGCAGAGGATGTTGCACCGCCTGAACCCGAAGTTGATGAACCCGAAGCAGCACGAGTAGCTACGATTTCTTTAGCTGAGAAAAATCATTTCGTGCGAGCTCGATCAGTGTTGTGGAAAAGTGTTGAATGTGATTGTGAAGTATGGGGCAAACCTTTTAACGCCCTCATCGATACTGGGTCCTCTGCGGTCGCTATATTATTAGACACGGTGAAAAGAATGGGACAACTCAACTCGATTCTCCCTCAATCTAGCAAAGACAAGTACGTCTCTGCTAATGAGGAAGCAATGAATATCGTAGGAGTAATTGAGAATGTGGCCGTGAAAGTTGGACGAGTACACGTCCTCATCAACGCCTTGGTCATAGATGTACACTCATACTTGGTGTTGTTGGGACTGCCTTGGACAATGGCGGTAGGAGTCCACATGCATTTCGATTCGAAATAGTTGGTGCTTACGCAAACAAGTGGAAAACCTCAGACAGTTCCGCTGCGGATTTCCACCCGAATAGTAAAAAGGAATCCTGATTCTGCTCGGATAGGGATGATTCAAGGTCCCGATCATGAAGAATTCCATCTCCGGATGATAGTAGCGGATTCGAAGAGCGGGAGTGCGAAGAAGAGATGCCTAGTGAGAGTGAGTGGAAACACTTTGTCGAACTTTTCGAGCACGAAACACAAGAGGAATTTCGGATGGTTCCCGGAACCACACAAACTTTTCACTTGAGTCTGGAAGATAACACGCTCGCGCCTATAGCAGCTCAGGTCGGATCCTCGACCTTTCTCAGGGAACCCATCTTGCAAATATCTGACCTAGCAGACGATTTGGAACCCCCTCGCACTTTGTACGAGGGAACACTTTCCCTTCGAGCATGCTATCAACAGGTGAAACAATACCTGGATGTTTTTGTTTCCCCCCCAATGTCGCTCCATACAACAGGGGCGACCATCACTCTACTTAAACGAGAAGTCGAGGCTCCCGTCGACGATGTGCCCGATCTGATGCAGGAAATGGTGGATTTAACAGGAATAACCGTGGAAGAAACTACGGCTGATTCAGAAACTGACGCCGAAGTTAAAGACACCGAGATGATTAGCCCTGTTGAATCCTAGATGATTGCGACTGTATTTTATGTCCGCACTAGCAGCTCTATTTTCTCCAGCGTCCATGACTGACTGAATTGGCCTGCTGATTGGATCGACATGCCCCTTGAGATACCCGATCGACCGATTGTCACTCTGCCGAATCACGTCCCCTTGGAATTTCGAAAACAACTGATTAACGTCTTGAATGGGTACGTAGAGGTATTAAGTGTGCGCGATAACGATATTGGGTTGTCTAACATGATTGAGCATGCCATCCTTACGGGGGATCATCCACCCATTAGCTGCGTTCCTAACCGATACTGGCCAGCCCAACGGGCGGCCGCGTTTCAATGAATTAAGGAATTCAAAGCTAACGGATGGATTGAACCTACTATACGACCTTGGTCGTTTCTTGTGGTAATCGTGCCCAAGAAGGCCGGAGGGATTCGCATATGCATCGATTATCGGAAGCTAAACGATATCACGATCAAAGACGTGTACCCCCTTCCCCGGATTGATGAGCTGTTGCACGCGATTGAGAGTGCTCGATTTTTTAGTAAGTTTGATGTTCGACATGGGTTTCGTCATCTTTTTGTTCGAGAGGAGGATCGTTCGAAAACGGCGTTTGTGTTGTTCGAAGGTACTTGGCAATGGATTCGATGTCCAATGGGCATCTGCAATGCTCCCGCAACCTTTCAGCGAGCCATGAACATGGCTTTTCAGAACTTTGTGCGGAAGACACGTCTGGCGCAGAGTATCATCAACTATTACGTGATTGTGTACATGGATGATATTCTGGTGTATTCGAGTTCCTACGAAGGGCATATGCAGCACATCAAATGGACGCTGCATGCATTGAGGGATGCCGGATTCAAGGTGGCGCTGGAGAAATGCCAGTTCTTTCTCACCACCATTTCCTTCCTGGGACACATGGTGACAGACCAGGGACTCGGACCGCAACCGCAAAAGGTGGCAGCTGTGATAGACGCGCCTGTGCCCACGACTATCACGCAAGTTCGCGCCTTTCTGGGCCTGGCCTCGTACTACTGAAGGTTTATCAAGGGCTTCGCGGCTATTGCGGGTCCCCTCACGAATCTGCTGAAAAAGGATCAACCGTTGATTTGGACGCCAGAGTGTGATCAAGCGTTTTCGAAACTCAAGGCAACTCTTATTTCGGTTCCGGTCTTTATAAGACCGGATCCCGAAAAGCCTTTTGTCCTCATCACGGACTGGCAGCCGGAGGCAATCTCAACGATCGTGGCCCAGGTGGGGCCAGGCGGGCTCGAATGTGTGGTGGAATACGCGTCTAAGTCGGTGCCTGCCTGCAAGCGCAATTACGGCGCCCCGATAGGAAAATGCTATGCGGCTCTGTGGGGGATCAGTCACTTTCGAGCCTATCTGTATGGGCGGAAGTTCACGCTGGTCACTGATCATGAGTCATTATTAGCCCCGAAGAAATCTAAGGATTACTCGGGCATGATCGGGAGATGGGCAACGGTGCTACAGAGCATGGACTTTGACATTCGTCATCGGAAGCACGAGAGGCACGGGAATGCTGACGGGTTGACACGACTGCACCGACCCGAGAAGGTCCTCAAGAGCGAGGAATTGATTCCGTAGAACGAGCCGAAGGATAAAAACGGACCACGGTACAGGCAAGTGGAAATTATGTCGAAGAAGTGAGTGACACGGGGCTTTTGCTCTACCCTCTCTGCAGCCCTGTTCTCTCTCTCTCTCTCTCTCTCTCTCTCTCTCTCTCTCTCTCTCTCTCTCTCTCTCTCTCTCTCTCTCTCTCTCTCTCTCTCTCTCT
>BFEA01000091.1:1044657-1065961 GCA_003427395.1 Chara braunii
CCCCTCTCATCATGACTACCCCGCCTGTCTCTGCGACCCCTTCTTCCCTTGCTGATTCCGCCCCCCTCGCTTCCTCGGCCTTCTTCGTCACCCTTCCCGATAAATTCTGCTATTTTTGTACGTGTACTACACAGGTTTATGGGGTGGATTGTCATCCTTTTGTGACCGAATTCGTTGAGTGGGTGAACTGTGCCACGTGTATCAATCATGCACACGGTGCATGCGTTCGACACCGAACGAATAGTAGGGAATGGAAGTGCCCTCTGTGTAGAACGGACAAACTCCCTACCGAGGTTCGATTCGAGGCTGCCCGGACGGACGACCCTGAATATGACGAGAAATACCGACAAGCGGAGGTCTGGACAGATAAAATTCTATGAGCTAAATTGGCTGGTTTACCATTGGATCATCTTACTAAGCACGACAGACGTCGGGCTACCGAGAGATCCCAGGATTACCAATGGATCAACGGTCAACTAGAAAAGCGTAAAACTGACGGATCGGGTTTGTGGTTGACGGTTCCCCATCCATTCCAGAGATATGATTGGACCCGATCTGCTCACGAAGAGCAGGCCGCTCACTTCGCAATACGTATCACGGAGGCAACTGTAGATCAGAATCGATGGTTCTGGTCTAATATACGGGACGATGTCAGATACGTAGTTGCCAACTGTCTAGTCTGTGCCGCCGACCGTGCCCCAATACGAGGACCAAACACGATAGTACCGACGAAAGTAGAGCGCCCTTTCCAACGAGTCAGTATGGACACGACAGATATCGACGTGCCACCTGGCCCAAACCGTTGCGAATATTCTATCCTTTTAGTTTTAATAGACCATTTTTCCAAATACATCGCGGTCTACCCCCGCAAGACCCGTAAGGCCGCAGAGATAGCCACGTACATTGATCGGTTCCTCTATACCCACCTAAATATGGAAGAGATTCTAACCGACAACGGTTCCGAATTCAAAGGCGAGGTGGAGGAGTTGCTCGCACGCCGAGGCATTGCACTTCGACACACGGCACCCCACGTTTCCCAGTCGAATGGGTTGGCCGAAAATGCCAATCGCATGATTAAGACTGCCCTTCGTAGAAATCTAGCGGCGCATGACACGCGTCCGTGGCCCGAGATCGTGTACCAAATCGTCGGAATTCATCGGGCCACCCCTCACGAATCCACGGGGTTCACCCCCTTTCAGCTTCGCACCAATAGCCTCCCATGTGTCGATTACCGGGGCAACTCAGAAATTGTCGAAGCAAGGGGTAGAGACACGCGTGCTGCCCTTAAGGCCAAGGCCAAAAGGTACGCGGATTTAATGGAAAGGGTCGTCCTGAAGCTAGCCCGAAAGAGACAGCAAATGACTTATCTAGCCCACGGGAGGCAAATCCGTAGCTACGAGGCCCGAAATGGGAACGCCGGTCCCCAACATCAATATAAATTAGGGGACCTGGTGTAGGTACGTAAATGTGCACGCGACCAGAAACTCGCTTCCAAGTTCTCTGGCTGTTTCCACGTTGTCGAGCTCGGACCCAAGGGTGCCAATACGGTGCGCCTTGCACCCGAGACCAGCGCCAGCCATAGCTCTGTCCCCATCATCCACGATACCTCTTACATCCGTCCCCTCCCTCCTTCGGATCTCCCTCTGTCTCCCTCGTCTGCTAAAAACGAGGACGACGACGATTTAGCTCCCGCCTCGTTCTCTCCCTCTTGTTCCCATCTCTCATCTTCTTCCCCGTCCTCACGATGAGTTTCATCAAGGAGCAAGCTCTTGGCAATCATCAGCTACAGCCACGTGGGCTTCATCTCAGAGATTCGACAAGTTCGTCATCCGCGGCTCAGTCCCGATCTTCGATGACTGGTGCAGTTCTTCTGCACCGAGGGTGTGTGTGCCGCCGCTGCGTTCCGATTTGCAGGAAATCCGCAGGCAGTAGTATTGGCAGAGGTGGTGCACACGTGGTTAACCAGGGCTGTTATTTTCGACGAATTTTGCACCGAATTGCACCGAAATTGTCATATTGTGCTGATTTTTTGCTTTTTTCTTGTTTTTCTTTTTTTGTGATATATATGTGCTTTAGGGTACGTCATGTGTGCAGTTTTGACATGTTTGGATCAATAATGAAAAAGTTGGCATTTTGTTGAATTCATTGGACGCTTCATTTTGACTCGGACAGTGTCTTTGTGTTAGGGTTTCATAGTGTTTTTTTGTTTTTTTCCTCGTTTTTTTTTGCCTGTTTCCATTTTTATGTTTGCACTATGGTCTCATATTGTTTGTTTTTAAAATTTTTGATGAAATTCGCACCGCAATTGCCAATGAAAACAACGAATATTTGGGCCCCCGTTAACCGCCTCTCAGGTGGTGGCCTCTCATCGGAGGGCGGCTCCAGGAATGAGCCACGTAACCACGGTTGCTGCCTTCAGCGGCGATATCAGCGCGGTCAGCCCGCTTCGACATACCACGATCTTGACCTCATTACGGGAGTGGATGCAGCAGTTATCGACTGAGTGGCATCACGGTGACCGTCTTGCGCGCCCCGGGTGCAACCTCGTCCCAACGTACGGGACAGACTTCGACGAGATCTGCACCTCTACGCGCCAGCCGGCAGTTGTGTTCCCCACACTCCGATAGCGACCGAGCCACTGCAAGCACTGAACGTATATATATATATATATATATATATATATATCCGGTCAGGTCGAGCGGCAGTGGTCGGGGCCGTTACTAGGCGGCCATGTTGTGCCTCTAGTGCCAGCGGCGTGTCTGGAGTGTATTTTTTGGCTGTGACAGACCTTTCTTTGTTTCGTGGATGTTTTGCTGGCTTGCGATGGGGTGTGAACCGACAGTCTGTAGAGTTTTCCRTCTGGTGTGGGTGAGTGATAGTCTACTTTGATTTTGGTTAAAGTAGATTATCATTTACAGTGTAATCAGTGAGGGGATTCTGCAGACTGTTGAGGGTTCAGCCTCCTGATGAGTCGGTGAAACTCCGACGAAACAGTTTGTCACAGCCCCTCGTTTGTTGTCCTCTTCTCTCTCTCTGCCTACGGTTCACCGGGCAGTTCTGTTTGTGACGATATATATATATACAAGGTTGCTGGCGTTTGGGACGGGCCGAACGCCCGAACCCGAACGCCCGAACGTATGGGACCCCTTGGGGATGCGTTCGTCCGTTCGGGCCGAACGCGGACCCAAAAAAAAAAAAAGAAAAAAAAAAAACTCATCAAACAAATCTGAAAAAAAAATATCTTATGGAGAAAAATAAATCAAACAAGATTTGCCCGAGCATTACATCCGAATTCCTTACAAATTTGAGCTAAAAAGAAAATACAGAAAATAAATACTAATAATAAAAATAAATAAAAATAGAAAGAGAATTAAATTTAGTGAGTGCGCGAGCATGTTTTCGACACCGCCATCTTTGTCAATTTTTCGCATTGTTTTGGCATAGCTAAATGCCCTGAAAATTTACAGATGTGTACTTCACATAATACAAAATCCACTAAAAACGTTTCAAAAAATAATAAAATTGTTTAAACCCCTAACTAAAGTGAAAACAAAAAGTAAAAAGTGAAAAAATACATGGGCGAGCACGTTTTGACATCGAAATCTTTGGCGATTTTTAATTCCTATTTGGATGAGCCAAATGACTTGAAACTTTTTCGGCAGGTACCGCACGTCATAGAGAACTTAGCAAAAAACATTCAGAAAAAAATAATTATTTTTAGGCCCCAAAATATGTTTTTGTGGGGGCCGAACTTCGTCGGGTTCGGGCCCCATACGGGACCCCGAACGCCCGTACGTACGGAGGTCGGCCCAGGGACCTCCGTGCGTACGGGCTGGTGACCCTATATATATATATACTATATATATATTTATTTATATATATATATAAATATATATATATATGCTTGGACTAGAACAAACTTTGTAAATCAATACAACTGAAACTGGAAACCGGGTCCAATATCTTTTTACTAGGACGATTACTTTCCACAGAAATTGACCTTGAAGCTCAGTAAAAGGGTAGGTGAAAAATTCCACTTTGATGAAAGGTCCCTACTACTTTCACGATGAAACCACCAGTACTTCCTAGAGTCATGCTTGTTATTTAACCACATCTTATATAGCCAACACAGTTAGGTTTACCGATTTTTTTTTTTTTTTTGACATTGACAAATGCCCTGAAAATTTACAGATATGTATTTTACATAATCAATAACTTATTAAAAAAAAATTAAAAAATAATAAACTTTTTGAGGCCCCGAAATCAAGTGAAAACAAAAAGTTAAAAATGAAAAAAAACTAAATAGTGAGTGGGCGAGCAAGTTTTGACACCCCCATCTTGGACGATTTTTCATGTTTTTTTGGCTTAGGAGAATGGCGTCAAAATTTATAGGCGTGTAGATTACATCATAGAGAACTCACAAAAACAATTTCAGAAAAAAAAACTTATTTTAAGGCCCCGAAATAGTTTTTGGCGGGGGCCGAACCAGGAGGTGTTCGGCCCCAGAACGGGACCCCGAACGCCCGAACGTTCGGGGGCCAGCCCGGGGGCCCCCAAACATTCGGTCAGGTAACCCTATATATATATATATATATATATATATAGATACAGGGTTGCCGGCGTTCGGGACGGGCCGAACGCCCGAACCCGAACGCCCGAACCCGAACGCCCGAACGTATGGGACCCCTTGGGGATGCGTTCGGCCGTTCGGGCCGAACGCGGACACAAAAAAAAGAAAAAAAAAAAAAGAAAACTCGTCAAACAAATCTGAAAACAAGATATGTTATGGAGAAAAAAAAACTTAACAAGATTTTCCCGAGCATTACATCCGAATTCCTTACCAAATTTGAACTAAAAATAAAATACGGAAAATAAATACTAATAATAAAAATAAAAAGAGAATTAAATTTAGTGAGTGCGCGAGCATGTTTTCGACACCGCCATCTTTGTCGATTTTTCGCATTTTTTTGGCATAGCTAAATGCCCTGAAAATTTACAGATGTGTACTTCACATAATACAAAACCCACTAAAAACGTTTCAAAAAGTAATAAAATTGTTTAGACCCCTAACTAAAGTGAAAACAAAAAGTAAAAAGTGAAAAAATACATAGGCGAGCACGTTTTGACACCGAAATCTTTGGCGATTTTTAATTCCTATTTGGATGAGCCAAATGACTTGAAACGTTTTCGGCAGGTACCGCACGCCATAGAGAACTTACGAAAAAACATTCAAAAAAAAATATTTATTTTTAGGCCCCGAAATATTCTTTTGCGGGGGCCGAACGCCACCGGGTTCAGGCCCCGTACGTACGGAGGTCGGCCCGGGGACCTCCGTACGTACGGGCTGGTGACCCTGTATATATATATATATATATATATATATATATATATATATCAGCTCGGACTAGAACAAACTTTGTAAATCAATACAACCGAAACTGGAAACCGGGTCCAATATCTTCTTACTAGGACGATTACTTTCCAAAAGAATTTACCTTGAAGCTCAGTAAAAGGGTAGGGGAAAACTTCCGCTTTAATGAAAGGTCCCTACTACTTTCACGATGAAACCACCAGTACTTCCTAGAGTCATGCCCGTTATTTAACCACATCTTATATAGCCAACACAATTAGGTTTACCGTTCAGAACACGTTTAACCACATCTTATATAGCACACTTATATATGAGGCAAGAGACGCACGCTGAAGCAACCTCAACAGAAGAAGACACGACAATATATGGCAACAACAAGATATATAGATAGATAGTACGTAAATAGTAAGTCTCTCTCAACAGCTCAGGATAACAACATTATAAGTGATAGCTCACTAAATACTCCATTACCAAACTTCTTGTAAAGCGTCGGGACATTCACTTCCCGGTCCCTCATGCATACTTACAAACCATGCGTACAGTTCTTTTGTTTCTCATATTGTATTATACAAGGACGCTGGACCCGATTTCCAACAGGTGTTGCTCCCCACCAATAGATGGAGCCTCCCCGACAATGCTAGTGGTGTCTGCTCTTATTAGCACCCATAGCAGACGATCGGGTTGTTTCGAGGGGAAAAAAAAAAATGCACCACGATTTTAGGAAACGTATGGACTATTATAGGAGTGCCCAAATTCATCCGACTATAAACGTTTATACTTTTTTTTTTTTTCCGCGGCCGACAGTTGGGCGAAGTACTGGTGGTTTAATGGAAAAGGAGGCCGGAAATCCTCACGAAGAACCCGGAATGGCCATTACCCAGATTTGGCTCTGCTGGAAACCGGGTCCTGTGTCCTTCAAAAAAAGAAAACCTTGAAGCTAAGTAAAAAGGGCATCTGACACTAGAATCTTCTAGAAATCAGCTATACCTATCAAGAAATATCCAAAAAAATCTCATAATTCCTTAAGCACAGTTCACATTAAAATTTGATGTTTTGGGTTGCTATTAGTCCCCCGACTGATAGCTGGGGGTTCCTGTATCAACTAAATCTTTCTTATATCTATAAATTTCAATCATCCACAAGTTCTTGATTTCATTCAATTTAACTGAAAGCGTACGCCCCCTCAACTCCCCCCCCCCGAAGGCCACGTACGGAGGGCCCAAACTCCGTACATACGGGCCGCACGGGCGCCGGGGGGCCATACGTACGGTCGTACGGAAGTACGGAAGTACGGACGGGCCGTCCCCGTTTAAGGTGACTACACTGTTCCAGAGACTTAGCTTCTCATCCGACAATGCGTCAAGTGGACAATTTTGTTGAGAAATGTGGATCCCATAACTTTTCGATGTAGGAGGGTACGTTTTCGGGTTTTGTGTACGCGGCGAGTAGTCCGTGACGGACGACCCAACGGCGCTACACAAAATGGAAAGCTCGAGGGTCCCTACCGAAAAAGCTGCCGCGAAAATGAGTCGTCCTTTTCGATGTCCGCCTGTGGTCGCGTGGTCCATCAGTAGAGAAGAGGACCGTGCGACGTGTGCGGGCTGCTTTCCCAGTAGTGCGACATTATGGGGCCCGCCGTTGTCCCGTGGTCGCTCAAGGCATTTTGTGGCAGTTCCCGTTGGGTAGCGAAAGGAGTCATTTATTGAAGTGTTGTGTGCGCGCTTCATTATTTTCGAATAATTTAAAACGAGGTGGGCGTGGTAGCATGTGTACAGCAGTCGTTTCCTGGCCATTTGCATAGTCTACGGAATCGCTTCCATAGCCGGCGTGCGCAAGCAAGGCAGCGGTTTTGCAGTTTTCGTCGTCGTGTGCGACAAGCAGGTATGGAGCAGAATCGCAACCGGAGTCTGTCTGCGTCGGCCTTGTCGACCCGCATGGAATCTGCGAGCGGAGATGTGCCGCCATCGATCTCGGCAGCTGGAGCATGGCCAAGGTGGGGCAGCGCGGCTCTGCGGGTCCCTTCTATGCCCGGTGGTCTCCCCCCTTTGCCGACTTTCAAGGCGCTTCCGCAGTGGGACTGTCGAAATGTGTTCTCACCGCCAAGGTCGGACACGTACACAAGCATGCCTCCGCAACGTGCTAAGGAATCCTTGTCCTCCCTCATGGGCCAGGCTGCAGGTGGCCAACCACAATTACCGTTTCAGAGAGGTTTTCCCACGCCAATGGGTTGGGGATGCCGCATGAGCGCGCAGGCGTTCCACGTATGCAGAGGTCGAGGTCCTTCGACGACTCGATTACAGGTGGGGGAGTCCCATACGAGCGTGGCAAGTGAAGATGGTAGAGCGGCGATGCAGACTTCCAACATGGAAGTCGGCCTTTGTGGGCAGGCGGAGACGCAAAGAGGGGCCTTTGGCGGTACAGGTGGGGGAGTCCATACGGGCGTGGCAGGCGAAGATGGTAGAGCGGCGATGCAAACTTCCAACATGGAAGTTGGCCTTCGCGGGCAGGCGGAGACGCAAAGAGGGGCCTTTGGCGGGGGAGGTCCCCCCCCCATCTGCCCCATCGCCCGATCGAATGGATTTCACACCGCAGGCAATGGAAGATGGGGAGAGTTGGCGACCCTCCCCCAACGCAAGGGCGCAGGACGCATGCAGTGGTCCTGTGGAGGACATTGTCAGGACGCAGGCAGCGCAGGGGATGGTGACTGCAGGTGTGGAGGAGACAGGAGACGACAGTAAGAACTTGGCAACGACGAGCAATGTTGGTGGAATTGGAGAGTCTGCAGCAAAAGGAAAGAGCCGGGGTGATAATTGGAGATTGGATGAAACATTGGCGCTGCTATGATACCTAGTGGAAGAGGATGCACGTTAACAGACCGAGGAGGCAGCAAATGAAGGGGAAGAAAGAGAGGTATGAGTGGGTGGTGTCGAAGATGGTGCGACAAGGCTTGGCGAAAAGACTGGTGGGGGAGTGCGAGAGAAAGTTCTACGCTCTCGTGGACCACGCGAAGAAAATCAGGGACTTCAATAACTGGTCCGGCGAGCGAATCTACTGGAACATGGACAAACAAGAGAGAAAGCAGGTCGGCTTGCCCAAGCATTATGAGCGGCGATGCTGGGACGTGATCCAGTGGAAGTTGGGAAGTCTTCCGGGTCTTGCGACCGGGTGGTAAACTCCGTTATGTTCTTGGAGGTGCCACCAGCGCTGTCACATCAAATGACGAAAGGGGGGGGCACGAGTGAGGGGACTGTGCCACGCAGGCGGGCGGAGAGTGACATGTCGGAGGGGTCGAAGTACCAGTGCACCGGAGGAGGAGGGAGACGAGGCAGGTCGGACTCCCCAGCTGCAGGTGGGAGAGACGAAACCATGTCGGACATCACGACAACTTTGGCGGATTCGAACAAACAAAATGCGGAAATGCTTGTGGGAACTTTCGTGACTGCGTTGGAGGGGCTGAATAAGACGATGGCGGACGGCAATACCGCTTTGCTCCAATGCTTCGTCGTGCTGACGAGGCCCTTGGCCGGATGTTTTGCGCGTGATTCCAACGGCCACGGGGACAGGGACGGGGAAGGTCGACCTCATGAGCAATGAGGTCAGCGCTCGGATTTGGGCATTGTGATGTGGGTGGTGGAGATGGTCGGATCCCACCACGCCTCCCCTCATTGCGCCTTCCATCGTTGTCATTGTCTTCTCTCGTGGTGGTCGGTGAGTGTGTTGTTTGGTTGTGATGTACGAGTTTATCTTTATTTTTTTGTGCCTTTCGTTCGTGGTTCTGTGTGTGCAGTACTCCCTTTGAGCCGCCGGCATGGAACCCACATCTTCCCCTGCCAAAATTCCTCTCGACGAAGTTCCAAACATGGCTGGAGACTTCGCACTCGTGCACCACCGAATGATAGAAAATGCGCACGAGCTCGGAAGAAAGAGAGGGGTCTTTTTTTAGCGTGTGCATACGATGGTTGCGGAGCTGAAGCGAATATGCGTCGATGTCGATGGCGCGAACTTGAGGGAGGTCGTTGCCACATCCAAGTTCGTGAATAGGAGAAAACTTCCAGGTAACCAGAAAGCAAGGAAATGGTTTTGGGATACTTGGGGACGGGACTCATCCCTAGTTAAACTAGACTCTGTTGGTAGGCTTCATTTTTGTCAGTGGTTGCTGTCACCACTAGGACACGGAGAGTACTTTACCTCCCCCCCATGGAGTCTTGCTTAACTATAGGAGAGGTGGATGGGTGGAAAGGTATTGATGCTTCTTGGGACGCTTCCTGGTGTTTCACCCCCCTTTTTTTTCTATTTTGGGGAACTTCTTGAGAAGGGACACTGGACCTGGTTTCCAGAAGCCTAAGCTGGGTAACGGCCCCAGAATCGCTCGGGTCTTTTTTGTGGGGTTTCCGGGGGCAAGGTCCCACTTGCGCCTATTAGGAGATTTCGACGGTTGATCTTTGCTATCTACGGTCAGTATCTCCTAATTCGTGCAAGTGGGACCTAGCCCCCGGCCCTGTACCGTCCAGGTTTTCTTTTGTAAGGGAAAGTTCTATTGTTCTCCAAAAAAAAAAAAAAAAAAAAARAAGTTGTTGTGCGCAAAATGGGAGTGAATCCTCGGCTAGAACATGGAAAGATACACCGAAAAACGAAATGATTTTTTTTTGTTTTTTTTTTTTGTTTTTTTTTTTTTTAATTTTATAGAAACGCAACCTTATATTCCAAACCAAAAAGGGAGGCCGGGTCCTCACAGTTCAACCCGGAGTTATCCCGGCAGCATCAGCCGGTTTAGCTTAGTTCTAAACCCAAAATCCCTGCTGAGATTCAGAGAATAGGCCACTCCCTACACCTATCTTTCCTGTTCCGACTATCATTGTCCAAACCTGAAACGTACAAGAAAACTTAGCAGGAAGACGAGGTAAGGGAAAAAAACAGCCATCAGGGCTGCAGCCCATTAAGACATTTATGGGCAACTTGATGCAGAATGCCCACTCCAACTGAGAACACAAACATACTACTGAGATCGACATGCCAGACATTACCTCTGACTCTGTAAACCGCCTATAAGCTGAGTACTAACCTACTCCTACCCCTTTCTCCTACCGTACAGGCCTACTCGGCCTGACACCGGCCTAACAGCGGCCGGTTGGAACCCACGTACCGAGTAACTCTGGCACTCTCACCCCCACCTCCCCTGTTTGACCTACAGCGGCCCGAACAAAAACCGAGCTGCCCTGGTTCCACCTCCAACCCTCTCAACCCTGTAGACACAAAAATGCTTAAAGGTCGCGCGAAAAGGCGCGCGCGAAGGGGGTGCAGCAACGGGCGTTACGGAGCGCTCCGCGTTGTTGCCGCCGGTAGTAGGTCGCCGGCGCTGTTCCATCAACGCTTCGTGCTCACAGCGAAGCTTTGAGGCGCCATCCACCCTTCGTCTTCCTGTTGGGCGATAACCATCTCTTATGAGTTTGGGGGGTATAAGAGCCGGAGAATGGTCCCTGTGGTAGGAGGATACACATGTGAAAGATGAGCATAGGCGCGCGCCATTACGGCGCCCGCCAAAGGCAATACAGAGGGTACGGATATCATGGAGGAGCTGCAATAGTAAGGTAGCGCGGTAGCTACTGGGGTAATAACAGGAGCCTAGAATCTGGGGTACGAGAGAGGTGGAAGTATGGATGCTATATCGCCAGTTGTTCAAGACCAGCAACAAGCAAGTATTCAAGAACAGGTGCCACATGAAGTTGTGGATAGGCTCCGGCACAGTACTCAAGGTTCGGCAATTTCAAGAGTAAGTGCAGGACGGCTCTCCCCTCCCCGAATCCTATGCTTTGAATGATCTGAGTGGTAACTTAAGCTTTACATCTCGCTAACTCTTAAGATGGCTTTCTCAGTTTTAATATTGGGGTGATAGGTTAACAGTAAACCCACTTTTTTAGGTAGATCCATAAATACGGATATAAATAGGTGTTTCTCGTTTTTTTTTTTCTTTTCTCCGTTATTTCTCCCAAGCTGTTCAATTGTGCATGGTATTCATGGTTACTGGAGCAATAGGGATGAGTGTGTATCGAGTCCCATAAAGGAAACAGAAAAGGTTGTATTAGAGGGGCTCCTGAACTCAACCCTTCTGCTTATTTGGGGGCAACCCTGACTATAAGGCCCAAGCTAGGGTTTCATCCGTGAGAGGTTCGTCGAGCCAGCCTAATAACATACCGGGAAATTAACGAACTATTAGGATGGCATCCCCCGTAGAGGCAGAGAGAGAAAGGATCCATTCCATGATAGCTGCATGTTTCGAGGATGGGATTTTTCCGGAGGGATTGGCCCATGGGACGGTGGAGATTGAGGGACGGACAGCGAAAATTACTCTGAATCCGGAGTTGGATGACGCCGTAGTAAAGTGGTTAAAAGAACGTATGGTAGTCATCATCTTTCAGGAAGATGGAAAATCTTTGCCTAACAAAATTAAGGAGATGTTGATCAGAATCTATGAGGATGGCTGGTATGCGAATCCGGCGGTTAACCCATCATTGAAAAGGGGCAGGGTTAAAAATGAGGGTGGTAGTGTTTTTTCGTACGTGGCCTCTACGAAAGAAATTGCAGAATTTATGGTGGCGAAAGGGTCTGACAAAATCAAATTTGATGATACTAACACGTTGTACCCAGTTACCTTCCGGAAGTGGGCTACGAAGAAGGAGCTGGAGGACTTGAAAGCACAGGAGGCGGCTGGGAAATTTTGGGTAATGGCGATTAGGGTCTCGTTACGTGCCATGTTTCATATGCACTGGGCCGTCGAGAATTCGATGGCCAAGATAATCAAGACTTATTCACCACAGAAGGACAAACATTTTCCCAGACTTATGAATGTGAAAATGGACTTGGCTCCGGAGGCAAGACAATCTTGGAAGGATGTGTTGGAATTTACGAAGGACGGGGAACAGTTTAAATTGGAGTTTGTTTCTCAAGCCACCGAGTGGTGCAAAAAGTGCCGGTGGTACTATCACACGGAAGATAACCCAATCTGTCCCCACCATCCTCTCCATCACACCACACATGGCCCCTCATCCTCATCCCGACCCCGCCCTCCTGCTGGAGGAGCGCACCAGCGAAGTCCATCAGTCAGTCAAGGGGGTTCGGGTCCTGGGAGAGTCTCCCCTTCGGGGGGGGTCCAAGTGGGCCTTCTGGTGGACAGCCCTTCATCATAGTGCCTTCTCCGGGTCAGCCTTCACTTCTCCAACATAACACCGTGCCTCCTCAGTTTTACGGCCCCCAACAACCCACTCAGGCACAGCAACCCGTCCATGCACAACAACCCACTCAGGCACAGCAACCTGCCCATGCACAACAACCCGTTCAAATACAACAACAAATCCTTCAGAACAATGGGCCACCTTCGGCTACCTCACTGCCATCTGCCGTCCCAACACATCAAGTCCAACCGTTATTTAATTACCAACAGCATGCCCCTTCTTCAAGCCATGCTCCATACACATACAGTGTCAGGACATCATTACCCTGCTTCAGTCCACTGCAGGGGAATCCATTTGGACCAGGATTCCAAGCAGGGCCGGGCATAGCAAATGCTAAATTTTATATGTCAGGTCCTGTTTTGGGAGCGGGTTTTTGGGGACAACAACAACAACAAAACCCACAACCTGGGCCATCAGGGATACCCTCCTGCAGTCAACACAACAACCCCATTTATGAACCAGAACCATTGCCGCCAGGGGTAGAGGAAGCAGGTTCCAAGCCAGTCCAGTCGTCAGCGTCCGCCACGGCTAAGGAACAGCTGTCAGAGGAACCCTCCTTCGTCGCAGCAACTACGGAATCGGGGCTGGTTGACAGGTTCGGATCTGGCAGCAAAACCAAGGGAGAGGTGTCGCGTGCAGAGAACAGGGTCAGATCGGACCCTGAGACGCAAGGGACCTGTGATCAGCAAAGAAAGGAGGAGGGCAATATGCCTCCGAATCAGGGTAAGGAGAAGAGTCCTCTAAAACAACGGAGAAGGAATTCGGAAGGGGAAAAGTCCTCACGATCCTTCAGCTTCTCAGACAATGAGTCTTCTGCTTCGTCTGTAAGTCCGTCAGCTGATATACTTTGGCAAATGGATAAACGATGTTCGAAAGAACCATTGCTGGGCACACTTCAGGGCATGACGTCAGTCCCCCTTGGAGCTAGCTCAGCAAAAAAACTCATCGTGCCAGTTATTTGTGTGCCGGATTCAAACGGAGCACTGGTCCTTTGCCAGGAGCTGGGTAATAACAGTCTAGGTATGTCCTCGTTCGAAACGGATCTCCCTCCTGATAATGAGGTTATCCTGAAATGCGCAAACGACTTGCTGAGGAATCGCTACCCTTGCAGAGTCATTCCTAACTTAACAATGGGAAGGGCGGTTAGACATTCCTCAGATGGCACTCTCCACCGACTGTATGTCCCCTTCATTGACCTCCGACTCCTCCCGGACGCATACCCTGTACTGGAACAGGAGGGTGTTCGGTGGGCGTCAGGCAGTTGGTTCGGCTCCACTCATAACCCGAACCTGGCTCATATTTTTTTGGAGAATGGTTTATCAGTGGATTTTGTAGCAGAATGTAATATGAAGTTGAAGGGGAGGAATATGTCCTCCCTCTTCTTCAGGGACAGTCTCACCTCAGCCTGGCTCCCCTCGAGAGAATCCAAGAAGGAATGACAAAGGAAAACCCCCAACAAAAGGGCCGACCACATCCATGAACATTATGGTCGTACCCTACCCAAATGAACCGATTCTCGGTAGCGTCATGGAACGTCAGGGGCCTAGGGGACAGAGAGAAACGTGCTCATTTGAAAACCTGGATTCACAGTCAAAGGGTGCAAGTGATCTGCCTGCAGGAAACTAAGCTAGATAGCCACAAAATTAAAGAATTCAGTCAGTGGTGGAAGGGCCCACAGTTCCACAACTGTGGGCCCCAGCGGACGGCACGAGAGGTGGTACGACAATCCTTGTACACCGGGACCTTGATTTCGACTGGGTGGATGAGTCTATCGATAACTGGGGGAGATGGGTGTGGATAAAAGGAATAATGGCAGGCGAAACATGGGCATTTATGAGTGTGTACGCCCCGTCTGACCGTAAGGAACGCCTAGTATTTTTGGCAGAATTGGAAGGGGTAATCCCGGACGTAGATAACTTGGTTTTAACCGGGGACTGGAACGTGGTTTTCAATCCGGGCATAGACACGCTGGATGTTAAACCTATTCGCACAGACGCCAAGGTACTTATGTCGTTGTTGGAAAGGCAAGGCTTGGTGGACGCTTTCAGGGTGACCCACCCCACTGATTATGGCTTTACATGGCACCCTGCGGGTAGAAACCAACCGACAAGCAGGAAACAACGCAGATTGGATATGCTGTTTGTGCGTGCCTCAGCCTGGGATTCGCTTTTATCTGTAAACATAGTGGTGGACCCTCTCTCGGATCACTACCCAGTAGTTGCTCGTTTTCTATCAGGTCCTTGCATTGACAAGGAAAGAGGGTACTTTAGGCTCAACACAGAGATCATGAAAGACGCAGGTGTATGCGAATGGGTTAGAGATCAGAACGAGGCATGGAAACAAGCCAAACCTGCCTTTGCGACAACCGGACACTGGCTCACTGCAGGACTGAGGATCACAGCTAAAGCTCTCTCCATCTTCTCGATCATTAAAGCTTTCTTTAAAAATAGAGAAGAAGATACATGTAAAAGGAAGATAGAGGAAGCGGAAGCATCGATGGGCCAACACCCGGTCTCCGATGGTTTCTGGGCCAGAGAAAGGATCCGGTGGTTGCTCAAATGAGAGGAAACTCAGCTTGAGAAACAGAAGTTGTGGTTGGAGAGGTGTAAGATTAAGGGGATGGAGAAGATGGACAGGATGAATACAGAAACCTTCACCTTAATAAAACACCAACCCACCAAACACCGAATGATAAGAGAGTTGGCGCACCCATTTGACCCAAACCTTCGCCCCACTTCGGAAACTATTGGGATGTGTAACTACGCAGTGACATATGTTAAAGACATCCTAACATCTCGAAAGCCTGCGGGTGAGGTCGATAAGGATCTGACAGTATCTTCAGAGTTCTGGGTCAACACGACAGCAAGAATCCCGGTGCAAGGCAGATTGGCTTTGGATAGACCTATTTCCACTGAGGAATTGACCCACGCGGCTAACCGAATGGCGAAAAAGAAAGCTCCAGGGGAGGATGGCCTCTCTATTGAGTTTTTCCTGAAATTTTGGGATTTGTTATGTGAAGACTTAGTCCTTATATACAATGAGGTTCTACAAGGCACTCTCCTTCTGGTCACCATGACCAAGGGTATTATTGCTCTGTTGTTCAAAAAAGGGGAAGAGAACAATATCCGTAATTGGCGTCCTATTTCCTTATTGAACACAATTTATAAACTATTGGCAAAAACGTTGGCCATTAGACTTGCTGACTTTTTACCAGGGATAGTGGGGGCCGATCAGGGAGCATTCGTGAAAGGAAGGTCGATCCTAGACAACATCGTCACAATTGTAGAGGTCATGGAAGTAATCGCAGACGAAGAATTGGATATGGCTGTGCTTTTTCTAGATTTGGAAAAAGCCTACGACCGTGTGAACTGGACGTTCATGTTGACCTCCTTAAAGCATGTAGGGGTAGGATCGTCCTATTGTATGTGGGTCAAAGCCTTGTACTGTTACTCTACTGCATCAGTGATGGTTAATGGCCGTATCTCTGACCCCTTCCCGTTGACACGGTCCTTGAGACAAGGTTGTCCGTTGGCTCCGCTTTTGTTCATCATTCAAATGGACGTTATGCTCAATAACATAAGGTTAAACCCATATATCTCAGGGTTGCGGGTTAGGGGTCATGACCAATTCAAAGGAAGTGCCTTAGCTGACGATTTGTCGATAGTCTGCAGAAACTCGGTAGGTTCACTAACTGCAGTGAAAGCCATCTTAGCGGAGTATTGCGATCTGTGTGAAGCCCAGGTTAATTGGGTTAAATCTGTATTTTTCCTACCAGATCAATTCAGCATTTGCATGGATTTGGTGATGAAAAAAATCCCAGCAAATTCTGCTGAGAGGTTTCTTGGAGTGCAGGTTTCATTGCAGAATTGCGATAAGGTCCAGGATCAGATTCTCCTGGACAGAGTGGAACAGAGCATCAAGAAGTGGAAGACATCTTATGGCCTCTCATTGATGGGGAGAGTCTTGATTCTTAACGCTTCAGTATTCTCTCAATTGTGGTATGCGGGCTCAATCCGGCGTCTGGGCAAAGCCACTGCAAGGAAGATCCAAGGTGCTGCCGCGAAGTATGTGTGAAAGCCTGACGCAGATGAAGACGGGGGTTGCATGTCCAAACTGGCTTGGGACAAGTTGACAGCGCGCAAAGATGAAGGGGGTCTGGCTCTAATTGATCCGCAACGCCAGAACACCGCAATGCTATGCAAATGGCCAGTCAAAGCTGTCCAAGACACAGAGAACCGATACGGGGTCGCTGTGGCTGAGTATCAGTTGGCAAAAGACTGGGATTTGGCCAGGGGCGAGGATGTATGGATTCTCCTAACGATGCAATCATATCTCCGTCGGAAGTCCAGCTCCCCCTTTTGGCAGGGAGTGTTACAGGCATGGAAGACCCTAGCACCACAACCAAGGAAAGAGCCAGCCACGAGAGACGAAGTGTTGAGGCAACCATTGTTTGATAACCAATGGATCAAACAGTCAGACGGATCAGCCTTTCTGGCCTCAGCAGGAAGAGGCAGCTTTGGCAGATCATGGATAGAAAGAGGAGTAGTCCGGATCGAAGACATCTGGGACGATGTTCAACTTCGCTGGCACACTCTCCAAACAACCAGGAAGAAGTTAGGAAAGCTGTGGTACGTGGAGCAAAGATTGGCAGACCTTATCGAGGCAATACCGCAGGAATGGAAAGAGTTGCTGAGTGGGGGTCGGAAGAATGGTGGAAACTGGGGTACGCTGACTCTGACTTTGGGGGAGGGTGAGCAGGAATTTTTTAAATTTAGAGACATGGAAGGTGACAAAGTGGAAGTTTGGGTAAGGCAACAGTCAGATGGCATCCCGAGTAACATACTGCAGTTCAAGGAGGAGCGGAGGGTTGCAGACGGGTGTTTCACGGAAGAGGTCCGGGTGTCAGTTCAATTCAGTAAATCAGGGGCTACCCACCCAGTTTTGTGCATGGGAGGGACTCCGGTGAGAAGGATGCGTATTGATGTTGGACTGTATGGATGGCCCCAGCTTCGGCGTGCTCCCGACATGCAACAGTATACTGCCTCAATCGGTATGCATATAATGAGACTGAAGGGCAGTTCAACGGCAAAAATCCAAGAAGCACATCCATTTTCAGATAACGGTGTTCCCCTCTCATGCTCATATTATTATGAGATGTGGAAAGTCTGTCAGCGCATACCAAGTACTAAATGTGCATCCTTGCTTTGGCTACTGATACACAAGGCTCCCCTGGATGCTGAAAGTTTATTCCTAAGAGGCATGGAGGTTGATGTTATCTGTCCAAGATGCCATCGCAGTTCGGAAACAAGGAGTCATCTGTGCGGGGAGTGTCCGTTATCAGCTCGGATTTGGAAATGGTGGGCATTTCATTGGAAGGAGTTCGGTGGCCAAAGTTAAGTCGAATGGGATCTCAGTTGGGCCCTCACGGGTAAGCTGCCTGAGTCACTGAGTTACGGGAAAGGTTGGGGGTATGTTGCGGTGGCCCTTCGTGCCGTGGCCATCTGCTGGATATGGAAGGAAAGAAATGCTATCTTATTTCAGAATAAATTCATGTCAGATGCAACTTTAAAAAATGGCATGAAGGACATGGTCCGCCAGATGATTGTGGTTGACTGGCGTAGGAAGGTCCTCAGCAGACAGGAACCAGAGAGATGCAAAGTAAGACTGTGGTTCCTGCGGTCTTGGGCTAAGAAGAATAAATTGGCAGCTGTTTCTCTGACCGGAAAGCTGGTCTTATCTCGTTGGCTGAAGTTTTAGATTCATTTAGGGAGCGGTTAGTCGGAGTTGGGGTGGAAACCAGGGGCACTCGGTTCCAGTCGGCTGTCGCTGTAGGCAGCAAGCGGTTGGGCTGGGAGGGAGAGTGCCATAGGATCCCAAAGGGACGCTTAGGTTCCTCTCGGTCGTATTGGGCCGAGTTCAGACCACATAAGGTCCGTGTAGTAGGAGTACCAAGTAGCTTCGGAGGGGGTAGTGGGTAGATCTCCAAGGGTTTGGTTTGCATTTCGTTTATAGAGGTTAGTTGTGTTTGCTTGAAGAATGGCTCAGTCCATGAGTTACCTAACGCATAAGCTAAGCCGACTGAAGCTGTCGGGATAACTCCGGGTTGAATTGTGAGGTCCCCGGCCTCGATTGCATTCGAGAAATATAAGTATCTGTTTGTAAAAAAAAAAAAAAAAAAAAAGATTAAAAAATAAAGATTAAAAAAATAAAAATAAAAAAAATTGTGTTTCGAGAGTATAGTGGAGCGTGGCCCATTATTATTTATTATTTAACTCGGTTTCGTCGATGGACGGTGGATCCACCCACCCCACGACGCACGCTGGGGGACGGCGGGGGGAGCAGTTGCTCCATTCTTCAATCAAATCAAATTTCCCTCCAACTCCAATTCAATCGCTTCAACAATTGAAGTTGGCGGTGGCGGGAGATCTCGAGCGGAAAGAGCGGGAAAAAAAGACAAAACCGAAAAAGAGAGAGACAGCGCAAAACATGCCGCTCCCCTGGCGGGGAAGTGGGTTTTCTCCTGTTTTCGCCCGCTCCGCCAGGTCCCAGAAAACGACAAAAAAAAGGAGCTCCACCAGCAGAAGCAGATCCGCCAGCCACAGAGAGAGGTACCGGTAGTTTGGTTTGTCTGATTGTTCCGCTGTCTGTCTGTTTGTTTCTTTTTTTTTTGTTTGTTTTTTTTGTTTTTTTTCTTTCTTTCTTTCTTGTTCGGGTTGCTCCGCGCCCCTCCGCGCGGTTATTGGTGACCTATTCGGGGATCGTCGATCTCGGACCTGCCCGCTTCTCCGCCGTCCCGCCCGCGCCATGCTTGGTTGGGATCGAATCTCCCCCGCCCAGGGCGCCGTGAGCGGCGCAGCGGGTGCCGAATGAAAACGACATCGAGCGGCGGAGGAGCAATCTCCTCCCGCGGAATGAAAACGGACCTTACGCTGCCGTTGGATACGCTGACTCGTCCGTCCGAGACTAATGAGAACATACATATATACTCACACTACTGGTAGCACTTCCTAGAATGCATCTCACCGCAATTGCGGCCCGATGCGCATTAACCTAACCGCACATACGTCCACAACGTTGAGGAAAAAAATCCTAGCGTGATTATATGCCCTGAGAGCGCTGCGCGGCTTTTGAGAGGGGGAGTGGGCAGGGCACGCACGCGTGCATCTCCGCACCTCGGCAAAGTACCGCCGGAGAAAATAGCCGACCAACGATTTTTTTTTTCTGTTTCTTTTTTTATATTATTCTTTTATTTTATTTTTTTCCGGTGCGCGTCAGTCATCCTTGGATGCGCAGGGTCTAACGCGCATTAATTAAGCCGGGGCCAAGTCCCACAGCAGCGTTGAGCTAGCTCAACGCCCGAATCTGGGTGTGTTCGTGGAGACGTGCAGTTCAGGAAACTTAACACCATTTTTGCACATCTCGGCAAAAGCGTCCACATTCAGGCGTTGAGGTAGCTCAACGCTGCTAGTGGGACTTGCCTCCTGGAACGTGGTCCCACTAGCAAAGAGGATCGGATCGAATGCCTGAATCTGGACGTAATCGTGGATAGGTGCAGGAAATCGAAATTGAACTGCTTTTCTGCACCTCTGCATACAACGCATCCAGATTCAGGAGCTCGATCCTATCCTTTTTGCTAGTGGGACCTCGGCCCTGGTCACGTTCGCCACACCCCATTGAAATAAATCAGAACACTCCCGAAAAAAAAAATAAAAAATGGAGAAGGAAAAGGAAAAGGAAAACAAATAATGGAAAAGGAAATGGAAAAGGAAATGGGCGCGCACGATAGGCACGGTACATATGCCCTTCTCTCCATTACTCACCGCATGCACAAACGACAAAAGAATATGGCGGTGTGCCTTTCTCTTTCTTTTTTTTTTTGTTTCCGGTGTACCTGTTCGGTCACTGGAGGAAGATTCATTATCATTTTGCACATTTGGTGAATATATTGGAGCGAGTCGCATGCGCATGCACATATAGAATACGGGCCTAAAACGAGAGTGAATCTTCCCGTAGAATATGGAAAGATACACCGGCAATATTTTTGTCTTTTGTGCATGTCGAGAGTAGTGCAGCGAGGCCCTATAGAATATAGAATATAGAATATAAGATTTATTGCATAGCATTCCTCTGCGTGCGGACGATGCGGGGGGCACGAGCGCAACCGAAGCCAAGTAATGAAGCTGCTAATGTCTCGGTCCTGACGTAGTAGCGGAAGTCGCGCGGGGCCATACGGCGCAGGAAGAGCGCAGGAAGAGCCGCTGGATGGATGGATGGATGTCAACCTTGCAGATCGGCGGCCATCGAGACCGATTCGGGCTTTTTTTTTTTTTCTTTCTTGCGACGGATTCAGGCTTATTGTACGTAGCAGGGGATTGCAAGCGGTCCTCCTCTGCGCAGGCTTGCATAGGGTGGACTGGGCATACTTCACTCTCACACTAGGACTTCTTACAACTGCCTCCTGGACGGGATTACAGTCAGGTACATACAGCCTGATGATACAGGTCTAGACGTAGTTGGAGTCTGACAAAAGATAAAACCTCGAGGCTCAAGAATGAAGAAGGATCCCAACAACTACCTCGAGAGTCGGGATGCATCTGTGATGAAGAAGGCCGATGCCCTTTCATCGTATGGTAATTACTACCGGTCGTTAATCTTGTCACCTCAGCTCTGGTAGTGCCCCAGATGTTCATTTCGAAAAAAAAAA
>BFEA01000091.1:1066277-1077855 GCA_003427395.1 Chara braunii
AGAGAGAGAGAGAGAGAGAGAGAGAGAGAGAGAGAGAGAGAGAGAGAGAGAGAGAGAGAGAGAGATTGTGTATCAGTGGGATTGAACAGCGCGAAGTAGGAAGAAGAACTAGCACGCACAGCAGGCGATGGCGGAACAGGATACTCATATGGAGAAAGACGTCTCTTGCCCCTCTTTGAAATTCTCTGTTTGCCCTTTTGGGGGGGCATCCGTCAAAAGTGGAACGATAAGGGGAAATGAAGATTAATTTACGGCCTCTCAGACTGTCGGTGAAAGGATGGAAAGCACGGACTCAGAACTGGAGGGCCCCAAAGACGGCCCCCATTCATCGAGAAATGGTCCGAGCAGTTTTTAATGGTCAAATTAAGAAAACATCATAACGCGCCCGCAATTACGGGCCCATAGTGGGACCAGAAACCTCTTTTAAGTGATGAATGCATTGAGAGGACACTTTTTTTTTCTTTTTTTCTTTTTTTAAATGAAAAAAAAGAGAGCACATTCCTTGTTCTTCCCCGTTGACACGCTAAGAACCCGACAAATGGCCAGTATATAATATTAGCTGTATTTTGGCTATCATTCAGTCCAAATACAGATATACTGGCCGGCGTCCATTGTTTGCGGGTAAAGGAGAGAAGGTAGGAAGGATGCCCCCACTTCCACACGCAACGATGGTACTCAAAGCTCATGAATGACTGGTCAAATTCCTTTCTTCTTCTTCGTTTTCTTTTTCTTTTTTTTCGGGGTTTTTTTTTTTTTTTTTTTTTTTTTTTTCCCCTTACCGCGACTCACCTCTTTTTTACTAGTCTCTGTAAACCGTGGGCAACCCTTGGTATGCAGGTCCGCTCAGCTTCTTTTTTTTTTTTTTTTTTGTTGTTGTTGTTGTCCTGCTCAGTTTTTCTGCCGGGGCTCCGTGGATTGCTAATCTGGAGCCGTTGGTGTCGGTCGACATTAATTTGAGGGCATACTCACAGTACCGTCTTCCCCCGAACATAACGCATCCTGAAAACGAACGTATGCGAGGCATGTTTCCGGCCCGATACAGTCAAAATGAGGGTGCGTTGTGTTCGCGGGAAAGACGGTAGGACTTTTCCGACGGAGCTCCCAGACGACATCTCGGTCAGATGCATCCAGATGTGGCCGTAATTGCAGTTACATACATTTACGAAAATGCTAAGGTAGTGTGAGTATGGCCTGAGTTGGTAAGTAAGACGATGAGCACCAAAGTCAACGGGTCGTTGTTGACGGAATCCCAAACGACGACGGCCGACGGGTAGGTAGCTCAGTTGGTACACCCCTGAACTGAACTGAACTGGACTGTTGAACTACTGATTACTGACTGACATGAGTTCTTTTTTTTTTTTTTCTGGGATGACATGAGTTCGGACTCCACTGCCAGTGGGAGATAAGGATTGAAATGCAACAATTCTTAACTACCTAAGGGCTGTCGGCAGGATGACAATGATATATCAAGGCACAATCATGATATCTGAAGGCCTCAGTTGGCACACCCAGGATTCCATGAACTGTTGAAATAGGGTGCCGGTCCGGAGTTGGAATCCAGAATGACGGAACCAGGGCCGTGGTCCCATTAGCAAAGATCGTCGGATTGAATGCCTGACTGAATGTGGACGTGTTTGAGGACAGGAGCAGGAAATCGAGACAGAACGGCTTTTTCTGTATCTCTGCATAAAACATAGCCAGATTCAGGATTTCTATCCTATCCCCTTCGCTAGTGGGACCTCGACCCAGATGATGGAACAAGATGAATGCTTTTTTTTTTTTTTTTTTTTTTTTTTTTTTTTTTTTTTTGGAAAGCGTGCATTTKTWTTTCATAATAGCTGTCATGGGACGAGGCCGGGGACCTCACAATTCAACCCGGAGTTATCCTGGCAGCCTCAGCCAGTTTCGCTTACGAGCATAGCTCAGATCTCAGAATACTGCACAAAATAACCCACCGCCTGACCAAGTGTTGGTGATTAATTCGAATTCGAAACTGCGCACGCTTGTCCTGGATCTTTAAAGACAAACGCCTGTCTCCCAGTCCCGTACATGAATGCTATTTCTGAATTACCTACCAGTGGGGCGCCTGGGGCCGCGTCAGCTCGATGACGATATCTCAAGGGCCCACCCAGCGTTTTTTTTTTTTTTTTTTTTTTTTTTTTTGTGTGTGTGTGTGTGTGTGTTGGTAACTGCCTCTGATATAATTAGGTGTGTATGACGGACGTTGGACCCGGGGCCAAGTCCCAGTTACCCGAAATCTCAACTTCTGACCGTAGATTCGGAAGATCAACGGCCCCAAATGAAGAATCAGCGTAAGTGGGACTTGGCCCCAGCTTCCCGTTTCCCAGCAGGTGCAGTTCCTCACGCCGGGGCAAGGTCCCACTTACAAGAATTATTAAGCGATATTGACCGTAGATGGCAAAGATCAACGGCCAGAATCTCTTAATCCGTGCAAGTGGGACCTTCCTTGCCCCCGCCGGATAGACAGGAGCCATCAATCATTATGATGGCATTTCACAGGCTTGGAGCAAGGTCCCACTACTACCGTCTTCCCCCGAACACAACGCACCCTGATTTTTTTTCACTGTATCGGGCTGGAAACATACCTTGTATACGTTGATTTTCAGGGTGCGTTATGTTCGGGGGAAGAGGGTAGTAGCATAGAGGATGGGATTGAACGCCTGAATCTGGACGGATTTCAAGGAGAGAAGCTGATCAGTAGCCACACTAGCCATTGTATGCACCTGCACGACAATCTCGTCCAGATTCAGAGGTAAAATCCAATCCTCCCTCCTTAGCTAGTGGGACCTCACCACTGGTGCCGATCTTATGGTTCCAGCAGGCTTGCACCTGATGTTCAACTCAGACAATTTGAGACAAAAAAAAAAAAAATCCCAAAAAAATCCCCAACGATGCACTCAAGCTGTTCGGGAGCCAGGCACCCAAAGAAAAAACGAGGGCCGGATACCAAAAAGAAAAGGACTGATGGTTAATGGAAGCCCCAAAATTCGGTTCGTTTTTGGCGCATCCCCAGACCCCAGAAGCAACGCGGTGGAAAATAAACTACCCGTCTTCACCCGAATACAACGTACGGTCATTATAGCTGTATCTAGACTGAAAGATGCCTCAAATACAGCTATGATGACCGTACGTTGTATTCGGGGGAAGAAGGTAGGTAGTTATGACAGATACAAAGGAAGATGCTACGATATTGGACCTGTTGCTTTTGCTGGTGAAGAGAATCAGTATACTGCATATGTTGCTTATCCTCTTTATTTATTTGAAATAAAAATGATTTATTTGAAATAAACAATGCGGGCTCGAAGATGACAGCAGAAGAAGGACAGCTGACTTTGGACGTCCTACCGTTCCAACGAACTCGGATCATGGCGAATCTGATGTAAGTGAAGCAATGCCAGTGAAGGGCTCAGGGAGAGAGAGAGAGAGAGAGAGAGAGAGAGAGAGAGAGAGAGAGAGAGAGAGAGAGAGAGAGAGAGAGAGAGAGAGAGAGAGAGAGAGAGAGAGAGAACAGCAGAATCAGAGATGCGCTTCCTGGACATGTGTCGACATGTGTCGCACAGAAAGTGGTATTTCAGGTTTGTTCAGCCCCGGAATGCGTGCACAAAGGCCAACGGTCTTCATCCCACGTCTTTCAGGATTTTTCCCTCTGGTATTTTGACCGTGAATCATTAGTTACGAGAGAGCTTTACTGAGTCGAAGGGTTGGCTGTTCTTTGCTGAGCCTCCTTCTCTTGCCATATTACGTTCCATAACAGGAAGGAACAAGTAAGCTCAGGTACTGTAGGAAACTGATACTGCCACGTGGACACGGGGATCTCTTTTTAGAATAAGAATAAGAATAAGAATATAGATTCCATATAACTTTTCATTTCGTAGTACTAACTGTTTTGTTGACTTTGGATTAACAATGGTGGCAGTGTCAGGTTGGTTTTGGAAATTTGGAAATTTGGAAATTTGGAAGTAGTGAGTTAGTTCAGTGAATGAATTTCGGAAGGTACCACTTACTAGTAGTCACTACTAGTCTACTAGACTAAGTGCCATTCGTCAAAACGGACATTGTATATTTTTTGAACGAAATTAAAACTGCGTTTTTTTTTGGCCGAAATCAGGTCCAAAGTTTTGGCTCCTGGGGGTCTGGCGTTCCTAGTTGGTGAACCTGGTTTCTTACATCTGTGTGTGGTTTGGAACTTTTGACTGTACAGTATGTACTGCAGTCAATGTCTGAGCTTTGCTTGGCCGGACTCAGCTCGAGAATGGTGGTGACTCAGAGGTGATTCTAGTGAATTAGAATGTGTTGTGAGGGACTCTCTGGGGGCCGTTTCCCAGCATAAGAAAGATTTTGGAAACGCCGGCCGAAGCGGCAGATTTTGAGCTCGAAAAGGCAGAAAAAGACAAGCGGAGGCAAGGAAATCACGTGGCACCGTCGAAACGGCAATCTCGGTGGAAAAGTATTGGTCGTCGGCCCTTTTTTTTTTTTTTTTTTTTTTTTTTTTTTTTTTTTTTTCCCGATCTGACACCATGGCCCAGCCCTGTAAATATGACACCACGGCCACGGTACTTTCATTGCGCTTTCCGAACTCGCGCCAGGTTTCTTTGCCTACTCATGTATTTTTTTGCGCCCCCTATGAAGCTCAAATGTGACATGAAGGTACTTTCGTCAAATATATATATATATATATATAATTATTATTATTATTATTATTATTTCGGGTTAAGGAAATACAGAAAGTGATATCCGCCGCAACTTGTTGTCGAGATTCCGTGAATAGAAGAGCTGTCAATGTTTTTCTGACTTTTTCATTTATAGAAATTGAAATCTGCTGGTGCAGCTTGTTGAGGTATGTTTTCTACTACAAGTGACCAATGCACGTCTTCTTTTCTATCAAACAGCCGTTTGTGTACAATTGGCCTGCTTTTGGCCATTGCTCGTATTCTGTCTGAATGATATCGTGGTTCAGATAATATGGAGAAATTACAGAAATACTGGCTTGGAGAAGTATGATAGCGCATAATATACTGGTCCGACCGTGTATCACAAAAAAAAAATATATTCCTGGAAAGTTGCAGAAATACCGTTTTCAAAAAGTTGTAGCAAAAAAAAAAATATTCGTGGAAATTTGCAGAAATACCGTTTTCAAAAAGTTATCACAACCCCAACCCTCCCCCTGGAAAGTTGCGGAAATACCGTTTTCAAAAAGTTATCGCAAAAAAAAAAAAGAAAAGAGACATTGTCAACTGCGCCTGTGACGGCCGCTGAGCTTCAAATTCGCAGGAATAACAGCTGACTGCAATCTGAACGCAGTGCAGTTTGAAACTGCAAAACAAACAGGTACTGTGGAGGGACTGGGATTCTGATCCATAAAGAGCTGGAAACGAGGGTCATCGATTATATGGTAGATCTCTTGGGACGCTGGGTGTGGGTGAAGCTCACAGTAGACGAGGAGGATCGGACAGTAATGTCCCTATACCTCCCCACAGACTACAATGAGCGCGCTCACTTCATAGCGGAACTTCCAGGTCTGATCCCTAAATCAGAAAACTTAATCCTGGCCGTGGACTGGAACACAATAATAAATCCAGGGCTTGACAGCCCTAGAGTGACTCCGATCAGGACAGATACGAGGCTGCTGAAAGCCTTCATGGTCTCGCAGAACCTCACAGATGTATACAGAACATTCCACCCAGATAGTCACGGTTACACGTGGGTTGGTTCTCGCTCCCCTCCTGCTCGCAGAAGACTGGACTTTACGTTGTTGAGGGGCAGTCCATGGAATAACTGTACCAAGGCAGAAATTGGTTCCTCATACATGTCGGACCATCGCCCAGTTGTAGCAGACTTTAATCGTCCACAGGTGAAAAAGTTTGGACCGTCCTATTTTAAGTTTAATACGAATCATTTGAAGGACGAAGGAGTGGTGGATTGGATAAAACATCATTTGACCCAATGGCCACAAGCTAGACCGCTGTTTGATGAAGAAAACCAATGGCTGGAGGTGGGCTTTAGAATCCTTCAAGGATCCCTGAGCAACACCTCTAGAATTAAAGCAAACAAAGAAAAAGGGAGGGAGATGGTGCTGACGGCAGAAATACAGAAGGCAGAAGCAGAATTGGGGAAGCACCCAGTCTTGGATGCCTATTGGACAGCGAAGCGCACAAGGAAAATTCAAGCCCTAGAAAAAATGGAAATTAAAAGGCAGGAACAGTGGACTCAGTGGCTGGCCCAGCGAAATATAATATCAGGGGACCGGATGACGGAGGACACTTTCCGTAGGCTTATATTACAGAAAGCTAGACCTCCAATGAATCAACTAGCACACCCCTTCTCCATTCAGCAGACGGTGACTGAGGATGTTGATCAGATGTGTGTTTACGCTCGTCTATATTTCCATGTCATTTTAACGACGAGGCGCCCGTTTGATAGTATGACATCGGATTTGAAGGAAAACTCCCCTTTTTGGAATCTCACTCAAGCTAGGCTGACTCCCCAAGCACGTTTGGACTTAGGCAGACCTATAACTGAGGACGAGCTACTGCTGGCAGCTAAACAAATGGCTAAAGGTAAGTGCCCAGGGGATGATGGGCTACCTATTGAAGTTTATCTAGCGGTGTGGCCACAGATTTGCCCCTACTTAGTTAAATGCTATAACGGAGTCTTGGAAGGGGGGAAGCTCACAAAGGGCATGATGAACGGAATTATCACATTACTATACAAGAAAGGGGAAAAATCTGAAATAAGGAATTGGCGGCCTATCTCAGTCTTAAACGTGTCATACAAAGTACTGGCTAAAACACTGGCATTAAGCTTAGCCAGATATCTGCCAGACCTCATTCAAAAAGATCAAGGGGCCTTTGTAAAGCACAGATCAATCATGAAAATATAGCAGCCACCATACAGGGGCTGGAGATAATTGCATCTAGAATCAGAATGTTGCAGTCTTTCTCCTGGACATGGAGAAAGCTTATGATAGAGTGGGATGGGCCTTTGTAACAACGACCCTGAAACATATGGGTTTTGGTCATATGTTTGTGAAATGGGTAGCCACAATGTACTCAACGGCAACAGCATCCGTAATGGTGAATGGATATAAATCACAATCTTTTGCATTATCCCGATCTCTCAGACAAGGGTGCCCATTGGCACCATTGCTGTTTGTTGTACACATGGAGGTTCTTTTAGACAACATAAGATACAGTAATCAGATTACAGGTCTTAAGTTGCAAAACCAGATTCAATGGAAAGGAGGAGCGCTGGCTGATGATTTAAGAATAGCCTGCACTAACAGTCGACCATGCCTGATTGCATTAAGGAAAGTCTTAAATACCTACTGTGAATTGTCAGAAGCCTCGATCAATTGGAGTAAATCTGTATATTTTTTACCCAAGGATTATACATTGGAAGTAAATTGGGGTTTGAAGCAGGTACCAGCAGACTCGTCGGAACGGTTCCTGGGTGTGCAGGTTGCGCTATCGAACAATGCTGATCTTCAGGACTCAATGCTGGTGGAAAGATTTGCGAACAGAATATCTAGTTGGAGCCACAGAAGACACCTCTCACTGGTGGGGAGGGCTTTGATAATCCAGGCAGCAGGGTTCTCTGTCTTATGGTTTGTTCTATCTACTCACCTATTGGGGGACAAGGCATACAAAGATATTAAGAGAGCGGCAACTAGACTTCTATGGAAACCGGAGGCAAATGAAGATCAGAACTTCCTTTCAAAGGTGGCGTGGGAAACGATAACTTTTCCGAAGGATGAAGGGGGTCTAGGTTTGTTGGACCCGAAACATCAGAATCTAGCTCTGCTTGTAAAGTGGCCAGTTAAGGCCTTACTAGAGGACCCCTCTACCCCCTGGCTCTCCCTGGCAATATACATTTTAAGTAGAGAATGGGAGCTGTGTGGACCTGATGATGCGTTAGCATGTTTATTAATCCGCTCGTTTGTGAATAAAAAGGTAAAGTCTGTTTTTTGGACAAGTGTCCTCTCCGCCTGGCAAAAACTCTTTCCATCAGAAAGGGAATCACCCAGCTCGAAGGAAACAGTCCTGAATCAAATCTTGTTTGAAAATCCGTTGATTGTCAATGACTCGGGGTCCCCTTTTTCGGCCCATGACTCGGCTGGGAAGTTTGGAAAGGCTTGGGTAGAAAAGGGGATAGTGAGAGTCAGAGACGTATGGGATCTGAGTCACAACAGATGGAAGGAAACATCAGAGATTAAAAAGCAGTTAGGGAGACTCAGACATATCACAGTCAGATTGGAGGCGATTCAGAAGGCGATCCCTCAGAGTTGGTTAGGCCTGTTGAGAGGAACTAGCCACCCAGGGAAAGATATGTGGGTAATCACACAGTTATATCAGGATCGGGTATTACAAGTTACGGATAATCTGGGTGAGGATGGTTGGGCGGTGACGGAATGGACACAGCCAACAGATTTTTCATATAGTAAAGCTTTGGTGAAGAGTGGGAGCTCACGCATATCCTCTATGCAAGGGTGTACAGAGGTGGCGGTCAGGACAAAGACAAAGAGAGCCCCGGCGGGAGGAACTTTAATTACAGAAGCATCTCTTCCAATGGGATTGGTTTCGCTGGGGAAAGCCCCGGTAGACTGCAGAACGATTGGCTGGTGGCAAAACCAGGCTCAAAGGACCATAGGGCTGGATGAGTACTCTACCAAGGAGGGAACAAGACTGTTGAGACAGAAAGTCCGAAAACCACCAGGCGTAGCGGCAAACAAGCGTAGACATGATCAAGGGTTACTCTCAATTCCAACAGATCACTTAACAACGTCGTGGAAGCAACTAAAACAGTTGCCCTCACAACGGCTATCAAGTATTTCATGGTTACAATCTATGGCGGCCACAGCGTCTGCAACGTACTTGGTTGCTAAAGGGATGGAAATCCCATCGAATTGTATTCGCTGTAAATGGAATTGGGACGACTCCCGGAATCTATGGCTGACGTGTCCAGCATCGAGAAGGATATGGGACTGGTGGAAACATCACTGGGATAAGATTACAAACAACAGTTTTTCCTGGTCCGATGAGTGGATCTTGAATGGCATTCATGAAGTTACAAACTCCAAGGAAAATGAATGGCTGTATGTTGCTCAGGCAGTTCGAGCAATTATCATGAAGATTATTTGGGATGACAGGAATGATCAGCTGTTCAAAAGTGAGTATACGGCAGACAATGCAATCAAGAACAAGATTGATCAGCAAATCAGGACTACCATATACAGCGACTGGCTACGCAGATTAAACGGAGGGAGCAGGTTCAAGCATAGAAAATGGTTTTGGGACACCTGGGGGAGAGACTCCAGACTAGCAAAGCTTACTGCAGAAGGCAGGTTATGCATTGCACCCTGGCTTCTCTCCCCAACAGGGCATGGGGAGCGTTTTAGCTCTCCACCATGATTTAGCTTTGGAAGAACAGAAGAGAGAATTTTCATTTGGATGTTACAGTAGAAGTCAATACAGGTGGAAGAATTTTCTTGTTTCGTTTTTTGGAGATTCAGTTGGGGAGGGACACTGGACCCGGTTTCCAGGAGCCTATCTGGGTAAGGGCCCCAGTTCTGTTTGGTCTGTCACCGGGCTGATTTGTAGGGGCGTATTCCCGGGCCCCTGTCTCTCATTTGCAATGAAAATTTTTTTCTCCAAAAAAAAAAAAAAAAAAAAAAAAAAAACCCAGGTACCAGTAGCGGGTACCGGTCCTGCCAGTTCAACAATTGGCAAAAATGGGAGGTACCACCGTACCGGTACTGGTACTGGTACCGGTCGTTTCCCCAGGGCCCAGGGGTGTGGCCTAGGCATCTCGGTCGTGGCCTAGACATCTCGGGCGTGGCGGAGACATCTCTTGTTGACCTGTCGTATATCGTTCTGGCTTGTCTGAACTCCTTGTTGACATCCCCTCCTTCTCCGCAGTGGCGGATTTTTAAACTATTGTGCTAAATCGGTGTCGACAGGATTATCGGTTGATGGGTTTGGAAAAAGTTATCGGTTGATGGGTTTGGAAAAAGTGGGGAAGTGGCAAGCGAAGGGTTCACTTGGAAGGGCGTACTGTATCCCAAAGCATAAAGACGTCATGCGTTGGCTACCTATCTGTCCCTCCTTTTCTGAGTGCGTAGCAAACATGTCTCATAACATGCTGTTAATCAATTGCTTTGGCATCTACCCGAGAAGTCCAACTTGAATTTGAGAAATTGAAATAATTATTGAGAAGCATGGTGGACTTGCTGAAGATTGTACACAAAATCAATAAGTTGATGCGAAAGGGCGATAATTGATCGGCGCTTCTTTCGACATAAAAGAGATGTTTTCTAACCTTAGGCTACCCCATGCTTCTATCCTGAGGGAGGTCGAGTGGGTTTTGGATTGTTGGTCGGCTGAAGGAGTGAAAGGAGGAAAAGAAGAGGGTTGGATATACATGTCATTCACAACGCTGTTGGCCTTTGTTTCGTTTGAACTATGCAATACGTTTGTGGTGGCCGAGGGTCAGCTGCTGCAGCAAACAGTAGGCATTCCCATGGGAAAGTCCTCAAGCCCAATGCTTGCTTGACAATTTTTACTGTGTGCCTATAATGAGTTTTAAATTACCTTTTTGTCTTCCCTTCTTTCCGATATGAGGAGGTTCCATGGTTTTCGCCTCGTACATGACGTTTCAGTTTTCGCGATCTGCAGAATGAATGATTCAACATCCGTCTCTCATGGTCAGACTCTGTCTTTCATTGATAAATTTAGAGTCTGCTATCATTACAATTTTACCCTGGAACAGACAAATGATGGAATGAGCTGGGAGTTTTTGGGATGTGTTTTGAAAGTCTTGGACGGTCACAGGTGACTCAGGTCCTGGAGGGCTTAGGATGTATAGCGATGCACAAGGATCAGAGAAATTTGAATCTGATGGGTTGTTGACGGTAAGTTGGTGTTCCAAAGTTTGCAGGATTTCTGTTCCTATTCCAGTCTACAACAGAAGTTGGCGGTAATCTGTTCCTTTTTGCACAGAGCTCGCACACATACTACTGTGCCAGGTACCGAAATTGCCTTCCTCCTTACGCTAAAGATTGAGTTGTGGAAGCGGATGTATCCGTGGATGCATCCGCGGGGTCGAGCTCGGAGGGCGGCAACATATATGGCCGCGTCCGCGGCTGGCCTCGTCCACGCCACGGACGTGAATTTACCATATTTTTCCTAATTTATTTAATAAGCCAAAAAAAAAAAAAAGGGGGTTGTAGGGATTTTTAATCCCTGCAACCCCATATTTTTGTTTTTGGAAAAAGATCATGTTAAAGAATTATAAAAAATCAAAACATAAAAGGTTGAGAAGAGAAATTGAAAAATAAATCAAAATTCTTTGTATTCTTCACTTTTACATAATTTTTTTATTTTTTTTTGTTGTGTAATAAGGAAACAATCAAGGAAAAAAAAAAAAAAGTTCTTTTCTTTTTTTCATTCCTTTATTGTTTCCTTATTACAGAGTGTGTGTGTGTGTGTGTGTGTGTGTGTGTGTGTGTGTGTGTGTGTGTGTGTGTGTGTGTGTGTGTGTGTGTGTGTGTGTGTGTGTGTGT
>BFEA01000091.1:1078555-1097829 GCA_003427395.1 Chara braunii
TTTTTTTTTTTTTTTTTTTTTTTTTTCTTTTTTTTTTTTTTTCTTTCCCCATCTGACACCATGGCCAACCCCGACCACTGCCGTTGGTACTTTCATTACTTTCATTGCTTTTTTTTCAAACTCAGGGCCTCGCCGCACCACATTTTCGACAGTTTCTCTTCGCCACACAGGCTGTCGAAGTCGGAGACGGGGAAAAAATTCTCCAGTTGTCAGAGCATGCTTCTCTACAGCTCCTGTCGAAAGTTGTTGAATCCCATACTTTCGAAAGTATAGGGAAAAAAATTCTCTACAGCCTGCTACTCCCATACTTTCGACACTCCTCGGCTGCGCCGTCGACTTCTCTTCCAAATTCGGTGAGGGGGGGTAAGGTCGGGATGGACTAATGCTTGTCGTACCCTCTGGCGCGTTTGCATTCACAAGTGCATGCACTCTACAGTGCTGTGTGGCTAAAAGGGGGCAAAGGGCCTCGCCACACCACTCTTGAAACCCGGTTTTTAAGAGTTGGAGCCGTCGCCACACAGCCACTTGAGAGTTGTGGCCCGAAAACTCTTTCGAGAGTTGTCAGAACCTCGTTTTGAGAGTAGCTCTTGAAACTCCTAAACGCCCAGCCTGCAGCACCGCGCTTTTCAAGCGTCCTCCCGAGGGCACTCGAAGGACTCTCGATTTTCGAGAGCTGTCGGGCCGTTATCCTGACGCCATTCGGAAAAAACAAAGCTGCACGACTGTCGTTTTCCATCGTTTGTCCAACACCATCACGCTTTCGAGAGTGCTGTGTGGCGAGGGGCCCGGAACTCTTGAAAACCCAACTCCTGAGAACGTCTGACAGCTCTTGAAAAATATCCCTGTTTCAAGAGTGGTGTGGCGAGGCCCAAACTGTGGAATGGAGGCTGTCGAATTTGTTCTGACAGCCGTCGAATTTTTTCGCGTTTCCACTGTGGTGCTGCGAGGCCCTCAGTCTCAGCGCCTGCTTTTTCTCTGCGGGCGGGCCCATGTTTGTTTTGCACATTCTGTACTCAAAAGTTTTTTTGTTTTGTTTTGTTTTTGGGATGTACTCAAAAGTGACATGAACGTACGTACCTACAAAAAAAAAAATGTTGGTGAGTTGCACGTGGGAAAAGGTCCTAGTACCCACTGGGAGGTTTTCTTTTTCGTTTGGGAAGGGGAGAGAAAAAAGAAAAAGAAAAAGAAAAAGAAAAAAAAGAAAAAAAAAAGAAAGGGAAGGGAGAAAATAAGTAAAACAAAACAAAAAACAGCTCCTGTCACCAATGAATGAGTCTCCATCAGACTCCATGTCCTTGTCACAGTCACGGTAGCTTATAAGGGACGCTGGATCAGGGGCGAGGTCCCACTAGCAACATGGATTGGTTTGCACGCCCGAATCTAGACATGTTCCTGGAAAAGTGCAGACATTCGAGATCAAACAGCTTTTCTGCATCTCTGCTTAAAACAGTCCAGATTCAGGTGCTAAATCCAATCCTCTTTGCTAATGGGACCTAGGCCCAGGTCTCCAGCTTCCAAAAAAAAAAAAAAAAAAAAAAAAAAAAAAAAACCCTTTCAGAGTTTCATTTATATCAACAACTGACAAAAAAAAAAAAAAAAAAAAAAAAAAAAAAGGTCTCCAGCAGGTCTATGGACCAGGTCCATCCTCCACGGATGGACAGGAGCCTTCGAGTCTGGGCCCGAGTGGCTGACTCAGTGACACCATGGGGTGTCCCCTGGACCCCTGCTGCAGTAGGCTGCTAAGTTCCTTTTTTTTTTTTTTTTTTTTTTTTCATAACAGGTCTCACTTCTGCTAAGTTCTAACACCAAACAAAACAAAATCTCTGGACTGTCGCTTAAAAAAGGAAAAAAAGCCGAATCAGGTCAGGATGTCAGTCACCACCACCGGAATAGTGGTGGTCTTGCAAAAGGGATTTTCTGGAAAAAAAAAAAAAAAAAAAAAAAAAAAAAACGGGATGTCAGTCAGTGCAATAGATTTCTGGTGAAAAACTTGTGGCTCCTATAGCATCTGCTCCTGGCCCAAGACATAGGTCTGAGTCAGGAGAGAGAGGTGTCCTCTGCCCTGGCCCTTAGCGCCAATGGTTGAAGAATTTGCCCTGCAAGGAAGGAACAAGGGGAAGCCCGGTACCCTTTCTACGAATCATCTGGTATTCTGGCGCAAGGAGGAGGAAGAGGACGACGGCAAATTATAATAGCAGCAGCAGTAGTAGTAGTGGTGCTGCTGGTGGTGCTGGTAGTAGTTGTAGAAGAAGAAGAAGAACAAGAAGGAGAAGGAGAAGGAGAAAAGGAGGAGAGGAAGAAGAAGAAGACGAGAAACAGAGCAGCAGCAGCAGCAGCAGCAGCAGAAGAAGAAGAAGAAGAAGAAGAAGAAGAAGAAGAAGAAAGAGATGGGGAGAGGTCCGACTGTAATTAGAGGCACAAGATACAATATCGTTCTTAATTAAGAAAAAAGAAAAGAAAAGGAAAAGACTGGACACTGCCTTCAAAGAGGGTTCAGAAAAAAAAAAAAAAAAAAAAGGGGTCAGCTCCAGAGATTTGGGTTAAACTTTGCAGAAGTAGGAGCACATCAGCTGTGTCAGCATCCAGATAGGAATTCAGTCGCAGACTCTCAGGGGGGATACTCAGACTAGGGCTTTCCCTGAATGTATCTAGCTGCAATTACAGCCGGACCTCGAGGAATCTGACTGTAATCACGTCCACAGCCTGGTAGAAAAAGTTCTAGTGCGCTTATTTCCTCACTTTGCCCTTTCATTAGAGCTCGAAAGCCAAGGCTTCAAGTTTGGGTCGAGGGAGCATTAATTTTTTATTTTATTTTATTTTTCCTTTTTTTATTTTTTTATTTTTGGAGAAGTTATAGCTTTATATTCAAGGAAAATTCGAGGCCGGGACCTCACAATTCAACCGGGAAGTCACCAATGAACCATGCTGGAAACCGGGTCCAGCGTCCCCAAAACAGATCAGATTCTGCTCTCAACAGCACTAAAGGAACTCCTCAAAAATAAACCTTCAAGCTCAGAAAATGGTGGCCGAACTAAAAATACAGCTCTACATACCCTTCAGCCAGAAGTAGGGAATTAAGACTTTCCAAACCTGTTAATAACTGGAAAACTCAAAGTTTCCAAAATTAAAAGGGGAGCTGTCCAAAAGAACCAGCTCATACAGTCACTAAGTGTCTGCTATTCTGTCTATCTGATGTATCAAGAGAGTCTAAACTCGACTCCCCCAGTTGGCCTACCGGCGACCCTTAACCTGTGAAACCTCAATTCAAGCACAATATCCAGGCATTTACTCAAACTGGCCTGAGTCATTAAATAAATTTAAAAAAAAAAAAAAAAAAAAAAAAAAAAAAACATTCCATTTTATAAAACCGGAAACCGGGTCCGGCGTCCCTCACATTTATGCCATGGTGTGTCGGGCAGGGCAAGGCACTCCTGGCCAAACCCATCCCCACCACAGCCCACAATACCTGTCTCGAATGGTTTATGGAAAAGCAAAGAACAACTACAAATTTGAGTCATTAAATTTTCGCCGCTTGCCAGGTTGTGAATTGGCGATTTTTATTTTTATTTTTTAATTTGTGTTTTTTTTTTCATAAATTCTTCATCATTCCGTGACTTTGCTCACAACTCAGCGAGCTCCGGCAGATTAAGGATATTTTAAAGAAAGGGCGGCGGCAGGATTCCAATGGAGTTTAATGTGCGGTGCATGAACTGTGGGTCTGAACTACGATGGGTCTGTGTGATAGGGCAGTGTCATCAGCCTCAAGAAGGTGATGATAAGGTATTGAAAGCGAATGACTGGGATCTCGGGAACAGACGGGAGGATATTCTTAGTTCAGGGGGGGATAATCAGGATTATGCGGATGATGATTGGAATAATGATGATGTAAATGATTTGGATGACGATAATGATGACATGAATCGTTCGAATCAGAAGACTGGGGATGGCGATAATACGGTGATAGTGAATGGTTGGAATCAGTGGAATCACCTCAGAATGATGATGATGATGATGATGATGATGATGATGATGATGATGATGATGATGAAGAGGACAGTGGTGATATGAATCATTGGTCACTCTCGGCGGTGCTCAGTTTCCCTGTCTGCCCTTGCCTTTCAATGGGCAAACCTGCGTCTGATGAAGATCGTTGTTGCACCAAAGGCAATAGTGGAATCTCTCGCGCGCCTTGTATGCGGACTCGGAGATGCCATACGGGATCCATGGGCCTGTCTGAGCTGCTGCACCAGGCCCGGGGCTAGAAACGGTGTGTGTCTTCGGCTTGCCGCGCCCTCGGCCTCTGCCGGCGCGGCCACCTTCCCGGGCAACTGCAAATCTGTCTCCTTCACTGGGAGACGCAACCTCGCTGGTTTGGTCTAACGGCGCTGCCGCTGCGACCACGGCCACTCGTGGCCAATGCTGGTTCCCGCTCGGGCCTGACGCAGATGAACGGAGGTTCTTGGCCTCCTTTTGTTCGTGATGATGATCTGCACAGCCTTGTCAAATAACTCCGTCGTCGTCGTCAACGTGTCCTCGACATGCGTCAGGGCATTGCTCAATGCCGAACATGACCTTGAGATGAAGTAGTGGTGGATGGCCTTGAAGCCCATCTGGATGTCTGGGACTGACGTCAAGCGTTGGTACTCGGCGATCCAGTCCGTACTCGGCAGCGAGCCTTGCTCGAAGACCATAAGCTTGTCCATGGCTTTGATCTCTGGATTCTCCACCTGGAACCACTTGTGCCACGCCGTCTTCAGATCATCCCAGCTGATCATGGTGTGCAAGTCCGCTGCTACCACTCCGTACTTGGACAACAAGTTGTCCAACCACACCTGACACGCGCCCCCTGAGCGAGAGTACAAGTAAGCTTGGTGCTTGTTTTCCTTGACGTTGTGGAGCTGCAGCGTGAGCTCGAACTTGCGAAACTATGAAATTGAATCTGTCTTGATTGAGTCGTGGAAGATCTCTTGCCCATCGAACTTAGGAGTTGTCTCGCGCGGCTCCGGACTCGAGGTAGTGGCGGTAGTGCAGATCCGCTGCTGCAATTATTGTGTCGCGGTCTGCTGTAACTGTGCGCCATCCTGGAGGGAGCCGACGCGCATCTCCAATGCGGTGAGGCAGTCGGCAGTGTTGGAAGTTCCTGCGTCGGCGGCGGTGACTGGTTGCTGCTCCACCCGCTGAAGGCGGTCTTGGAGATGAGCTACCGAGTTGTCGAGAGCAAGGATCTCCGCCTGCTGTGTAATGCAGGTTGCCAGGAGATCCATGAGATGCGAGAGGAGGAGCGCTATCTTGTTTGCGTTATCCTCCAACTGGCTATTCTCGGCCTCGCTTCGCCATTCTGCTGCCATGGTAAGTAATGCCCGCTCTCCAGTGAATATCTTCTCACGACGCTGTGTTCTTTCTTCATCGGCAGCCCTTGCTGCTGCCTCGTCGTGCTGGCGTTGTTGTTCCACGGCCAGCAGACGTGCCTGCTCGGCATCCTCTGCCCTTTTCTTGGCTGCTGCGGCAGCATCATCTGCCCGCTTCTTTGTCTCCGTAATCCAGGCTAACATGCGGGCCTGATAGGCCTCGTCTGTTTCCCCGGCCTTCTGGTCCATGACTGTTGTCTGTGAACGCAAGAGCATAGACCAGACCGCTGCTTGCTGATGTGGTATCCCTTGCTGCTGACGTGTCCTGCTGACGTGGCAATGTTGACGTGTCCTGCTGACGTGGCAATGCTGACGTGTCCTGCTGACGTGGCAATGTTGACGTGTCCTGCTAACGTGTCCTGATGACGTGGCCTGCTGACGTGGCCTGCTGACGTGGCCTGCTGACGTGGTCTGCTGACGTACTTACGTAGCCTGCTGACGTACTTACGTAGCCTGTTGACGTGGTCTGCTGACGTGGCCTGCTGATGTGGCAACTTATCAATGCCGCCGCAGGGGGTACCCGGATACAAACAGAAACGGCAAGGCGAGAGATGGCAACAACATAGGTGGGGAGGGGTGGGTGGGATAATCGCCCAACTCACACCTAGATAAGGAGCCACTAATCAAACGAGAAAAGTTTGAACTTTGCAAAAAACAAATTCGCGAAAACTAAAAAAAATAAAAATCCCGATTTTTGCAAGTTCGGTAGGTCTCCAATCTCCCTTGAAGTACGAAATGGTCTCTGAAAGCGAAAAAAATTTCGACTTTAGACTGCAACCGATTTATAGAACCAACTGACAGAATCCAAGAACTGCGAAAAAAAGTCCGAACAGAAATGACAAATATTCGAATTAATTTCGATGGGAATATTCGCAGTTTGAAAAAAAAAATAATACTTGCAGGAGGTATTTCCCGTACCGTTTTCAGAAAAACGAATTTCAGAAACGAAGTTATTCGGAGGTTTTAAGTACGGGAAAATGCAACAGAAAATCGAAATTTTCAAAAAGAAATATATTCCGGATTTTTTAACAACGAAATTTCGAATTTTCAGAAAGACAAACGAAAATAGGAATTTGAGATGTTGCGATATAGCAATTTTCCACAGCAGAATAGCGAGAAAATAAAATCCGAGAAAAAAAAAAAAATCAATTTTTTTTTTTTTTAGTAAGGTCAAGATCGTGATTTTGGGGTCTAACTAGTATATCCTAATCAACAGAAAAGACTAACTAGTTTTTTTATCCCCGCACACGTGTCAGATCAAATAGTTCCTGATTCACGTGCAAAAGCTCTGATACCAACTGTTACATGCACAGATATGCAATGTACGTAATAAACCGAGAATCTGCAATGTGATGAAAAGGACTGAATAGACAATGCGGTATGAGTAGAATCTCGACAACCAATGTACATTCTCATTCATACATAAAGATGCTGAAGAGCACAGGGAAGACTTTGATACAAGACAAACCTGACAGGACTAACCTCATTCACGTAGTTCAGAGTAACGAAGCAGAATGCTAGAGTACCTCTAACTAGCCCAATCAATGTTTGAACTCAGACTAAACATGCATTGTATCCATCACGAGGTGTGAAGGAGCCTGGCGCTGCACACAGGAAGTAAGCGCCAGATCCAGACATACACACACGAAGAGATAAGGAWCAGACGAAAGGAGGGAAGAAGATGGGAATGTCGTTAACACCAAGTTTTGGTCACCAATCCCAAATAGTCCCTCGTTGCCATGTCTGAACCCTCGAAAGTCGAGTCTGGATCCAATGTCACCAAGCCCGGTATCTCTTCTCTCATGGTCTGCAGATGCAGTGAAGTCAGAAGTGAGAGGGAGAGAAGAGATGGTGGACTGAGAAGAAGAAGAAGAAGAACTCTCTCTCTCTCTCTCTCTCTCTGTTACGAACCAAGTACTAACCTGTGATGTTGGCGCTGTGCTGCAGGTACCTCGAAGACGAAGCTGGAGCAACGGCGCTGCAGGTAGGTACCTCTGGCCTCCGCCCAAGCTCTCTCTCTCTCTCTCTAGTACTACTTAGCTATGGCGCCCAGCGCTGGAGACTACAGCTACCTACTGCGTCCAGCGTTGAAGACTACTAGCGAACGCTACTACGACTACAACGCAGCGCTCCCTCCAGAGTGCTGCACCCGAATCCTGAAGACTACAACTACCAACTGCCTACCTCGGAAGTGCCTGGGAAGTCCTATGTACTACCTCGGCCTGCCTCCTGACTGCTGGAGGCCAGTCAGGCCGAGGAGGCAGCTCTTGCCAATGCCGAAGTGNCAGTCAGGCCGAGGAGGCAGCTCTTGCCAATGCCGAAGTGTGCCAGGGGCTGGCGTGCAGCAGCCTGTTTGAGGCTGGCGTGGGAAACAGACTAATAATAGTCTGTTTCTGAAACCCTGGTTCGGTGCCTGAGTTTCAGGGACGGTCCTTCTGATGAACGACCGAAAATGGCCCTTCGTTTCAGGCTAAAAAGGCTGTTGCCATTTTAAGTCTGAAACGACCAGGGATAGGCCCTGGACTTCAGGCTTTTGGCCTGAACCGACAGGGGGCCTGTAAGCCCTGGATTTCAGGCTTTCGGCCTGAAGTTCAGGCTTTTGGCCTGAAAGCTGTCGGGCCTGCAAAATGGCCGCCGGGCCTGCAAAATGGCCCGTGTGTGCACGTGCTGCATGTAACACGTGTGACCACACGACCTTGCCCTGAGTGCAAAGTGTCACGGTTGCGACTTCTTCCTTTCTGGACGAAGTCCGCACGTGTGACCACACAGGGACCAAATGACCCAAATAACCGTACCCAGATGCCTCAAATTTTTGGTTCATTTGGTCCCCGTGTGAGTACGCCCTCAAATTACCTTTTGTTTTTTTTTCTTCTGTTTTCTCGAATTGAAGAGAATTGTAGAAGAAGAAGCCAGCCCTCCAAACAACTGAAAGTGCGACCAGGTACATTTAATTTGCAGATAAGGCCCAAGCGTTAATTTTTTTTTTCCAAACGATCCATCTTATCTTTTGATCCTCCCCCGTGTGACCGGGCGCACTTGCCGTGAATGCAAAATGTCAGGGTCGCGATTTCGTCCTTTCTGGACGAGGTCGGCCCGTGTGACCACACGGGGACCAAATGCCTCAAAAAGGAGAACCAAATGCCTCAAATTTTTGAGACTTTTGGTCCCCGTGTGAGTATGTCCTCAGGGCATAGGGCATACTCACAGGGGGACCAAAAGTCTCAAAAAATTGAGGCAATTGGTTCGGATTTTTTGAGGCATTTGGTCCCGGCGTGGTCACACTGGGGGACCTCGTCCAGAAAGGACGAAGTGGCGACCCTGACACTTTGCACTCAGGGCAAGTGCGCGTGGTCACACGGGGGAGGACCAACTACGTCAATGTTCCTGGTTGCACTTTCAGTTGTTTGGCAGGCTGTCTTCTTAGTCTACGATTCTCTTCAATTTGGGAACATAGAAAGAAAAAAAAAACGAAAGGTAATATTGAGACCACCTCCGGAGGTGGTCTCAAAAAGGGTCCGCCCGCGGCCCCGCAGGGCGCTGGCAGAATGAGGTATTTGGGTTGCGAGCCTCTCCAGTGCCACCTGAAAAATGACTCAAATTTTGGGATTTTGGGTCGTTTGGTCCTCGTGTGAGTAATATGCCCTCAGTGTAGTATTACGGGAATCCCATAGCCGCCAGAACCGTGTTCACCCAGGGCAGATGGGGGAGCTGCACCCACCAGCGGGACCTGGTGCGATACCTGCTTCCCCAGGCCCACGTGGGAGATACCTGCCAGGGGTCAGCGGGTAGCATCAGGACTGAGCTAGGCCCGTTGGTAACCCTATCAAATTGTGGGACCATAAACTTGTGGGACCATAATATTGTAGGACCATAAAATTGTGGGACCATTACACAGCTTCCGTTTGGAATAGCATCTGGGACCGTTATGCAACTGATGCTAATGGGCCCATGCCAAAGCTGATGCTCCTGGGACCATTATGCAGCTGATACTCCAGGGTACGAGACACAGGTAGTGGTTAGTTAAAACTGATATTCGCGGGACAATTCCATGACCCATAACCCTTGGACCGTTACACAGCTGATACTCCTGGGACCCAAGACATAGCTGCTGGTACTCCTGGGACCTATACATAGCTGATACACCTGGGACCATTACACAGCTGAGCCTCCTGGAAGCGTTTCAGGTCCACAGCTGATACTACTGGTACTTCTTCTACACTCCTGGGACAGTTAGCCAGATGATATTCCTGGGACCGTTTGATAGCTGGTACTCCTGGGACGATTACACACATAGCTGGTACTCCTGGGACCATTACACAGCTGATACTCCTCGAAAAATTGCACACCGTCCCCTTTAGCTGATACTCCTGGCACTGTAAGGGGACGGTGGACCCGGGGCAAGGTCCCACTTGCACGGATTACGAGATTCTGACCGTTCATCTGCGCTATCTACGGTCAGTATCACTTAATTCGTGTAAGTGGGACCTAGCCCCCGGTTCCAGCAGGTGCAGCTCCCCACGAACAGAACGGTATAATTACCCTAAGACCTCGACCGCACTGGTGCTCTTTTTTTTTTTTTTTCATTAAAAAAAACAATTGGACCGTTTCTCGATTTATGCGTGTCATCCTTGCTTGGGCGAGGCCGCAGGAGCTTACAGGATATTACATTTAAAAAAAAAAAAAAAAAAAAAAAAAAAACACCTGATACTCCTGGGACCGTTAAGCAGCAGATACCACTGGGACCGTTAGATAGCTGATACTCCTGGGCCGAGGTCCCACTAGCAAAAAAGGATAGGATCGAGATCTTGAATCTGGATGTGTTTTATGCAGAGATGCAGAAAAGCAGTTCAATCTCGATTTCCTGCACGTCTCCATAATCTCGTCCAGATTCAGGCATTCGATCCGATCCTCTTTGCTAGTGGGACTACGCCCCTGGAAGCACTACATAGCTGATACTCCTGGGACCATTACACAGCTGATACCGCTTTCTTTTTTTTTTCCTTTTTTTTTGTGCCGTTCTACAGCTGATATCCTGCGACCGTTGTACATCTGGGGCCAAGTCCCACTGACCCGAGATCTCAACTTCTGATCGTCGATTTGGAAGATCAACGGCCCGACATGAAGAATCAGCGTAAGTGGGACTTGGCCCCTGGTACTACTGAGCTGGCAGTCGCAGAGCAATGGCCCGTTGTTGTTGGGTTCTTTTTTTTTTTTTTTTTTTTTTTTTTTTTTTTCTGACTTCATTCCCGTTTATTTTTTGTTCGTTACAGTTCTTCTTCAGTACTGAATTTTGATGGGACTTTTTTCTGGGCCCGATTTCCGGCAGGGCCCAGACGTCCTACAGATCCGGACCCCATATTGTCGGACTTCACTATCCCTCTGGACCTCGATTCCTTTCTTTCCCCCTGTCCCCCTCTTAGGGTCTAGTTACACCACCCCCCATCCCCAAAATTTTGAATGGATTTGAACGTCAAATCTGTCCTGATGCATGCAAAATGTTGGCCTATGCAGGGTGGTGGTGCAACTAGGCCCTTATTAATAACTTGATTTATGCGTGTCATCCTTGCGCAGGAGCCATGCTAATCTTCTCTGTATCGTTCCAATTTTAACGGATGTCCCGAAGGACTCTTATAAATAACTTCGAATTGTGGTGCAAGAAGTGCAAACCCCCCATAAACAATACGCAGGCGCTGTGTCCGAATGGTACAACCTTCAACTGTTAGAGTCCAATAAGGGCCAGATCCCACAGTCTGGCAAGGAGGATTGGAATAAGTGTCTGAATCAGGACATGTTCCACGCAGAGATGCAGAAAAGCAGATCAATTACAGTTTTTTGCAACTGTCCACCAACTCGTCCACATTCAGACACTTATTCCAATCGTTCTTGCCAGTGGCATCTTCTTTTTTCTTGGTGCTGTCACTGAGAGGAAAGCTCGTCAATATCATTTCAATAGGGCGAGGCCGGTGCCAGTGGGATCTCGCCCTAAGGGCCTGGCCACACCACTCTCGAAATGTGGAAAAGACGAAAATGTGGCGGGTGCATCTGGCCATGTTCTACCAGGAAGTTCATTCTCATTTTGCACATTTAGAAAGTGGTGTGGCGATGCCCTAAGTAATATAATACTGTATTACCTTGTGGGCTGGCCAGCTCGATGAGGCATATATCTGACAAGGGCGTTGCCTTTTTAGGAAAGGTCAGTTTGTCTGGACCATCTCCCAGAGTCCCTGAGGACAGTCCACTTCAGCACTTTCTTTAATTTAAAACCTATCTGGCCGCAATTACAGCCACACCTGGATGTATCTGTCAGCAAATACGTCCAGGAGATTATAGAAACGTCCTTAGGCTAGTGTGACTATATAAGCTTGAGTCCCGTCCTTTCATTGACAATGATCAGACTGACTTTGTCTGGGCCATCTCCCAGACTCTCTGAGGGCATACTCACTTTAGTACTTTCTTAAAGTTAACGTATATGGCCGCAATTACGGCCACACCTGGATGTATCTGTCAGCAAATATAATGTCCAGAAAATTGTAGAAAAGTCCTATAATTGTGAGTATAGGCCTGAGTCCGGTCTGTCCACAGCCTGACAATCCTCCTCTGATTCATCCATTGCAAGGATATCTTCCGGAATAAATGGACTTTCCCATACAAATGGGCAGACTTCTCATCAGACTCCAGGTGCGTGGTCCCACTAGCAAAGAGGATCGGATCGAATGCCTGAATCTGGACGTGTTTGTCGAGAGGTGCAGGAAATCGAGATTGAACTGCTTTTCTGCATTCTGCATAAAACACGTCCACATTCAGGCATTCGATCCGATCCTCTTTGCTAATGGGACCTCGGCCCAGGTTATTGTACTCAGAGCTCCTAATATGGGAGCACCCATCAATCAGGTCAGACTAGCTAACACTTTTTTTTTTTTTTTTTTTTTTTTTTTTAGCGAACACTTTTTTCAATTCGACAGCATATTAATTGCTGAGAGGACCATACAGCATAATTGCCTTCCTCCGATTTTCTTCAAATGTAGGAGTACAAAAAAAAAAGAAAAAAGAAAAAAAGAAAAAAAAAGTAGTAGTACAGGACCTTCTTACCTAGTCTCCCTCTACTGTCTATCAGTCTACTACTGAAAGGTCTGTTCACAGTCTTAAGATCTGAAGCTCAGCCGAGTAAATGCCCTCGGTACTGTTTCTCTTCCGGCTAGGCTGTGGGGACCCCGGCCCTATAATAATAAAAAGGGACGCTGGGCTCGGTTCCCAGCATGTGCAGCTCTCCACAAATAGAAAGGAGCAATTGTCTGTAATAATAATAATAATAATAATAATAATAATAATAACAATAAAATTAATAATAATAATAATAATAATGGCGCGAGTGTGCGTTAACGCAGCTGCGGCAGTGGCGGTGGCGGTGCCCGGTCGTAGTTAGGACGCGGCTGTGTAGGTGTGGCGGGTGAGCTGCACGTTTTATCTTCCCTACGTGGCACCTACCCTGCCAGGCACCATAGCTGTGTGAGAGCTATGGCCACAGTGCCCTGGCGTAGCCTAGCCCTTGAGTGGGTAGGGAGAGCCGTTGCACTCTTACGCCATGGCACCCTGGCAGTTCCTGTCTTGACCCTCATACCAACCTATACACCTATAAGACCTTGATATCCGCCTTCCCTCTCGAGCCTTCTGCTGGAAAGGGGGGCTCCTTTCTCAACAGCTAAAGTCCGCGTGCTGCACGACACGATAGCTTGACGGCCCTGTTCACCAAAGGCGGAGCGGCGTATCTGGACGCAGTGGGAGAGAGTGCGGCTGCGGTGGCAGCGTTCCGGCGTATTGAAGGGCTGCAGCAAGTCTCGATTGTTTATTCTCGTCGCAAGGCAGTGTGTGTTCGTTTGTTTCATGTTCGGGGTTCTCGTTTGACCAGGTTTGCCGTTGGTCACCCAAGCCTTGAGTGGTACAGGGAGTACTCCACGCTCGACCTGTGGGCATCCTGGAAGTCTGCGTATAACAACTATGTATATATCTACGGCAGTTTCCGGGGAATTAATACGATGAAGACACGAGTTCTCTGCTGGGCCTCGTAGTCTTATGGAGCTTAGGCTTGACTACGTAGTTGAAGTTGGATCTCACTCCTCCCCCTTGATATCTCACTGTGCCCACCGTGCCGCATAATAATTGCGAAGGATCGATAGTTTGGATGTGATTTGGATGTGATTCTTGAGTGCGGTTTTGTACTGCGTTGTCATTGCCGTCTTCAACGGCGCCTTCAGGCTATAAGGCTGCTGGTGGTGTGATATGGATGAACTGTCGTGTTACTGATTTCGTATGTGGAGACTGGAGTGATGTAGTGCGTTGTTGTCACTGCCGCCCACAGGCTGATCGTAGGGTAATATCGTTCCACTGTCCATTGTCATGGGACTGATGCCTTGTGGAGTTGATGACGGCGTCATGACGCTGGTAGTGTGTAGTCATTGACCGGGGGTGTAGTACGTAAAAGTTGATGGTGCTTGGTTGCCGTGTTTTGTTTCGGTGTTTTGCGTTTTTGGCGGCCACTGGATCCTGGGAGGGCYGCTTCTGCTTGCTTCTCTTAGGGTAGACTGTAGAGGACCGTAGAGGCTCAAACCTTGACTTGCGTCTCTGTCAGAGAGGCAAGTTTAAATCGCTTTTGTTGTTAATGTTGCTCTCCTTACTTGATATCGTATAGATTCATCGAAGTTTATTTGGGTTGTACAGGGGGTGTATAATTTACCATGGAAATACCCACGGCAGTTTTTGGGTAATCACTATGATAAAGTTACGAACTCTCTGCCGGGTTTCTGAAGCTCTGGAGTCCTGTTGGGTGGCGGCATCATTAGTGGGCGTGGGAGACTCATTAGTGGCGGTGGGAACGTCGCCCGGAATCTGGATCTTCTATACGTGGCTTCTCTAAGCTCCGAACCTATGGAATTTAGCATTGTCTACGTAGCGAACTTTTGAATTATTCATGCTTATGTTCATATGGTCGTGTTCTGTAGTTCAATCGTGTAGGGGATGTACTACTTTATCTCGTAACTGTGGTTGTTCTCTAGGCCCAGGAAATAGTGTCTTAAGGTCATTTAAGCCTTGAGTGGTACGGGGAGTGTGTTGCGCTTGATCCCTGGTTATTCTGGGAATTCCTGTGCATAATTTACTACGGAAATACATACGGCAGTATCTGGGAAATTAATTTGTTAAGGATATGAGTTTGTTGTTGGATTGGTGAAGCTCTGAAGTCCCTTCGGGTGGCGGCGCCATGAGTGGGTGTGGGAGACTTTCTTGTGGCGGTGGGAACTTCGCCCGGGGATTGTCCTTTTATACGTGGCTGCTCTAAGCTCCGAACCCTATGGAATTTAGAGTTGTCTGCGTAGCTGCTTTTTGAACTGCTTATGTGGTTATTTTCATTTCCATATTGGAATCTTGTAGGATTTTCGAAGTTTGTTTGTGTGTGTTCATGTGGTAAGGTCCGGGGTTTTCCTGTTGTGGTGATCTTCTCACATTCTGTCTATTAGGGGATCTTGGTTGTTGCTAAATTTTAGCCTTGTACCGGGTAGATCTTTCGAAGTAGGTTAATATTTCTCGAGAATTGCCTTGCTCTTTTTTTAGATTTGCAGGTTATAACTTGTCGTATCTCGCCAATAGTGTTTCGATTTTAGAAACATGTCGGCGTTGCACTTTGCTTTTGCGCCTGCAAGGATACCATGATATAGGCTGAAGGATCGGAGAGGTTGGTTATTGATTAGTTCAGCCGCCTTTTTTCTGTGCTTTAAGGCTATTTTGAGGAGTGCTCTTCTACCGAGATTGGTTTGGTCGTGGGACGCTGGACCCGGTTTCCAGCTGGCTGTATCCTGTCAACACCGGGTAGAATTGTGAGGTCCCCGGCCTCGACCATTTTGTTTTGAAATATTAAGTTACAACTCCTCAAAAAGAAATAAATAAATAAATAAATAAATAATAATAATAATAATAAAATGGCCAGACCTTCATRGCCTTTTTTTTTTTTTTTTTTTTTTTTTTTTTTTTTRAAAMAAACCACCCGAGACGGTGCTAGGGATGCTGGTAAGAGCAGACACCGCTAGCATCACCGGGGACCTTCATGGCCTTGTACACGGGAGGGCTTCCTCAGTTCATATTTTGATGTTTTTCAGGGGTGAATCTGCAATTTCGTACTTAGATGATTTTTTCAGGGGTGAATCTGCAATTTCGTACTTCTCCTCTGTTTTTTTTTCTTTCTTTCTTTCTTTTTTTTTTTTTTCAACTCACTCTTCATCAAAACACTATCTCTCAAAAAAACTCTGCTATGACGCTCAGAAGAAAAGAGAGAGGAAAAGCAATCTAGGAAAGCCGGGCCTAACTCTAGAGCCTACCTCTTAATATCCTGTTAACCACCACACCTTTTCCCTGTGTTCATGTCTTACTTCATACTCTATACCTGAATCAACACGGGGACTGAGCAGACTTCCTGAGGAACGAGATGTAGCCAGACAAAATATGAAAGGGGGAAAGGGGTCTCAGCTCAAGGTGGGGTACTAATTCGTTCCCCATGGCCTATAGTGGCCAGTAACGAAGGGCAGAAGGAAATTTTCCCCCTATCATCAATTCTAGATAAACCTGAATCTCTTCCCCAGGTATCCCAAAACCATTTCCGTTGGTTTGAGTTAATTCCTCTTGACGTACGCCTCTGCCAATCACTGTGAATCGTCCTTCTGATCTCTGAAGCTATCAGCTTTTTGACTTGAACATCAGGCATGAATTGTCGTCGGAACAGTTGACTGTTTCTGTCATCCCAGATAATCTTCAAAAGAATGGCTCTAATTACCTGCGCCACATACTTCCATTCACTCTTTCCCTTCCCAAGGCCAGTCAGTATCCACTCATCTGTCCACGCGAAACTGTTCTTGGTTATCTTGTTCCAATGTTGGATCCACCAATCCCATATCCGACGTGAAGCAGGACAAGTAAGCCATAAGTGTCTCGTAGTCTCCCAACCCCATTTACATCTAGTGCAAGTTGTGGAGATTTCCATACCTTTTGCCACCAACCATACCGCAGAAGCTGTAGCCAGAAAGCTCTGTAACCAAAGCGAACTTGCGAGTTTCTGAGACGGGAGAATCTTCAACTCTGTCCAAAAAGTCTGCATGACCTCCATAGAGATGCCTGGCATGCCTTGTTCCGACCATCTCGATACCGTGGTAAACGGTTGCTTCTTGACCTTCCTTCTCAGAAGATCTGTGCCCAATTTAGGTTTATACAAATCCAAAGGTAACATCTTTCCAATCTGGGTGTTAATTCAACCCACCACGGACGGGTGACAGCCTAATGAAGTCACTGAGCTGCCTTCTGCAACTAACAGAGTTCTCATCCGGGTTGGCCGGACTAGCTCCTTGCCCTGACGCTGCAATACAGACCGAACCACGATCTCCTCCACCCCTCTCATTGAATCCAGTTTTCCTTTTTCCCCCTGATGAATCTCTTTAGTAAATGCCGAGTCCTCAGTCGTATGCCATTCATTGTTTCTAAACCTCCGTCCAACGCTGGACCCTTGATTTGCCAGAAATCAAAGTTCCCATGTTCATTCCGTTTCCTTCCCCAAATTCCTTCCTTTGGTATTGAGTCTGTCTGTTTAATCCTCACCCAACTCACCGGTATGGCTTCAGTTAATTTCTGAAGATTTATCTGGACATTTCTTAGTCTTGGTAGTTTCTGTTTTAGGGCGTCACTATCAATCCATCTTTGATTATCTTAATCCCAAATATCTATGACCCTGACAACTCCCCGTTCGATCCGATAATTCACAGTAGGTATTTAATATTGATCTTAAGGATCTAAGGTTCTCTCTGTTGTTCTGACAGGCAACAGTTAGGTCATCCGCCAAATCTCCCCCTTTCCATTGGATGCAGTTTCTCAGCTTCAAACCCACAATTTCGTCATTAAACCGGATATTATCCAATAGAATTTCCAAATGTACAACAAAAAGAAGGGGGGCAAGGGGACAACCCTGCCTGAAAGATCTAGTAAGAGAAAATTCCTCCGATTGTTGACCGTTAATCATAACTGTAGCTGTTGCCTCAGAATACATCACATTGACCCCGCCTCTGTTTTTAGACTCAGCTGATGAATGCGGCTGGGATACGTTCATCGTGTTTTGCGTTTTCTGCTTAGGAGTGTCCGCCGCGCATAACGCGGGTACATGCCTCGGATATCGACCATATATTGTTTTTGTTTTTTCGGCTTCACAATTTTGGGCTCGGATGATGGGTTTTTTGGTAGGGATAGTTTCAGACTAGCATATGTATGTGGCTCGGATGGTGGGTTTTTTGGTAGAATTTTGACGGCAGGCAGGCTGCCGCGTGCTCTCAGTAACTGATACTGGGGCTATCTGGTCCGTTTGTTTTGGTATATGAATCCACTGACGTCCACTGACATCAGGTATGACCCCTGGTGGCGGTACTCTGATTGCTACCCTACCACAATCTCAGTGCAGTGCGGGTTTCATCGGTCTCAGGATGCCAGCCTTGCCGGGCGTAGTATGCTATTCAGACTGGGAATGCAAGTACTACGAACTATGGGCCATCGATCTACCCGACCTCATTCAGCAGCACGGCTGTACGTGCTGAAGCGGTTGATCGTTTGTGCTGGCGACGGTGCAGTCGAAGGCAAGCGATGGAAGACGTCTGCTGCCTCTCGGTCGTACATAATAACTTGAATGCGCATGGGCCATTCTGAGTTCGAGTCTTCTCGTTGCCAACAGCGGGTGTTGGCGGCTGCTAGAGTGATGGGCCATGCTGAGTTCGAGTGATGATCTTTATCGGTGTATTTCAATTTTGCTCGACTCCTTATACTGTTTCTGATTGATTTGTTTGCATGTGCAACGAGACAGTGTCATTGGTGTAACATCTCTTTCTTTTCGTTCTCATGCTTGGACAGTCGCTGCCACAGGTGTCAAAGGCTGAGGGCATTTTTGAGAAATTTGAATCATGCTGCTAGGACCGACACTTGGTTCTGGAAAAGACGAGTGTCAAGGATGATTGGCCGTATTTAGGCTGTACGCTTCATATCGGGAGGAACCCTGGTTCGGCACGTGTTTACTGACAAGCTATGAATCCCCCGCGGCCGCGGTCACAGCGGGCACGACCGCGGTCCGCGGTCGGGGCCGCAGGGCCTCAGCCCGCCGTGGCCGAGGGGAGAGGGGTGCGGGGAAGCGGGGACCGGATCTCGACAGCGGGGGGGGGGGGTTCTATAGCCCCGCAGGGAAAAAACATAAAAAAAATAAAAAGTGGGGGGGTGGTTTTAGGGGGTATAGCGGGGGGTGAAAAAAAATCAAGGACCCCCCCTAACGGAGTTTAGCCGGCGGCCCGGCGCCAGGGTGTTGGCCAGGGGGGTAAACTTCCACTGTAAGCAAAGAAACAATTTTTTGGGGGGCAATTGCAAAAATAGCGCGTTCTTGAAGTTTGGCAGCAGAAATGTTATACGGGTCCGAAACATCTATTTTTGCAAGGAAAGTGGGGCCCCGCCAGCAAATATTTTTGCTGTGAAACTAACGGGACCTCTAAAGCTGCAACGAAAGATACATTTTTGCAACGAAACTTGGGCCCCGCCAATATTTTTTCTGCAAAACTTCAACAGGCGCGCTATTTCTGCAATTAACCCATTTTTTTTTGAAACAACGGCGGAGATGTCTCGGCTTTTCGAACTCAGGCCCTGACACAAACGCCGATGCCTGTTTTTTCTGCCCATTACGAACTCCCATGTGACATAAACGTACTTCCCCCTTTTTTTTTTTTAGCCTGCACTTGGTTTGTGGAGTGTTGTCTAGAAGGGGGTTTTGAGAGGGGGTATGGGCGAGGGGAGGGCGGTTGCCAGTAGGTG
>BFEA01000091.1:1097900-1110680 GCA_003427395.1 Chara braunii
GGGGGGTGTCTATGGGTGCGAGGGTCCATTCTGGGGTGGGTCAATGGGGGTTTAAGAGAGTTCTAGGCACCGATGACCTGAGAAAAATAGCAAACAAAACAAGTGTTAGTGCAATGGAATGCGCAAAGCATGAACATCATCAGACCATGCATCAAATGTACTGTACATAAGGTTCGAGGGCTCAATTAACAACAGGACCACAAAAACACAGTGTCGCACACCAATATCAACCACCATACATGAGCATGTTCGGGTAGGTCATGCAAAAGGGTTACATGAGCACATAGAAAGGGAGACAAGTCAATGAAGACAAAACAACCTAGTGGCAAAGTAAGGTCTACATGCGTCGATATACGAGAAATACCAAGTATGATGAGTACAGATAACATCACATCCCCACCTCGGAATGCATCCACCAATTGAAACACCTATGTGACTGCGTCCGCGTGGACAAAGACTTGCTGACAATATGAGACCAGGATAAAATACAACATACCTACTCCACCTGCACCAGACAGGTTCGTGGCTTATCAACTACAGATGTAAAAAAAAAAACATAATAAAGATCCGCTGACAGTATGAGACCAGGATAAAATACAACATACCTGCTCCACCTGGACCGGACAGGTTCGTGTAATATCAACTACATATGTAAAAAAAAAAAAAAAAAGACATGCGGACAGTATGAGACCAGGATAAAATACAACATACCTACTCCACCTGCACCGAACAGGTTCGTGGCATATCAGCTACAGATGTAAAAAAATAAAAAAAAATAAAAAATAAAAAATTGCTGACAGTATGAGACCGGGATCAAATACAACACACGTACTCCACCTGCACTAGACAGGTTCATGGCATATCAGCTACATATGCAAAAAAAAAAAAAAAAAGCCCCTAGAAACTAAAGTATTAACATAAGATAAAATAACAGAAAAAAGTAGAAACAACAAAGTTGACGTAGTCTACAAGTCCTGAACTCCTCCCACTGCGCCTCGCACGAGTCCCGTACGCCTGATCTGCTCGCGGGAGGTGCACTGTGTCCCCGCCCATGTGCCACTCTCTCTGCGTGTAAAGGTTCGACATGCGGATCCCCTGCTTCAGCAGCCGTAGCTGCAGCAGCCGCTGCTCTCCTGACCCTGTCCCTCCGTGCAATAACATCGATAGGCTCTATCTCCGTGTCCGCCTCATCCCCGTGTGCATCTGTCTCAGCTAGCCTATCACGCTCTCGAACCAAGTCCTCCAAACGCTGTCGCTCGACAACAATCTGCGCCTTTAGGATACTGATGGATCCGTGACGTCACGCCCCTGCTGGCATATGTAAATCGCCCTCCTCGCCCGACGTGTAAGGCAATCCTCAACGTCTACCATCAACAACACCTTGGGCCGGGAAGACCACTTGCCTCCTCGTCTGTCTCTCCGGCAATCCCAGGATATATGTTGTCATCTGCACACTGGGTCGTCCTACGTCTGCAACACCCGCGTCCCCCACATATGCCCCCGCTGACGAACCTCGTGCAAATGGTCTCTGTCCCCGATCGTAATCCCTCCTCAAACACTTCGTGACTTCTCTGCAAGACGACCACCCACCGCGTGATGCCCCTGGGCTGCCCGATGCCACTGCCATCATTTCCATGTGGGCGACCACTAGCAGTGCCACCACCGCTCTCGGGTCCTCGCTCCCCCTCCACTACACTATCACTCCCCACACCAACGGCCGATCCACCGCTGTCCATCTGCGAACCACCACCAGCCCGAGCTCCGCCGGTCTCCAACTCCCTCAACCTCCGCTGCTAGGCCTCGTATGCCTCTCTCCCCTCCCAACTCGGCATAGACTGCAACCGCGCCTCCTTCTCACGATCAAGGCGGGTCTCCCTCTTCTCGGCCGTCTCCTCTCTTTGTCTCACATCTGTGCCGTGCACGGACTCTTCCGAAAATCTATAACGCAAGACAGGTGATCCACCATGAGAGTCACCGATGTCAAAATCGTTGGTCCGCAACGAAGATGGCGTGGTGTGGGTGTCTTAATGATTACGACCATGTGATGAAATAACCGGAGTACGCTCCCCAACTGGGATGTTGTCCAGGTGCTGCGACTGCACACCGCCCTGCCCTGCCAACCTCGTCGATCGACGTAGGTGTTGTGAATGGTCGAACGAGTGGTGGTTGGGATCAAACCGTGCGTCCCTCAAACGCTCCTCTGTCCCAGGCTCGTCCTCACCGCTGGAGTCGACCCCTAGAACCCTCCTTGCTCGTGGGGGTAGGTGTGCAACCCTGCTACTCGATGGCCGAGCCGCGCGACCCGTAGGTGGCCGCCGGTCTCCAACTTTCTTTGTCCGGCTTAAACCGTCGTCGGTGGTGTCTGCGGTGCAAGCTCGTCTGATCCTTCGTCGTACATGAAATACACTTGCTCTGCGCCGTCCGCGGAACTATCCCCGCTTGGTGCAGTGTTCTTCGGGTCCGTCCATTCGTTCTCCCCGGCCTGCGAACCCTCAACGTCGGCGTTCTGTGCGAGAGGAGGCACATGGCCGAAAGGTTGCATTGTGGCAGCCCTGTCACCAAAAACAACAGACACCTCTCACGGAGCGGCTGTGCCATCGCGTGCGAACACTTCAATCTGCCTCCTGAGCTTGGCATCACTGACGGTTCAGGTGGTCTTGCTCCCCACGCCTCAGGCTCTGGGTCGTCGTCCTCGCCGTCCTCGCTCACAACCCCACAAGGTCTCCGGTCCTCATGACCGTCCATGACCCAAAGCAGAACATACGCTCCACCATGCTGCCTGCATGAAGCCAATTTGAGATAAGTCGTAATCTCAACCAATTGGGCCACCTTGGCAAAACCAAGCTTGTTTCGCTTCGCCGTGTGAATGCGCACATGCTCCACCCAATTCCTTTCCACAGGAGAGGCAGGCGTCCACATGTGCATCACACGGATAGCGATGACACGCAACTCTGGGTGGCCTCCATGTTTGGCAAACCACCGCCGCACACCTCGAGGTCTCATCGTCCCCCTGGCAATCTCTCGCCTCGGCATCAAACAACAAGCGATCACCCCAATCGCCTCTCCGCGCGTGAAAACGAAGCATCTTCTTGTGCACGATGAGGTAATATCTGTCTGTCGGATCCCCCCCCGTCTGCACAAGCAAAAACCGACCGCACTCATGTATAACCTCAACGTCCCCCGGTGTCGTATGAAGGGACTCGTAGTACCTCATGGACTGTTAGCGGGGTTAAGGAGACGGGCTGCGGCGTGCGCAGGCTCCAAGAGATGCATCTGACGCATCTCAATCTCTCGCACACACGGCGTCAAAAACTCTGGCGGGACCATCGACTGTCTCATCAGCCACACGAGATGCTGACTCCACTCGTACACAATGGACATCGTCATCCCTCCTCCGTCCATCCGTCTCAGAAGCTGATGGAGTGTCTCCTTCACAAGGATGGCAAACTCCATCGGACGCCAGAACTGGTCATCGTGAATCCGAAGGCGCATCCACCGGGCCTGTGGAAGAAGCCTCCACTCCCATGAAATGCTAGCCCACACGTTGTCGTGCAACATAGACTCCAACGTGTTGTGTCTGCCGGCCAAACATGTCAACATAAAAAAAAAACGGATGCAAAACGAGTTTTTACCAGCTGAATAAGTGAAACGCGAGGGCTCTTCCTCTTGTACAGGGCGAGGGACGCTCCGTGCGATCTGATGAATCGCACCAATGCTCGAGCATGGGTGATGGTGTCCCTCGCCCACTCCACTCGTGTCCTGATGTCTGACAACATCAAGTTGCAGACTTGGGTCGAGCAGGGGAGCCACGTGATGCGCCTTGCGTTAGGGTCGGGATCCTGTGCGAGCAGTTTGGACACCGCGACATAGTTGCTGGCGAAGTCCGTGCCGAATGCGATAACATCCTTCACAAGGAAGGACGTGATGATAGTCATCCACTTGCGATAGACAGTGGCCCCAGTCTCGAGGACTGAACCGTCACGACATATGGTGGCATACAATAGTGCGCCATTGGCGTCGGCAGCAAGGAAGTTCATGATCGGCTGTCGTCGTGAGACTTCCTATCGTCCGACAACATGGTCGCGCCACTATGGACGAAAGTTTCTTGGACCTCCCTGAGCTTATCACAAAACTTCAATTGCTTTTCCGCATTGTAAACCTCATCAATTCGGCTTTGTCGGACCTTCTTCCCCACTGCAGGTGGAGCTTCATCCTCGTCCACCGCCTTCCTCTTCCCTTTTTCCTTCGGCCCTGCCCCACGCGAAGTCAAGACGACCTCCTCGCCCTCCAAATCTATACCGTCTGACAAGAGGCTAGATTAGGTTAGATTATTCGAACAGATGTAAAGGCAGTCTGCGAGTTGGTTGTGGGAAGGAAGGTCGACTTACCTGGTGAGGAGGAATCAGAGGTATCCAAGCTTCGGAAGGAACTGGAGGATTTAAAGTCAAACCGTGCTAGTAGCTCTAAGGAAACAAAGTTGGAAGTGTTGCGAAGGGAGAAGAAGTCCCTACTTAGGAAAGACGGTAAGGGAAATGAAGAAGAGAAGCTTCAGATGGAGATTGTCGAACTCAAGTTAATGGTAGGACAACAACAAGAATCAGGTTCATAATAAGAGAAGGACGAGATCATCGCTTTGAAGATGCAGATTGCTGAGTTGAACGGTTTTCAGAAAGCTTTAGAAGACAAGAGTGTGGAGGTTGCTAACTTACAGAAGGAGAACTCGCACTTGCTAACCGAGTTCAGAGAGGCTTAAAGGAGGATTTTGTACAAATGAAGATCGCTAGGAAGAGAGGTGCAGCAGAGGTTGTGGAGAAAAAACCATCGGAGGCACCAACACATGGGAAGCCAAGAGCCGAAGGGCAGAATAACGCGATGTATACCCCTGAGGATACAGAAGGGTTGTACAAGGCTTACAAAGACGCCTTAGCCTCGAAGGAGGTGGCATTACACGAAGCTGAGTGCCTGAAAGAGAGGGTGGCAGGAATTGGTGCGTCAAAGATACGTCTAACGGTCCGAAGGTCGGTGGCTAAGAAGACCACTCCAAGGAACCTGAAGACGACCATGGAATCTATCGACATCGACTCCGATAATGAAGGTGAAACAGACAAGCAGGCTGGCTTAGCAAAGGGTGGGAAGAACCGGATGGAGATTAATGCAACTCAATAACTTGAAGAGGCAAAGCTACAAGGATTTCGTGAAAAGAGACCAAAGGAGCTTAGAGCTGAAAAAAAAGCCAGACATGGAGAAGCTCTGTGACGAGGAAGGCATATCCTACATCAAGATGGATCAAGCAAAAAAGGACATTGTTGAGATCCGGGCCAGGGACGACGCCGATCACTGGCTGAAGGAGAAGACTAACCATGAAGAGGAGGATCGTGATCAACATTATTCAACTTCGTTGGAAGAAACTAACGAAGGTTAGGGGGACTCCCTGAGTGCGTCATATCCCTAGTCCCTAGCCCTCCTGTGTCGTGATTACCGTGGATCTTTACAGATTGAAAAGGTAACATACATTTTTCGCCTTGTAGTGATTCTTCTTATTATGTCCGGTCAAATCAGATGGGGGTTGAAGCTTCGCAGTCTACTCTCTGTCTTATGATTCTCTTTCTTGTCCAGGCCCGGTCGTCTACACATTGCCAATCTTCTCTCCTTCGCTTCGTCATATATATATTTGCCGCAATTCTTGATTAATTGGCGCTCGATGGAAAGAGCATGTCTCTTGCACTTCCTCCACAGGACTCTAGGACTAATCGGAAACTCTATCGTTTGCTTCGGCGAGTCAACCTTGATAACTTCGTTGCGATTTCAATCTTCTCCACTACTAACCCTGATTTGCTGCCCTCTGAAAAGTTTTTCATTCGCTCCTTTCATCCTTCCCTTAATTCTAAAAAAGGTGCAAATGTCAAAAGGTATGCAGACCAGGACGCAAGGAACGATAAAGATATAAACGTCGTCTGAACGACCAATCTGCAATCTTACCTCGTGTCTTATCTTCCCCGTCCCTGGATTTTTCCCTCTTGCCTAGCCCCTTGCTTAATCATCCCATATCACCCTTTCCCCTGTCCCCAATGTCTCCTTTCTCTTCCCTCCTTCCTCGTAATGCTATTAACTCTTCCTACATATCTAATATTCCGCTTCACCTCACCAGTTCCTTCAAACTAGAATGGATTAGTTTCATGTTTATCCTTCAACACGCCTTTGACTCTCGTATTATCCCTTCCTTTACCATTTATGTGTCCCCCGACTCCCGATTAACAGATACTTGAAAACTTTATAAGCGTCTTTTTGGTTCCTCTATTCTCTCTCTTAATGACACTCCCCTTTGCCTTCTAAAAAATTGTCGTGCTTGGTTTACTTCCAGTCCTTCTTCATTCACTATTACGGTTCACAAGCTTTTTCGTTTTTGTTTTCGGTACGTATGCGAAAAAAATTCTCTTTTTTTACTGTTCAGTAATCCTGCGTCAAGGAAACACCTCAGCACATGGAGTTTATATCGTTTCATTTCGGCCTGCGATGACATTCGCTCTGTATCATGCAAACGTTCTCGCTGTACTCTCAAGCTGGTTCTTTCTCACAATTGTGAAGATTATTCAATTTGTGTTTATCTGCTTGGCTGGTAATTAGGGTTAGATACGATGAGGGGCTAATCCGAAAGAAAATTCGTGAGATTTGTAAAGTTACGATACGGAAGATGGATCTCCCTCCCACCTACCTTGACTTAGTATGTCGTCGGCTTAGACTTTTCCGGACGAAGAATCAAGTTGTGGGTGAGGTACTATATAACTACTGACCTTTTTTTGTCATGGCGGATGTTGTATGTAAGTGTGAATATGTAGGTAATATTTTTCCTAGGGTAAACAGTCATGTCTCCTTCAGATTCGGTCAGGTTTCTTTCATGCCTGATCGTTTTCGGAATTAAAAACATATCGTGGTATTGGGCTATACTGCTAATCCCTCTATTCTTTGCAAGCAGACTGATGATTCGTTGTCATAATTTTTTTGGAAGAAAGTGAGGATTCCGCATTCGGACACTATTGACTGTATGTCATATGGTTCAGGTAATAGGAATTTTTTGACAACTGGCGATGCACTTCGATGGAAGGAACAATTTTGAGATCTGATTCTATTCCCACTAGATCATAATATGGGGGATACTATCGTTTGTTGTCCATCCGTCTATGGTAAAGGGTTATGTAAGTTGTTAATCGACAACCCTTGACTAACTAACATAAGTAAGGATGAGCATTATACTGTTTTGACAAAATGTAACAAGCTTTATAGGAAAGAGAAGTTGACTTAGTTAGCACTATGGGCCTCGGACGGTAAGCTGGGGCGATCGTATGTATTACCTATTAAACATAAATATGTCAATAAGTGAAAACCTATTTGTCCCTCATGGTCAGAACCTACATGGAAGGCAGCTCGCATTACATCAGCGTGTGTTAATAAGATGATTAGGAGGATCCCTAGCTTCAATCACTTTAACTTAACCAGCACGCAATCCCTGTCGGTGTTCCTCGCTAGACTGAATAAAGATGTAAATAAGAATGACGAAGTGCTCGGTCGCAGTTACGATGTAAAGGAAATGTTATGTCAGCTTCCACATCGTGCGAGTATTTCAGTGGTTGAGTGGGCCGTCATCCTATTTGAGGAAAAATGATTATTTAAGTTTATGTATTGTGCGCAACGAAAATGTGTTCGTTTGTGCAAAATTGCAATTAGTAAGATCGACTGTAAAAAATAAAAATAAAAAAATGTTGATTCGATTTATTACTTAGGATTTACAAAACACATACACTATGGTGATGGGTAGGGTGGTTAAACAGCATATGGGGATTCCAATGGGCAAGGCTTCCTGTCCGATGCTTGTATGATTATTGTGTATCCATAACGAGTATTGTTTTTTTCAGAGTCTGGGAAATAACGCGAGATTGGTAAAAGGTTGTAGGTTAGTTGATGGCGTGTCACTGTTTATTAGGTATAAGATGAATGATGAATCATCGAGCGCAAAGGATGAAGGCATTTTTTAGAAATTTGAATCTTTCTGCTACAACCGTTACTTGGTTCTGGAAAAGACGAGTGTCAAGGATGAATGGTCGTATTTAGGTTGTAGGCTTCATATCAGGAGTAACCCCGGTTCGGCACGTGACACTGTTTACTGTCAAGCGTTACACAAAAACCAAGAATGTCTTCTTCAGATTGGTAAACTAGTTTTTCAAACCTTCAAGCTTTCAGCTCTTTCTGTAGGAAGCAACAAAAGATCGCAGTTATCTCATCATTTTTGCATCGGGCTTATGCCATGGGCACGTTCCCTGGAACTGAGGCCTTGTTCCTGTACAGTTTGAAGTGTGAACTGAGGCACATAAAATTCCTTGATTTCTACTTTGATAACATTCTGGTCCACTTTAATTCTCGCATAGGGGGTGTTTGGGGCCCCTGGGTTGAATCTTTTACCAAGTGGACCTTGTGGTAATTTTCTGGGTCTTGCGAACCCCTTGGTTCAGTTCTTTCGAATGGTTGTGCTTAGGGTTCGTCATATTTTTTTTAGATGGTCCCTTGCTTAGGCCTTTCTAAAGCTTTTTAGGTATACGTATCTCTATAGTTCTTACTTTGTCTCACACACAACGCGGCCCTAAGGAGTATCGGTTCACTAGCGAACCGGCCAAAACAGTTGTCGGGACAATCGCCAGTTTTATGCTTCAAGCTATGACAGATTTTGCCATATTTTCTTTGTGCTTCATTGAATATATCATATGAGCTGATGCGCTCGGGGATGTGTGTTGCGGCCCGACCTAATCGCAATGGTGAGGGAGTAGGGTGGGGCGGCCGGTGGAGAGGGTCGGCTAACACAAAGACACAACATTTTGCCAGTATCTGCACCTCCCATCCACTTCCCCCACCTCCCATAGAGTAGCAACAGTGACTATGGGCCAACAATCTCCCACACACCACACACAACCCACACACACTCACACTCACACCCGTGTTGGTCATAATAGCCCTACTACTAATACCGATCAGGGGTATCAAGTGGACCATCAAGAGCTGGGACTTGAACCCGGGCAGGGTGTTCTAATACTGCTTTCCGTCTATTAAGTCCCTTAGTATAAGATCCCTGAGACATGAATTTGTGTTATCGTTGAAGGTTATTTTAAAAGCCCTTTTTTTTTTTTTTTTTTTTCATCTATAACAATTTAACACACAGAGGACGGTCGGGAATCCTCCATAAACAACCCGAAAGGTATCTGGGTCATTACCCAGAATAGGGACAATGCTGGAAAACTGGTCCAGCGTCCTATATGTTTGCAAACTCAAAACAACAAATGAACCAAAAGAAACAAAAAGAATTAAAGGGAGAATCTAACTACAAAGGTACTTCGTCTAGAAGAAGATTTACCCAACTTTCTAACCTGGTGCGAGTTCAGAGTTTCGAACTTGGGTGGCTATTTTAACTTTGTTTTTTTTTGTTTTTTTTTTACCCTGAATGACAATTATTATTATATGTTGGGAACCGGGCCCCGCATCCCTGACAAAGGTGCCGCAGTTCTCGAGTTGAGCAAGGTTGTCTGGCCAAGCAGAACCCGGAACACCGTAATCCAAATCAATGAAAGCACGAAACCGAACTCACCATATGCTCGATCCCTGTGGATCTTTTTAACCGAGAACGGGCAGAATTCAACGCCCGAACCCCCGTTGAATCGCGTTTAATGCGAAAACAGGGGCGTCACGTCGAATTCCAAAAAACGAAATTCGCGCGTTGGGCCTCGGACACGTGGTCCTACGCGCCCAAACACAAAAAACAGAAAAAAAAAATAAAAAAATTGACCCCTATTAACAAGGCGGGGTGGCCAAACATGCCCCTCCCTTTCGAAAATCAAACTGCATGAGGGAAAAAAGAAGGGGCCACCCCGTACCCCAACACTCTGAACACATGTGTGTGCATGTTGGTGCATGTCCTTTTTTTTTTTTCCGTACTAAATGCTCCAATCTGTTCGTCCAGTCTCATTTCCGAAGGGCCCCTGCATATTATCAAGGACCCCTCGTGGAGCAGAGATGGGCATTGGACTTGTAATCTGTCTGCGTGGGCGTAGAATATATATGGCTGGATTCGAATTCAGGTATGTGCATCACACTGATCATAGTTATGGGTCACTAATTGTCTGTTTTCTTGTCTTTTTTTTTTTCTCTCGTTTTTCTGTTCTTTTCTGTATTTCTTTTTTTTTTTTCATTTTTCGTTTGTTTTCTCGTTTTTCTTTTCTTAGGAATACGTGCAGTAGCCCTAAGGGCCTCTATTCACCACATGCACAGAAGACAAAACATATGGCGGTGTATTATTCCACGTTCTAGCAGAAGATCCATTTTTTTTTATTTTTTTTTTTGAAAGTCCAGGGTGTCGTAGAGGTCAAGGACCAGACCCGCGGTGATTGCTGGTAGCAACAACCAATGTGACAAGGCCCAGCACACCCCCTGTCCCTACTATCCTACCTTAGTGTGACTGGCGCACCCCCTGTCCCTACTATCCCTACTATCCTACCTCAGTGTGACCAGCACTCAGGACAAGGCCGAGCACACCCTTTGTCCCTACTATCCCTACTATCCCTACTATCCCTACTATCCTACCTCAGTGTGACCAGCACTCAGGACAAGGCCCAACACACCCCCTGCCCCTACTATCCTACCTCAGTGTGACCATCACACCCCCTGTCCCTACTATCCCTACTATCCTACCTCAGGGTGTTGTAGAGGACAAGGCCCAGCACACCCCCTGTCCCTACTATCCTACTTCAGTGTGACCAGCACTCCGGACCATCACCCTACCAGTATTGAGGGCAACTTTGACCAGACAGCATTGACAAGCACCAGGGGCATAGTCCCATTAGCAGGTGGATTGGAGTGTGGCCGATCCCGTGTGATACTGAGTGGCAGCGGCCTGACAGGTTCATTACGAGTTTCTGGGCTGAGAAAACAGGAAAAAAGCAAAAAAAAAAACAAAAAAAAACAGAGATCTCCCACTGGAAATCACGGCAGAGTGCTTCCCAACCATCAGATCACAAATGATCTGATGGTGGTGGTTGCAACAACAGTGAACGAAGCAGGCCAAATCAGGGAGTCTACCCAGCAAGATTACCTATGCAGGCCAAAAAATATGTTGTTTATGGTTTTGATTTTTAAAAAAATACATGAAGTTATTTAAAAAAAAAAAAAAAAAATGTTGTACATCTTTGAAAGATCTACAACCCTATATTTTTTATTTCTTTTTTCTGTTTTGTTTTTAGCTCTTAAAAAATCTCTGTGAAACCCCAAAAAAAAAAACATATCATTTCTTGTTTTTGTTTTTTCATTATGCTTATGTTCTTGATTTTTTAAAAATATATTAAAAGCTCCAAAATAATAAATAAAAATATGAGGTTGTTGAACTCGAAAAGATCTACAACCCCATATGTTTTATTTTTTTTTTCGATTACGTTTAGCCGAGGAAAAAAATCATCGCGAACCCAGTTACTTCGCATCCAACACGCGTTTGAACAGAAGTTTAACGCGAATTCAACGCGCGTTGAATTTTTCAACGCGTAACCCGCGTTGAATTGAAAATCGGACGTCTTCATTTAATCCTTCGGTTTCGTGCTTTCATTGATTTGGATTACGGAGTTTCGTGCTTTCATTAATCCTTCGGTTCCGTGCCTTCAATCAAGGTTTCGTATCCAAAACCAGAGGATCATCGATTGCAATTGCTCGTATAGGCGGCAACCAGGATCTCGCCCTTCAGTTTTCCCCACTTCAAACAATTTGTCACAACCTCGTCAATTCTCCCCACTTGAAGTGTCAGAGATAACGAGACGCAACACTTCTTTGATCAAATGGACCCTCACCTCCACTTCTCTCTTTCCCTCCTGCTATCGGATAGTACACAACCGTCTTTCGGCTACCACTCCTCCACATACTTCAATATGTTGGAGATTGTATACCGCTTTATCTTTGGCGTTCCCTCGTCTCGCTAGTTCCGTGGAATAGAGGCTGAATGGACGAATGAGACACTCATTCTTAAAACGACGTATGTGGTTAGACCTATCGCGTCCTCTTCATTTGCACCGAGGGCGACACCTCTTCCGACCTATTTCCCCAGGACCCTCGTCCCTCAGGATTCGACGATGACATCACATTCACGTCCCCTCATCGGTCACTTACTTCCTATGCCAGGAGTACGTCACCCACTACTCTATAAATATCATAGATCGTCTATGCTACGATCTCCTCTCTCCAGACGTTGAGCTCATCTACTTGAAGCCCGATCCCCCTGACCCTTCCTCTATTTTTATTGCTCTCATCTCTATATCCACCCCTCAACCTACGGATAACCCTTTGACATCCTAGGTTCCTCCGCTGTTTGCTGCCAAACACACATATACGTCTCGTGCAGACACAGACGCTGAGGAATTTTCGCGGTTCAAAGCCGACTTAAAGTCCGTCGTTTGTGACTTAATTCAAGAGTACCACGACGTATTTCTCTCTTATTTTTCATATCGTGGGACTGTGTATCCATTCAACTCGCAACGGATTTTGTACAACTCCGTTGTACCCGTTGTACACCCCCGGGGTCCGAGTTGAATCCCTGTTGAACGGTACAACGGGGGCTTCCCGTTGAAATCCGATCAACGGGTCGAGCCCAATGGGTCGCGGACACGTGGCAGGATACTCGTGGAAAAAAAAAGTGAAAAAAAAGAGTAAAAAAACTGCCCTCTGTGTGTGTATGTGTGTGTGTGTGTGTGTGTGTGTGTGTGT
>BFEA01000091.1:1123377-1134261 GCA_003427395.1 Chara braunii
CTATTACTGCCATCTGTGATCTCGTGCGTAATTACCCTAACCTGCAACTGCTCCAGGTCATTGACCCTATGGGTACCTCGTGTACTTCCATGCCCGCCTCTACGCCTATCTCTGTGCCTGCCTCCGTACCTGTCTCTGTGCCTGTTTCTATGTCTGTCTCCTTCCAGATTACTGACCCTATAGGTAGCTCGTGTACTTCCATCCCTGCCTTTGCACCTGTCTCTGTGCCTGCCTCCGCACCTGTCTCCATGCCCGTTTTTGTGTCTGTCTCCATGCCCGTTTCTGTGTCTGTCTCCATGCCCGTTTCTGTGTCTGTCTCCGTGCCTACCTCCATGTCTGCCACCGTGCCTGCTTTAGTCTTCATTCCCCCGCATGCTGCACTAACACCTTATGACCTCCTTCTTTGTGAGATCACTGACACAGTTACACTTGGTTGTGGAAAGCATCGACTTTGTCGACATCACTACAACCATATCATTTTTCGGGCCCGCTGTCGGCAGGGATGCCACCTGTATCCGGATTGTGAACATCCTCTGCATCCAGATGCAGTATGTCCCATCTGTGCCTTTGGGCGCTATAGCGAATGTGCACTTAACTGTGATGGTGAACGCCCCACAATGGTCATGGCAAATTTGAAGGGGTTCATGACCGGAGCGGTCACGACCGGGGGGGTCCCGGTCGTGGCCGGCCGTTGCGATCATGACCGAACTTGGCCCCGGCAATGGGGGAACATAGGTTTTAGTTGGTGACCTAGGCAACGTTGGTTATACCTTCCATCTTCGCTGATAGGCTCTGATGTGGTTGCTGACTTGACACAACCATTCACACCCCTGCTTCGGGGTAGCCGGTGCTTGTTCACCACTGTTGTGAGAGAGCCAGATAGCGAGTTCGGGCTTGAGCAGCAGCCGGTGCGATCTCCTTGCCTTCCTTGAAAACTCCTAATTCCCTGCCTCCAACCGCCATAATCATGTTCCTCGAGCTATGGGGAATACTCGAAGTTCCTTGGAATTACCGACGGGAACATCCCAAAACCCTATCCTCCGCTTATCCTTGCTACTAAGACCGCTTGGCCGTTGGCACAGGTCCAGGCCATGGGCCTGTGGCTCTTGCTAGCGCTAGCGCATCGCTCCGTTAGCGCTCCCCGACGGCTCCCATATAGCTTAGTTTGGAAAAAGAGAAAAGAAAAAAAAAAAACAATCATCATCGCATTGACCAGCCCCAAGTCATTATGAGGTCCATGCGGATTCGAACTTGGGTGGTATGATCCAGGAACCAGCTTCACACCCATACCCAGGTCGCCATTTCATTACAGACGGGAAAAAAAGGTCCTGTGATGCCCAACCTCACGCCCGACGTGACTTCCTCACCGGAGTGAGAGTGGGCCTGGAAGTGCGAAAACTTGAAAGGGGTGTGCCAAGGATTTTAGGAAAGTGCGGGTGGAGTCCCAGGTCGGAACTGAGATCTCTTGTGACAAGTTTCGGGGATATGGATGCAAGAGGGTAGGCGTGGGTCGGGGTCTTGTTTTACGCCTCGGAGGGCAGAGCTATGGCCTCCGTTCGTACCGTCGTTTGGGTCGGACTCGTATCTGGTGTACTACCAGAACGCTATGGCTATCTCGCTGGTTGATCACCTGCCGACGCCGGACACGCAGGTCTCGGAATCCAACGCGGCCGGTCTCAGACGAAGGTTGTGCTCCCGTCGTTCTTCTTCCGAGCAAGTTCGCCGGATGAAGCCAGATGCTCGGTAATCATGGTCTTGCAGCCACTCCAAGCACGGAGGTTGGGGCTAGTAGGGAGTGAGTGCTCACCAGGGGATGATGGTCAGGGAGTGAAAGGGCAGGAGGCGGTGATCGGGAGGGAATTCAGTTCCCAGGATAATGATTCCGGGTTCCGCGACGATGTGACACGTGTAGGAGCTAGGACAGCCGGGGAGCTGTGGGATACGTCCCAAGGCCTGATCAATATCCCACTCGCAAATTCGTTCGTTCCCTTTTAAGTAGGGGAATTCTGAAGGATCCGCCCTCAATTGCGTAGACAGATACGCGTGTTCCCCATATTCCCGGAATTCATGATCCCTCAGGCACTCGCGGTAAGTAATGCGAAAGCGGATTTCGATATTCATATTGCAACGTGGGGCGGAAACTCGGACATTCGGGGAGCAGGGCCGAGTACAGATCTTGCAGACACACGTGTAAGTAGCGACCTCTTTCGGTCGGACTTACACGTGGGTGCACAAGACCTGTTCATCGGTCAGGTGGACAAAGGCCAACAGCTCAAAGCCTGTACGCATTGGCCCGTTAACCCGAAGGTGGGCAATCCTATCGTGAGACAGACTTCTAATCATCTAGCATGCTCATCTAGTTCATACTCAGACAGAAAGACGCCAAACACCCATGCATACAGCTTCGAACACACACACAAACAAAAAGGAGTTGACAATCATTCTTGTATCAATTTTTTGGCCACTTGTCAGGGATCATACAAAATTCGATCGTAGGTGATCAACCAATCAAGTTGCCAATTCATACAAGGGGAGGAGAAAAGCGGGGGATAGGATCACACATCAACCCTCAGGGAAGAAACAAAGGAAAAGTCTGAGATGTCCATCAAAGCAAAGGTAAGGGCGACTTGCGCCAGTCTCCCCCCAAATATCAAAATTACTCAGAAGAATATAAGAGAAGCACCATTAGTACATTACAACACATCCCGTCTCCCCTTCTCTCTCTCTCTCTCTCTCTCTCTCTCTCTCTCTCTCTCTCTCTCTCTCTCTCTCTCTCTCTCTCTCCACAGACTTCACACCATTCTGATGCGGGCAGTCCGTCACCGCGCGCGGTGCACCCACACAGAGATGTCACCCCGCTTAGCCTGAACATTCAAGCCAGGTTCGCCCGTGTGCCACCGTCCGTCGCGACCACACGTCAACCCCACGTATCCAGCACCAGCTCATCGGATCGCCCAACTCTCTACTCACCTACCGACTCTTGCTCGTTAGCCGATCCTCTCGACCCCGCTAACTCCAAAATTCATAGAGAGCGAGTTAATCGCGTTTGCAAAATTTATAGCATGCACATTTGCGCGAGATACCCGGGATTGTGCCTGAGTGGGAGAGAAGAAGAGAGGAAGGAAGTGCCTACGTATGGCCAGGCCGCGGTGGGGGCATAGCCACACTCCACACATCGACCCGGTCATGCAATCGTTCGGGCCAATAAGACAGGAGGAGAAGTATGCGAGCGCGGGGGCGCCACAAAGATATCAAGAAAGAGAGGATTACAGTTACAATCACGCCCACCAAGACAAGAATTACAGTTACACGTAAGATTAAGGCGCGGAAAAGTCAGAGCACAGATCCTGACGCGGCGAAGCACAAGCAAGCAAGAAGCGTCGTGCAGTGAAATTGCAATGCACCCAAATTCCTAGCCTAAATCCTAATTGCAAAAGGAAATTCCAAGAGAAAAATTTCGAGAGCTTGCGGGGGCTCGACATCCCTTTTTATTTTTATTTTTATCAGTTGAAAATTCAAAAAGGTTTTCCCGCGCGATTATCAAGCCAAAATTCCCGTTTCCCAGAGCAGAACAAGAAAGAAGCTATGGCAACAGTTATCCTTCGTGCTCGCTAAGGCCCGATCAACTACCAACCGTCGTGGGACCATACCAGCCTCAATTCCAAAAAAAAGGCAAGGGCATTCATGCAATTCGACGGCCCCTCTCGATCAACCCCCGAAGTAGCCTTGCGCAGAAAGTCGCGCGGTTGCAGAGGATTGTTCGTCATAGTCCGGTGTCCCTTAGATGTAAAATAAAGTTCCTGGCCAAGAAGACCGAGTGTGATAAAAAACCTAGGAAACCCCGACACAGGGCTACCAGAAACCAACAACCAAACCAAGAATGCAATCATTCGGCACTTCCCCCCCCTGCGGAACCCCCCTGACAACAGCATCATCATGGAACCAACAACCAAACCAATAATGCAGTCATCTGGCACTTCCCCCCCTTGCAGAACAGCCCTGCCAAAAGCATCAGCATGGTGGGAGTTGGTGCATTTTTTTTATTTTATTTTTTTATAAAAGGTAAGCTGTATTCTTCTCTCATCTATTTCATCTTTCTTGGTAGTACGCATCTATCTCATCCTCTCACTAGTCTATGTATGTATAGTATGGGTTGGTGCCTTTTTTTTTTTTTTTTAAAAGGTAATCTGTATTTTTCTCTCATCTATTTCATCTTTCTTGGTATTACGCATCTATCTCATCCTCTCACTAGTCTATGTATGTATAGTACAGGGGAACACCAACCAACCCAGATCTCTGTCTACCGGTAGCCCACGCAGTAGGTGGGGACCACAGCTGTGGTGCAAGAGCAAGGCTGTACCAGTCCCTGATCAGGGTGACGAAGTGTGGGTAGGCATTGCCGATGGGGGAAATAGGAGGTGCTAGCACTGAGCAATGGCAAGTCACTGCACCTGGCCCTACCCCACCTCCCCCTTCAACCCCACATGGAGGTGTCTAATGGCCAATATTGTCCCTGCATAGCAGCCAACAGCATCAGCCAAGGTCCTGCGAACGCTGTCTTGGGGGGCCAACGGGTTATCTCTAGGTGGTAGAACACCAAGCTTGCCCAGGCACATACTTGAGGTCAATGGGGATTGAACCCACCACCTCCTGAATGCAACTTATGTGCCTTACCAGCTGAGCTACCTTCTTCCCCCGAATACACCGTACTATCATTATAGCTGTATCTAGACTGAAAGATGCGTCAAATACAACTATAATGACCGTACGTTGTATTAGGGGGAAGAAGAAAGGCCCGCGGGCCTTAGCAATGAGCAGTTTGTGTAGAGGTGCCATCTGCCCTGATGGCGAGGAGAGGCGGGTGGGATTTGCGGGATCTGCGTCTGCAGTTGGGGGGCTGAGCAAGGCTCGTTGGTCAAAGATGATATCTCATATCCGTGGGATTTTATTATTATTATATTATTATTATTATATATATATTTTTCAAACGAGGAGAAACCCACTCTACACACCCTCTCTGTGCTTGTGTTGTCGTGTGTGGGTTGTGATTCATGTCATGTCCGCTACAAGTACATATAAGAAAAGCATATGAGTGTGTGTGTGTGTGTGTGTGTGTGTGTGTGTGTGTGTGTGTGTGTGTGTGTGTGTATACCACCCAGAAGTGCGTGTGCGTGTACGTTATGGCCACACCACTCTCGAAATGTGCAAAATGAGAATGAACTTTCCCCTAGAACATGGCCAGATGCACCTGCCACATTTTTGTCTTTTTCACATTTCGAGAGTGGTGTGGCGAGCCTCTAAATCTCTTGCTCAGGGGTACCCGACAGAAAAGGCTGTCTCTTATACACATCTAGATGTGTATAAGAGACAGGTGTATACCACCCAGAAGTGCGTGTGCGTGTACGTTATGGCCACACCACTCTCGAAATGTGCAAAATGGGAATGAACTTTCCCCTAGAACATGGCCAGATGCACCTGCCACATTTTTGTCTTTTTCACATTTCGAGAGTGGTGTGGCGAGCCTCTAAATCTCTTACTCATTAAATGTGCCAACATGGGGCCCACGAAGTCGAAATCGAGGGATCCTGTGGAGGAGTCGAAGAAGTCCCCTGGATTGCCAGGACCTTTGGTGGATCTTTGAAGAGAAGAAAAACTTTGAAGAGAAGAAAATTGCAGACAAGGTGGAAGATGTGGATCCGAAAGCATCGATGGGGCCAGAAGATGTGAGAGGTAAGAAAAACTACCGTAGTGGAGCGGGATCGTGGAAAGGAGGCGGTAAGAAAGGGGAAGGGAAAGACAGTAGCAAAGCTGGGGGGGAAAGGGTGGAATTGTGAGGTCCCACGGCCTCATCCTACGAGTTTTTTGTAATTTTTTTTTTTTTTCTTTTTTTTGGAAGAAACAATATTTCATTAAAATTCGAAATCAGAGGCCGGGAATCCTCACAAACAACCCGGGAGAAACTGAATACTGGAAACCGGGTCCAGTGTCCCCAACCCTAGCCTCTCCTCTGTTCTTCCAAAAGTTAACCATGAAGCTCATGAAAAAAGGAAGCAGGTACTCTACAAAGATCCAAACCGTGCTATCCTTCCTGCTTCTATTCAATTCTCAATACAAACAACCAATTCAATCACCAAATTCCCTTCGCACCTCCCGGCCTATCTTCGGGCCCCTGGTAATTGAAGTACAGATCTTTCAAAAAAAAAAAAAAAAAAAAAAAAAAGAGTAGCGACAGCGAAGCTAGGATGAAGGGCTGTGACGGACGACCGTTTCTACGTCCATGATGCTGTCACAGTGATGTGGTTGATCTGTGAGAAGTTAAACTCCGTCTTCATTACCTTTTGAGTAGAACATGGAGACCGTATCTTCCGCTAGAACGTGGAAAGGTACACCCGCCAATGCAGGCATAGTAGTTTTTGTCGTTTTCACACTTGGTAAGTGGTGCGGCGAGGCCCGTACTCGTCACACCCGGGGCCAAGTCCCACTTACCCGAATGATCGATTTTTGACCGCAGATTCGGAGGATCGACGACCAAAAATCACGGATCAGCGTAAGTGGGACTTGGCCCCCGAAGCTTTCCGACTGAATGCAGCCGTTACGGCGGGCACCAGCGTGCGTGCACGAAAGCCCTACTGTAGCCCGTTCTTTTTTTTTTGTTTTTTTTGTTTTTTTTGTTTTTTGCAAGTACAAAATAGCTAGCCCCACTGCGTGTCCTCCCAAACATCTGCGCGCGTTCCGGGTTGGCCTCCCCCTTTTTCTTGTAATGAAATGCAAAGTGGGTTAAAAAAAAAAAAAAAAAAAAAAAAAAAACATCTGCGCGCGCGAGAAAAAAAACATCTGCGCGCGCGCGTTCAAGGATGACGCGCAGTAATCATAAAACGGTCAAATGTTCAAAAAAAAAAGAAAAAAACCTGCTGCTAGCGCGCGGGGGCGTATGCCCTACCGTTAAGCCAGGGCGGAGGTCCCACTAGCAAAAAGGATAGGATCGAGCTCCTGAATCTGGAAGTCTGTTAAAAAGAGATGCAGAAAAGCAGTTCAATCTCGATTCCCTGCACATCTCCATAAACTCGTCCAGATTCGGGCATTCGATCCGATCCTCTTTGCTAATGGGACCGCGCCCCAAGAGGTGGCTCTCAGAAGTGCTGTTGAAAGTCAGGCACCAACATAGAGAAAAAAAAAAAAAAAAAAAAGGGACGACATTCACCCAGCTCATCACACTCCATAGTACTTAACGGCAACAAACAGGTCACCGTCAAAAACGAAAGGGGAAAAAAAAAAAGAAAAGCAGGTCAAAAAAAAAAAAAAGGAAATCGATGCCTGCGACAGTCGATCGCAAGAGGACTTTTTCAGCTTAACTGAAAACGTATTTCCGGTCAGGTTCATACAGGCCAGGCTGTAAAAACGCTCGGATAGATCGATGAAAGTCGTCGTCGTGTGAAAAAGAGAACAAAAAAATAACTAATTAAATAAATAAGTCCTCGAGTGAGTATCCACTCATAGAGCTGACGGATTGAATTTCTTTTCTTTTTCCAAAAACAGAAAGAAAAAAAAAAATACACTCAGAGCCTACTCACACCACAATAGGTACGACTGTCGAGGATGTATCTTCCCGCAAAAAAAAAAAAAAAAAAACAACAACAACAACAACAACAACAATAGGTACGACTGTCGAGGATGTAGCTTCCCGCAAAATGTCTAGCCTGCATGTATCTGGCGGCCATTACGTCCAAAGGTCGGTCTAAATAGAACTTCGCGGCGGTCTGACTACGCACTCAATTGAATTTCTGAATTCCATTTCGTTTTTTATTTTGTTTTTTATTTTGTAGTCTGGGCCGACGGACCACGGTGGATCGGGGGCGAGGTCCCACTAGAACTCGGAGTGGATTGAACGCCTGAATCTTGCCGCGTTTGTGCACAAGTGCAGAAAATCGAGATTGAACTCCTTTTCTGCATCTCTGCCTAAAACACGCCCAGATTCAGGATCTTAATCCAATCCCCCTTGCTAGTGGGACCATGCTCCAGAACACATACTACACTTGATCTTCTTAGCCAAAAGGCCGAGAAAGGTATTCAATTCCAATTATTGCATTTCTGAATTTTTCGTCGTCGATGACTTTTCTGAATCCGTTTTCTGAGTGCGGCTCGGCCGTTACTGTCAATTGCTTCCCGCTTCATTTTTTTTATTTTTTTTTTGTTTTAAACTGCTTCCCGCTTCAGTTTGACGTAATGAACTAAACTTCCGTTTGTTCGACAAAATAAATAAATACATTCCAAGGCTATGATTATTAATTAAAGCCCAACTTAGACTTAGGCTTACAAAAAAAAAAGAAGAAAAAGGCTTGCAATTATAGCAGATTGGCAAAGGAGAGGAGTTCCCTTCTGGTTCATGAGTTCAGGACGACTTGGGCCTTTAAGCTGCCAACTGGCTGCGGTCTCAGCTGACCAGAAACTGATCATAAGCCAAAAAGAAAAAGAAAAAAAAAGAAAAAAAAAAAGAAAAGAAAAAAAGAAAAGAAAAAAAAAGAAAAAAAAGAAACTGATCATAAGTCGTTGGTTGGGTCCCCAACCCTTGGGTCGTAGGTAGGGGGACAGGATTTCAACGTGACTCTGGGGGGTGGTCCGAATAGCAAAGAGGACCGGAACGAGTGCCTGACTCTGGACGTGATTGTGGTCAGGTGCAGGAAATCGAGATCCTATCCTCTTTGCTAGTGGGACCTCGGCCGTGGTATACCGGGGTCAAGCGGTAGTTTAGGATGAGAAACTTCCGCCTCTGGCTTTCCGGTTGATCTCTTTGGATTTCCTTTTTTTGTCCATCTTTTCTTTCTTTCTTTTTTTTTTTTTTTTTTTTTTTTTTTTTTTTTTTTTTTTTTGACAATTTCTTTTTTTATGCGTGTAATCTACTCTGTATCCTTATAATTTGGACCATTTCTCGATTTATGCGTGTAATCTACTCTGTATCCTTTTGATTTGGACCATTTCTCGATTTATGCATGTAATCTACTCTGTATACTTCCAATATATATATATATATTTTTTTTTTTGGAGAAACATAGCACTTTTCATTCGAAATGAGACCACTGGGGCCCGGGAACACACCCCTACATGTCAACCGGGTACAAACGTGCTGAGGCCAATACTCAGCATTAGGCTTCTGGAAACGGGGTCCAGTGTCCCTTAAAGGAATCTCCAAAAATAAAAATTGCAAAGTAAAACTTATTAAATTTCTGTTAAGAGTAAATTTAGTATGTATTTGGATTGAATTTTAGATCATTGGATTTGTATCTAAGAATTTTGCATGCTTTTGGAAATAATTTTAGGGTTAAATTGAAAATTCTCGTGAATTGCTTTGTGCATTTTCGAGATTTGCAGTTTATAGCTCGTTGTTCTTTGCCAATAGTGTGTCCATTTTCGAAACATGCTGGGGCCAAGGGTCTCGCCCCACTACTGTCCACTGTACAATTTTTCGGACATTACTTGGGCAGTTGTCAGAGCGAAAAATTGTACAGCGGACAGTGGAAAATGCGACATAGCTCCACTTACTGTCCGCTGTCCACCTCTCAAATTCGCGAGTTCACTACGGACGCAGAGATAGAAGTACAAGACAGGGCGTCCAAACGATTTTGTCCGCCCGGACTCTAGGTGCACTGTCCAAATTCGGGTCCTCACGGTGAGTCCCTTGAAGGACTTTCCCCGTAATAACGACTTTTGCAGGCTGGGAGCTGTACATTCACGGACAGTAGATTTCCGACGGGGTTTCTCCAAACTGTCCAAGCCATTTTGCACATGTACAGTGGACAGTAAGTGGAGCGAAGTACCACTGTCCGTTTTTGTACAGTGGACAGTAGTGGAGCGAGACCCCAAGTCCCACTAGCAGCGTTGAGCTACCTCAACGCCCGAATCTAGACGTATTTGTGGAGACGTGCAGTTCAGGAAACTCAACACCATTTCGGCACAGCTCCGCAAAAGCGTCCACATTCAGGCGTTGAGGTCGCTCAACGTTGCTAGTGGGACTTGGCCCCTGGTGTCTTCCTGCGCAGCAAGGATATTATACTGGCGTAGTTTTATCCTTCCAATTTTAACGGATGTCCCCAAAGGACATTTGTCCGTCTTTCACTTTGTTTAGGAGCAGCTGCTTTACCATGGCATGGGACGCTGGACCCGGGGCAAGGTCCCACTTGCGCAAAAATTTAGGAGATTTGGGCCGTCGATCTTTGCTATCTACGGTCAGTATCTCATAATTCGTGCAAGTGGGACCTAGCCCCCTGGTTTCCAGCAGAGCCAAAACTGGGTAACGGGCCCAGAACCCCGGGGGCCAAGTCCCACTAACAGGGTAACGGTTGAGTTTCCTCACCGCCTGAATCTGGATGTGTTTGTGGAAATGTGCAGAAATCGTGTTGAGTTTCCTCAACTGCACATCTCCACAACCCCGTCCAGATTCAGGTGTTGAGGAAACTCAAACCTTGCTAGTGGGACTTGGCCCCGGGTTGAGATGTGGATGGATTCCCGGCCTCCTTTTGCATTTACATAACGAAATAAGGCAACTTCTCCAAAAAATAAAAATAAATAAATAAACAAATAAATAAACAAATAAATAAATAAATAAATAAATAAATAAATAAATAAATAAGTAGATTGCTTCCCCAGCACATTTCAGTCCTCCACAACTTCAGCCCCGCACTTTCGGCTTCCTCGACACCTGAAACAGTCGATCACTCTTGTTTCCCGCCTTTCCCCCCCAAAAAAAACAACCAAGGTTCATATCGCAATCACATAATGGAGTTCGGTGTTGTTGTTGTTGTTGTTGTTGTTGGGTGTCTTTTTTTTTTTTTTTTTTTTTTTTTTTTTTTTTTTTTTTTTTTTTTTTTTTTTTTTTTTTTTTTTTTTTTT
>BFEA01000091.1:1144039-1152323 GCA_003427395.1 Chara braunii
TGGGGCCGGCTCCGCCCATTGAAACACCAACCCCACCAAACAGAAGTCGAGCTCCACGTAAGCGTCCCACCACTCGTTCCACTTGTCTTCGTCTAAGATCGGTACGCTGAGTTCCCGGATCCGGAAAGAGAGGGCGGGATCGATAGCAGATTGCCAGAAGGTGGGGAGATATGACGGAAGGTTGAAGAGGGAGAGACAATGACGGTTCATTGGGGCTGCGCAAAGGGAAGGAGCTCCGGTAAAAGGATTTTCGGCGTGCTGCTGGAGGTGTGGAGTCGGAGATCTATGTCATTCAAAGTTACGATCCTTTCCCCCGGCCGAGCCAGCAACTCGATCCACGTGGTCGTGATCTCCTCGGCCCAACCCCGCAATTGCGATAGATGTCCGCATGAATCGTCGAGTGTATCACCGTTATATCACCCGTGAAGGTGACGACGACAGATATGTGGCTAATATCAGGTGCTGGAAAGTCGAAATCTTGGCCAGTACACACGTTGCCCCTGCGTGTACGAAGCAAAACTCTAATGTTGTGCTAAAGAAGGTCGCGAATCGAAGAAGATCGGGATTCAACTGAGGTCGATGCACCTGCCGGATTGTCATTGTACGCCCCCTCGGGGTCATCAGACGCTCGTTGATCACCTGCTCCATCGAAAAACTCATGATGAGGGAGGCGGAGTCCAAGACGATGGTTGAGAGAGAAAAGAGGATTCAACGTCATCGTTGTCTTCTTGATCGAGGAACGATGTAGATGATGGAGGAGAAGGGGAAGAGGGGAGAGGACGAAGGTAGGACATGTGTCGAATGATCGGACGAGCCGATCGACTTCCCGACACCTCCGGCGCAAGCCGCACCGTGTTCACCCTGCTTGGACCCAGCTCGACCACGCGAAATCACCCAAAGAATCGTGGCGCTAGCTTGCCTTGGCAAGCACATTTCATCACTTGCACGATGTCCCCTAATTTATATTGTGGCCGAGGCCCAGCATTCCCATTCCTGGCTCGTAAGACTCGGAGTCGTAGCTCCAGACCTGTCTCCCATGGGCCATTTCCGTTATTCGTTGTCTTTTTTCGGCCAATCGGGGGAGGACCTTTTCCATTAGTTCTAGGTGGCGTTGGGCCTTATCCTTAACCGTCGTCCTAGTGGTCCGTCGCGGAAGGGTCGTTTCATCATTTAGGCTCGGTAGGGCTACACAGGTTAGGCTATTGGTCCGTAGTTGGAAGGGGGTCAGGCCCGTGGATTCGTGGGGTGTCCCCCGGTGGATAGCTAGTATATGGTCCACGATGTCGGGCCAAGGTCTCATGTCATTCGCCACGATATTGCGTCGCAGAGCAATCTTAATCACTCGATTGGCGTTTTTCACCAGTCCGTTAGATTGCAACATGTGGGGAGCACTATTGCGGATATAAACACCATGTAAGACTAGATTCCTCAAGACTTCCCCTCTAAATTCTTCCCCATTGTCCATTAGGATCTCCTCTGTGTCTTGGTGCATACCAAGAAAACGGTTGACGTATCACACGATTTCGGCCGCCTATCGCGTCTTGCATGGATACGCCTTGATCCATTTCGAAAAGTGATCCACGAATACCAACAGAATTGAATATTCACAGCTATTCGGTCCAGGGGGTACGACAATATCGGTGGTATCCATACTAACCCTCTGGAATGGTCGTTCGACTATGGTAGGCACTATCGACCTAGGCGACTGAATTGGCGCCTTGTCAGCGGCGCAGACCTGACAATTTTTACTATGGTAGGCACTATCGACCTAGGCGGATGAATTGGCGCCTTGTTAGCGGTGCAGACCTGACAATTTCAGACAATGAACTTAACATCGTCGCGAATGTTGGACCAATACCATTCATTTTTTTCAATCGCCGCCTCCGTGATTCGGACAGCGACATGGGCCGCAATTTCCTCGTGTGCCGACTTAACCCAGTCATACCGCATGAACGGGTGCGGTACGGACATCCAGATCCCACTACCGTTTGTCTTCCGTTTCTCCAATTGCCCCTCGTTCCATCAATAATCCCGTGCCCTCTCACCAGCCATCCTTTGGTCCTCCCAGGTGAAATCTCGGAGGGAGTTCCCTACCACTGTAGCTATTAAGACGACATCGGTCCATACTTCGGCCCTTCTAAGCCTACGGGTTTTTTCCAATCCTTCTGACATGGCTTCGAGGAAACGAGCTTCGGTCAAAATTTTGTCCGTTTCACACAAAGGACATAACCAAGCCTTGTCGGCATTCCTATACTGAATGCAGGAGTCATGGGCTCTAGAGACGCATTGTTGGCAATCTACCCACTCGACATATCCTTCCCCGCTAGGATGCATAGGGACCGAGTAGACACGCGAGATCCCCTCACAAAAATAACAAAATTTATCAGGTAGAGAGAAAAATGGCGAACACGAGAAGGGAGAGAGATGTCCTTCAGAATTACCTTCGTGCGCCATTGCCATTGTATCTGCCGATTACTTCGTAGAAGCTTGAGGGAGGATGGCCACCTGTCTGTAGAAGGGCTCACCGGTTGGTTCTGGTTCCTTCCACGGTATAATCTCTTCACCCTTGGCCACGTTGTTTGGCTGGTGCAGACGCGTGAATCCGTCAACGTGATCGTGCTTCTTGGTCTTCCTGTGGACGATGTCGAAATCATACTCTTGCAATCGCACAGCCCAACGTCCGATCATTCCCGTGTAGTTAGCAAGTCTCTTGAGAGCCAGCAGGGGCTCATGGTCAGTGACGAGGAGGAACTTTTATTCGTACAGATACGGATGGAGGTGTTGAATCCCCCAAACTAAGGCGCCGAATCGTTCCTTCTCTCGTCTGGTACCATTCGCGACGCCTACTCAATGACGTGTTCGCGACCGTCATTCCCATTCTAGGCCAAAATAGCGAAGACTACTTCAAGCTGCCAGTCAGTAATAAGTATGAACTGTTTCTCCAGGTCAGGCCAGATCAAAATAGGCACCGTGGCCAATGCCCTCTTTAGAGTGACAAAGGACCGCTCGCACTTCACGTCCCAATTAAGTGGCTTGTCGTTTCGTAGAAGATTCGTTAGGGGTCGTGCGATGGCCGCAAATCCTTTGATAAATCGACGATAGTATGAGGCCGGTCCCAGAAAGGCCCAGACTTGTGTCAGCGTTGTTGGTGTGAGGGCCTCTCGAACGGCCACGACCTTCCTCGAATCCGGTTGCAAGTTGCAACCCACCTCAAGTCACCACGTACCCTAGGAACGAAATCTCTCAAAGAAAAAACTCACTCTGCTCCAACGCGATCTTGAAGTTAGCATCGTATAACGCCCCGAGCGTCCATTCGATATGTTGTGCATGCCTGTGGAATGATTCCGAATAGACCAAGATGTCATCCATGTACACAATGATGCAAAAATTGATCATACCTTGAGTCAGCTTGGTCTTGTTGACGAAATTCTGAAAGGTGACGTTCATCGCTCTCTGGAAAGTGGCAGGTGCATTACAAATTCCCATTGGATAACGGACCCACTGCCAGGTGCCTTCAAATAACACAAAGGTCATCTTCGGCCGATCATCCTCCTTGACCAGAATGTGGTAAAATCCGTGACGGATATCAAATTTGCTGAAATAATTCGCACACCCAATCGCATCAAATAAATCATCAATCCGGGGAAGGGGATACACATCTTTAATGGTGATCTCATTCAATTTCCTGTAATCAATGCAAATGCGAATCGATCCATTTTTTTTAGGAACTAAAACCACACGAAATGACCATGGTCCGATCGCTGGTTCAATCCACCCATTAGCCCATAATTCTCTGATTCTTTGTAGTGCTAGTTTACGTTCCGCGAGAGAATATCGGTATGGTTTGCAGTGGATTAGTGGGTACATTTCGGTCTGAATTTCATGTTGAATGACTAGGGACAATCCAATATTCGTGTCTGTTACGCTAATCGCCCCTTGATATATGGTCAAAATATTTGCAATCAACCGATGAATCTCATTGGGTACGTATTGTGGTATATGCAGCTCATATGCATTGGCTGCCTGTGTGGGGTAACCGTCACGTGTTTCGTGTTTACTTTGTTGCTATTCTCCGGAGGGGGACCAGAAATAAAGGAGTTGTCTGACCGCCAGGAGAACACGGTGACGACCATCTGAGGGTCTTCTTCCCGGATGACCAAGTGTTCTTCCGGGGTCACACCACCGCTGATGTCCCGCTAACACTTTCTCGGCGATCTTGATTCCGAGCTCATAGGGAGTAGGGTCGTCGCACTCAGGGGGTTCCAAAACTTCGCTTTCAGCCCCCAGGCACAATAATCGTACCTCCTTTCCTTGAGATAGTAAGGAACGAGGTAGCCCTGTAATGTCACAAAATGACTTCTTCTTTCGATATCTCGAAAGAAGTGGGGCGGTGGCTTCGTAGAGGATCCGAGGGGGTTCCACATAATCGATTATCCGGGATACCTGTACGAGTGGTTCTCCGAAGATTAGAGCCCGAGTCCGATGTAGGTTCTTTTCCGTAAGGACGAATGTTTTCGTCGTTTTCTACCGAATGGGATAGCGGATCAACTGGTGCATCATATCATGGATTACGGGATCCAGATCATCGTCACTATCGGAGGAGCTACTTGGCAACTCGGGTTCTTTTCCTTTTTTATCGTTTTCGGGATCGGTTCCTCCCATGTGATCACCCGAATGGATCCTTTGATTTCAGGGGAGGGTTTTGGCGGCAGCGTGGTCCGAAGAGTTAATCACATCGGAATGACGTACGACTTTCCACCCGTATTTCGTAGGATAACCGATGGCCTTTCGAAGTCCAGGCTAGCTTGCAATGTTGTGAGGGCCGACAGTCCCAGAAGGACATTAGAGGTGTTCACATCCAATACTATGGCATCTCCCAAGACATGAACTTTTCCTAATCGAAAAACGACATTCGTCCTGCTTTGATTTTTTCTTCGTCCGCTGAGACGAGATGATCACCTTCCGCTAATGTGATTAGATCTTTCTTTCTTCCTGCCCGCTCTACAACCGTCAACGAGATAGCCTGTACTACAGCTCCCGAATCGAGTATGGCACTATACGGATTTCCCCAAACCTTAATATCACATTCTGCGGATTTCCACGCAATGACTTTGATCCGTAGAAAATGATCATTTTTTTGCATTATTCCTAGCCGTATTGGCTCCGAAGCGCTAGGGATGTTTGCCTTGTCTTCAAGAGCGTAGGTCTTCCCTTTCTGCGTTGCTAACTTGGTGAGTGCAAACCGTTTCTTATTTGCCTTGCAATGTTGCAACATTCGTTTATTGGCTTGTTCCGATATGGACAACAAGTGTCCGATGGGCAACTGAATCCGATGATCCAGGGCTCGGACGATGTCCAGGACATCGATCTCCCAAGTGACGAAGGTAGGACCGCCCGACTCCATCTCCCTCGAGGACGGTCTCCATTCGGCTACTTCTCTCCGCTCATTTGCAGGTCGGATGGTTCCGATCATTCCCAACCCCGGATAACCCAAGGTGATGTATTGATCAAGCGGGATAAGTTTTGCCGCTTCCTCGGAAGTGGCTACAACGCTTCCTCCATTTTCTATCTCTTCAAGCATCGTACCTACCCTTCCCGGGCCGTTGGCCACAGGTGGGGTAGACACTGGGGCAATCCCGATTCGTGCTTGTGCAGGTCGGTGTGGGCAGTCTCGGGCTATGTGGCCTGGTTGGTGACACGTGTAACAAATGTTCAGGTTGGCTGCCTCTCCGCCCATGGGTTGAGTGGTGGCGATTCCTGGTGGCGCCTGCGCTGCCCTGATGGTAATGGGTCGCATTGATCTCATCAATGATTCCATCCTGGCGTTGTGCTCGCACTGATCCTTTTTGCTCTCCTGTATCAGGCTAACTAAGGTTCTAGTTAACTCCAATATCGCATTTGATTCATTTGACCTGGTTGGGCTTTCGAAAGGGGGAGGAGGGGCGGGAGTAGCCATAACGGGGATAGGCATTCCTGTGATCGTTCCTGGAGTTGACCTTTTAGGTACAATTTGTTCCAGATAGGTAACAGGTCCAGATACGAATCCCGTATTCTCGAATTTGTTCTAAAGAGAGGCTAGCTCGGCCTTCACTCTGGCTAGCTCAAACGAGTCCCCTTCTCAGGGATACTCCTCTCCTTCCAGGAAGCTAGCGGCGAACTTCCGTTCCATCTCTTCTGCTGCTGCCATGATCTATTGCAGTGTATGGTTAATCGGGGAGAACTATTTTCGCAGCTTCGCCCTCATAGTCCTACTGCGAAGTCCATCAATGAATAGATCTCTCCCTACCTGCTCCCCTCGCTTAGTTTTGACGAACATCCTATAGAACCGGTTACGATATTCGGTAACGGATTCAAGTGGTTTTTGGACTCGGTCCTTGATCATGAAGAGAGCCTGTTCCGAATGTATAGAATCAAAACGGTTTAGAAAATCTTGCTCGAAAGTTGGGAGATCTACCCAAACGAAGTGTTGAACCAGTGATTTGCATCCCCTCCTAACCTAGCGGGAATGCTAATTCGAGCCTCATCGTTGTCATACTGTTGCGCGCGGAGCGTGGCCAGTCATGCCCCAACAAGATGATGGACGGGATCAAAAAGGAAGATGTCGGGCGGGGCCATGGGCGTTCGAGCTCGCGGAGCCGGTGCCTGATTAACTTGATTCGGGTTTTGCTGATTGACGTTCATGTTGACCGCCTGTCGGGCGGCCAATTTGCTCCTAGTTACTATAGGATCGCGTCTCGACGCGTTCCATGGTCTGGGTCGTCCCCTGTTTGCCAGATCGTTCTACGCTAGCTACCTTCTTGTCAGTCCTACGAGCTTGACACGTGTCAGTTCTGATACCAACCTCACGCCCAGCGCGACTTCCTGATCGGGGTGGGATGGGGGCCCGGAAGTGCGAAAGAGGGGTGTGCCAAGGATTTTAGGAAATTGTAGTGGAGTCCCAAGTCAGAACTGAGATCTCCTGTGGCCAGTTCAAGGGTAACTGAGCTAGATGGTATTGGGCTTCGGGACACAACGCTACCATTGGTGTGAGTATCGGCGTCGTGGTCGGTCTTGGATCTGATGGCCCTTCAAAACGTTATGAGTGTCGTGTTGGCTGGTTAGCCATCGGCGTCGCTCGTAGGAGACTTCGGAATCTGACGAGGCTGGTCTCAGTCGGAGACTGTGCGATCGCTGGTCCACCTCAGTTCGGGTCTAGCGGACGAATCCCGTTGTGCGGTAAATACGATCTTGTTGGCACTCCGAGCACAGGATCCGCGACCAGTAGGGGCCGATCGCAAACTAAGGGACCATTGTTAGACAGTGAAAGGGGATTACGAGGCGGTGGGGAGGATAATTGGTCTCGATGATGGCGATTCATGGCTCGACGAAGACGTGTCGTGTGTGAGAGTGGGGAAATCGGGGTAGGAAGGGAATCGCGCTTAAGGTCCGTTCAATATCCCATTCGCATACGCGGTCCGTTCCCTCGTAGAAAGGGAACTCAGGGAGGCGGGACTAGGGTCGCGAGGCTTGATAGACCCGCTTCTGCTCACATCGTTCTCGGAATCATTGATGCCTTGGACTCTCGCGATCCGTGACGTAGAAGGGAATCTCAACGTCCATACCGGTAAAAAAGGGGTTGACTTCATCATAGGCCCTCGGGGGCGAGTCCCGTGGACGCAGGTGGAAGACGCATCTTTGTAATCGTGCTTACACGTGGGTGCGCGAGATCACGCTTCCCATTGATGGTCGTTTCGGGTGCCCCCATGGTTCCCCAAAGGTTTGTCATGCAACTACCAGATCAAAAAGAAAAACAACTTCCGGACATAACATAAGGCAATCCCTCGGCAAGCCAGCCATTCATGCATCGATAAGCTGCGAAGGGTTCATCATCTAGCCGATCCACTCAGAGCAACCAAAAAGACTGATTAGTTTCCCAACCTCACAAATTCCTTCCAGAGTACTGCGCAACTCTTCGGTGATCAGGTTTCTTGTGAGATCGTGGAACATTCATTCATTGGATCCTCACTCATTCATGCAAAGACGACGCGCATCCCCATTGGTCAGACACACTCTCAAAGATTGACACACGCATCCAACAAACTGAGGCATTCAACCCACACCCGTCAACAAGGAAGGAGAAGGGAAAATATAGTTGCACACCAAGCGACACCATCGTACAAAATCGGAGACAAGAAAGATGGCTTTCGCCTGAGACCATCTCTCTCTCTCTCTCTCTCTCTCTCTCTCTCTCTCTCTCTCTCTCTCTCTCTCTCTCTCTCTCTCTCTCTCTCTCTCTCTCTCTCTC
>BFEA01000091.1:1152383-1168006 GCA_003427395.1 Chara braunii
TGTGTGTGTGTGTGTGTGTGTGTGTGTGTTTGTGTGTGTGTGTGTGTGTGTGTGTGTGTGTGTGTTTGTGTGTGTGCACGACGTCACCTTCGATGCGGACAGTCCGTCGTCTCGCACCAACACCGAGTCATCACCCCGCTTAGTCCAAGCATGCACGCCAGGTTCACTCGTGCGCCAGAGTCTGGCGTGGCCCGCACGTCAACCCCGCTTACTTAGCACCAGCCCGTCGGATCGCCCGACTCACGTCTATTGACCTTCCCACTTGCTCATTAGCCGATCCTCGCTGACCACATTAACCTTTCAAATCCAGAGAGAGCGAATTAGTCGCGCTTACAAAATTTATAGCATGCATGCTCACACGAGAAGCCCGGGATCATACCCAAGACAGAAGGAAGGAGGGGAGAACGGAAGTGCCTACATTCTGCATGGCCAGGCCGCGGCGTGGGTGTCGTAGCCACTCTCCACGCATCGATCTGGGCATGTAACGTTTCGGCCTATCATAACGGGGGAAGATGCGTGCACATCAGGAAGGAGAAGGTGGGAAGAAAGGCGAGAGAGTCAAGAAGAGAGAGATACAGTTACAGTTGCACCTGCAAAAAAATACAGTTACACGCAAGATTAAGGGTGCAACTTAGTCAGAGCTCTGCTACCGCCATGGCAAGGTGCGCGCTAATCAAGAAGCGTAGCTCAGTGAAATTTCAAGGTTCCTAAATTTCTATCTAAATCCAAATTGCAAAGAAAATTCCGACGAAGCAAAAGTTCCGAAAAGCAAAAAGGAAATTAACAATTCCGAGAGCACACAGGGGCTCGACATCAGTTGAAAGAAAATTTTGAAAAAGAAGACGACATTCCCACACGTTCGTCGCGCCAAAATTCTCATTCCCCTTAGCCCCAACAATCAAGAAGGAAGTTTTGGCAACAGTTATTTCTCACGCTTGCTAAGGCGCGGTCTCCTAACTACCTACGCGGGACTTTTCCCGATATTGGCCCGACAAAATTGAAAAAGACAAACGAAAAAGAAGCGAGGGCATCCATGCAACTTGCCCATCCGACCCATCCCCACGTACCCCGTCCCGTTCCCCCAAAGCAGCTTCGTGCAGAAAGTCGCGCGATTACAGAAAATGGTTCGTCACATGGGTCATCGTGACAACAACGAGGACTCCGAGGGGCATTGACTCCGACGAAGCTCAGAAGGAGGCTGAGTGCAGTGAGTGAGGGTAACTATGAAGGAACTTCGAGTTCAAGAAGTGGGCGATGGCGCAAAATTCAATTCGGAAGCATCCGAGACAACGTCTCGTATTAACAGACAAGAGGAAGCAAGCACATGTTAGCGAACGGGGCTGAAGCCCATAGTAGGATAAAGGGAGCTCTACCACATGGCCAGGTGCCGAAGGTGACTTTTACCTGTCTATAATCAAGCCTTTACAACAACCTGGACTTTCGAAAAAAGAAGGAAAATGCTTAAGTTAACTTCAGTAGAGTCACAAAAAGGAGTTATAATTATTGCACTACGGGGCAAGATACAGTTTGCAATTGCGCTTCGAGCACCCTGCTTGGCCAGAAAGCTGGGTTGTATACATTGCCCGAACAGGAATTTGAAACTGTATCTTGGCTCATAGTGCGATTATAACTCATTCTTGTCACTCCCGTGTAGTCCACCCTTCCCCCAAAAAAAGGAGGTCACGCTGTTCTGTGTATTTGAACCCACGTTCACCAGTGTACAACAGTCATCCTCAATCACATGTAATACAGTTTCAAATGGTACCTATGTCCCCAAAAAAATATATTAAAAAAAAATGGTACCAATGTACAATATGTCAGACAGGGGGGATCATCAGAACAATCTATGACCTACATCCTTAGGCAACCTAAATGCAAGTTTCAGCTTAAGGTGCTCTTTTTTTGGGGGGGAAACTAGGGCGCAGTCACGGTTTCAGTTTGAAAATGCGTTTCTGTCACGATTTCAGGAATGTTGCGCCAAAGCGAGGAAAATGATGAATGTATCCAACCTAGCTTTAGGATCCCGTGGGAATGAATTGTAGTTGAGGGATGCGTGAAGCGGATTTTAAACTGAAATCTTGATTGCGCCCTGGTTAACCCTCTTTTTTTCCTTTTCTTTTTTTTTGGCAAATCTCCTAGAGAGAAGAATATGGATTTTCGCCTGCATGGGGTACCTTGGCACGAGGCTGGATGGGGGACCTGCGTGGGGGCCCGACTGGGCGCCCCTGGTACCCACGAATAGATTGGAGCATTTGTCCCAAGAAAAAAAAAAGAAAAAAAAGGGAGATCCGGCCTTAAGGGTTGATATAGCCTCCTAAATTTAGACAGGCGTATGCGCATGACCCTAACTATAGCGACCTCCTCAAGAGAGTTAAGGAGGCCCCAGAGACTGAGCCAGATTACCGCACTACAGAGGGGTTGCTATTTGAGAAGACTAATGTAGTAGACCGTCTGTGCGTTCCTAACAGCGAGGAGATCCGTAGTCTGATCCTAGGCGAATGCCACGACACAGAGGGACATTTCGATTGGTAAAAGACTCTAGCCAATCTGATGCACGCGTATACTTGGCCAGGAATGAAGAACAACTGCATGGAGTATGTCCGCAGTTGCAAAGTTTGTCAAAGGAACAAGACTACTACGCATGCCCCTCTAGGTCTTCTCAGACCCTTGCCTATTCCCGATCAGCCAGGAGATTCAGTGTCCATTGACTTTATGGACGCTGGCGTCAAGAGTAGGCACGACCAGAGCCAAGTCATGGTCATAGTCGATAGATTTAGTAAATATGTTGTTTTTGTTCCTTTGCCTGCAGAGTTTGGCTGCCATCCAGAGACTAACGGTCAGACTGAGCAGATGAACAAGATCCTGCAGCAAGTTCTGCGCGTGTGCATTAGACCAGACCAAGTCAATTGGGACGAGATGTTGCCCAAGGTAGCCAGTGCGTACAATAACAGCCTGCACTTGTCCACCTGTCGCACTCCCAATGAGTTGCACAAGTCCTTTAGACCACGCAGACCGTTTGAGGGACTTAACCGGGATTAGATTCACAGGCTACCGCCCGGTACCAGGGAGTTTGCGATACAGCACGAGAGAGAGCTAGCTACAGTTGTCTCGCGTATGGACCGTGGCCAGTTCTAGAAGTTAAGGGTGGGGAGGATGGGTCGTCCTACACAGTAGAGATCCCAGCACACCTCCACACCTACCCTGTATTTCATGCATCAAAGTTGCTGCCGTGTGTCATAAGCCAGCAGTTTCCATCTAGACGGTCCATGATCCCTCAAGACATGGACGGAAGGTACGACATTGACGGCATCGTCGGTGAAGATATATTTAGGACAGGAGGTAGAGGTCGTCCATAGAAACAATATAAGGTCCGATTTGCTTATCAGGAGCCAGAGGACGACCGCTGGTTTACTAGAACAGAACTTCTAGAAACAGCTCCCGACGTAGTTAGAGCCTATGAGAGGGATAAGAAGGGAAAAGGTCCTCCATTGGACTGAGTTATTCTCGGAGGACCTCGAATTTAGGGCGGCGGGAGTGAAACATTATTCACCTGTTCGCAGTAGCCGATGCAGATCCCAAACTCGATCCCTAGTCCTCACCCTACCCGTGTACAGTATCTGTGTCGACCCCTAGAGTTGAACGCGTGACCTGTGTATTTGTAACAGTTGGTAGACTGTCGTAGGGTCCGTAGGTAGTAGGGGTTCGATCCGTAGACCTGTCGGGTAGGAGTCCTAGCAAGGTCTAGAAGTCGTAGCTGTAGTTCCTCCGAAAGGTCAAGGTCGTAGCTGCTACAGTATCGAAAGGCCAACTTGAAGTCCACGGCCTTCCGGAAGGTCCTCGTAGTGGCCTTTCGAAGTTGCTCATGTTTAGGCTGAGGCAAGTGGGCAAGTGGTGGAGTCTACCGGTGCTGAGTCAGCAGTCCCAGTCCCAGTCAGTCCTAGTCCAGTCAAGCAAGTACCGCATGGGACCGTGTGCAGTATGGGCATGGGAAAGGGCCAGACCAACGAGCTGCAGAAGTATAAATCAAGAGGCAGTGCCCAGCCATTCATTCATTCCTGCGTGAGCCGTGCGGAAGCGCTGCCACAGCGGCTTGTGAGAGGCGGTCTGCAATGAGCCCGAGGACAAAGTGGGCGAGAGAGAAGGAGCTTAGACATAGCGATAGGGTAGCAGCGGCCATAGCCGCCATAGCTGTAAAAGTGTGTGTGCGTGTGTGAGTGTGTATGCGTGTGTGGAGTGCCGCATGTGGGATAACCAGGGTGATCCTGTGTATGCGAACAGAGAGTTGTGTGGGCGTTGTGTCGCCATAGTCATTTGGAGTGAACTTGTATCTGAACTGTGTTTCCGGTTAGTACCATATCTCTGAGTTTTGAGTGGGCGCTTGTCACCAGTTTGCTGCGCATCCAGTTTGCATGCATGGAAAGTGAGAAAGATAGTAAGGCTGATTTCACCCCGTCTTCCCTTCTTTTTTCCCCTCCCTCTCTCTCTCTCTCTCTCTCTCTCTCTCTCTCTCTCTCTCTCTCTCTCTCTCTCTCTCTCTCCCTCTCTCTCTCTCTCTCTCTCCCCTAGCCCTTTACCTTAGCGAATTGCTTATCTGTCTTGTTTGATATCTCTCTAATATTGCCTATGCTGTGGTCGTATACTTCTGTTTCTAGCAATTGAGCAAAATGGAATGGCTACAATGCTTGCTCNCGTCAACCATCGAGGATTAGGAATCTCTACGGAAAAGGGTCGAGGGAACTTGTATCTTTGTACCGGACTACGAAGTTGTTCGCTGAGAAGAGAAGCTGTCTCTTATACACATCTAGATGTGTATACTCTCTCTCTCTCTCTCTCTCTCTCTCTCTCTCTCTCTCTCTCTCTCTCTCTCTCTCTCTCCCCTAGCCCTTTACCTTAGCGAATTGCTTATCCGTCTTGTTTGATATCTCTCTAATATTGCCTATGCTGTGGTCGTATACTTCTGTTTCTAGCAATTGAGCAAAATGGAATGGCTACAATGCTTGCTCTGGATTCTCGATCAAATCATTTTCTGCCTTCGTGTTTTCCGAATTTTCGCTGAAGTATCGTATGGAACTCTTCGCTACACTATAGCTAAAGTCAAGCGTGAAAATGATAATGCTCGTACTAGGCGAGCAAGGAGATGCCCCTCATATGAATTGTTATCTGCATTCTCTCATTCCCTTATCCTATGCTTCTAGCACTTGAGCTGGCTGGGTACACCAAGCAGACAACCTTTTCCTTCTTTTCTTTTTAACATCTGGTTGGGTTGCTCCACAGTGACCGCCTGAGGTGGTCCCCCCGAGTGGCATTGAGCAGAGACTGCTGATGTTCAAAGTGGGAGGGGACCAGAGGGGAGGCACAGCGACTGGGCCATCGAAGAAGCTCGGTCCTGATTGTTATCGGCTGACGCCTGGCCGGTATCGCTTACCAGCTGTAGCAGGTATCGCACTTGCTGGTGGGTGCAGCTCCTTCATGTTCCCTCCTTGGAGGCTTGAGCACGGATGTGGCTTCTACGAGGAACCCTGTAATACTATAATGACAATAAAAAGGACCTGAAAGGTCGTACTGTCCAGATTAGACAGGCAATTGAATTGAAAAGAAAAAGAAAAAAAGAAAAAAAAGGAAAAAACAAAGGGGTAACTTCAGTAGAGTCACAAAACGAGTTATAATTGCACTATGGGCCAAGATACCTTTTGCAATTGAACTTCAGGCACCCTACCTGGCCTGAAAGCTAGGTTATATACATTGCCCGAACTGCAATTCGAAACTGTATCTTGGCCCATAGTGCAATTACAACTCATTTTTGTGACCATAGCGCAGTTTCTCCAAAAAGGGGCAGAGCATTCCTCTGCTGCCGGCTGACCCCTGGCCAGTGCCGCCTACCCAAGCCCTGTGGGGCTGAGGGCAGCCTCTGCCCTCGTCTGAGAGTATATGGCTGCTTCCTTCACCCCAATAGAATGCCCGGTAATTCTCGCCGCATCTGGGCTGACAGTTCTGCCAAATACAGGTATAATGACCGGGCGTTCTATTTGGGTGAAGACGGTAGGGTTTCCCTGGAGGCAATAAGGCCACCCTGGGCTGAGAAGGCCACGCTGTCAGATTAGACATTGAATTTACCTGGGCTGGTTAGCCCTATGATTTTTTTTATTTTATGTTTTTATATCTCAAGGTCATCCCCCTTTATTAAACCACCACTATCCAGCGGCCTATCTCAGTTGGTAAGGCACGCAAGTGGCATTCAGGAGGTCTTGGGTTCAATCCCCATTGGCCTCATGTACCTTCCTGGGCATAGTTGGCGCCCGCCACCTAGAGATAGCCCGTTGGTCCCCCCAATTGGCATTAAAAAAGCAGTCTCTGCTGATGCTCATAGGGGGAGGGGTAATCGGGGAGGCACAGCGACTGGCCACTCAGATGATGCTGGGTCCCTCTACTACCGGCTGTCCCCTGACCGGTGTCCCCCATTGCGGGTTTCCTGAAGGCAATCAAGGCCACCCTGGGCTGAAAAGGCCACCCGATGTCAGATTAAGACAAGACACAATATTGACTTTACCTGGGCTGGTTAGTCCGATGATAATACCTCAAGGCCATCACCCTTAAACCACCAGTACTTGGCCCAGCTATCGGCCGCGGGCCTTCCCGTATACGCGCCGCAGACTTAGGGGGGTCAGCCAAGGGAGGGCCCGGTCGCTGCTGAATGGCCGGGCCCCGGTTCACTCGGAAAAACACCACAATGAAACAACAAAGAAAGAAAGAAAAAATTCAAATAGTACACAAAAATTAAAAAAGAAAGAAAACCAAATGTTAAAAACAAAGCAAGAGAGAGAGAGAGAGAGAGAGAGAGAGAGAGAGAGAGAGAGAAAGAGGGGGGGGCAGCAAATTCGCCGCGGCCCTCCGTGCAGGCCACTGCCTCNCTCTCTCTCTCTCTCTCTCTCTCTCTCTCTCTCTCTCTCTCTCTCTCTCTCTCTCTCTCTCTCTGTGGTTCTTTTCGGAAAACAAAAACGTGAGTGAATCTTCCGCTAGCACATGGAAAGATACACCGCCTTGATTATTGTCTTCTGTGCATGTCGAGGAGTTAGCAACCGTTTTTTTTTTTTTTTTTTCCATGTTATTTAGAGTAATCCCGTTTTTCTGTCGTTGCTTCTGCATTTTGTGATTCATTTTTTTTTTCCTGTTCTTTATTCCGTGTTCTTCTCCAAGCACGTTCGGCAAGTTAATGCCCCGTAGTTAGAGCCTCGGCAAGGCCCGGTATACCGTCGGCCGAGGCTCGGACTTGATAGCTGGGCCAAGTACTGGTGGTTTAAGAAGAAGAAGAAGAATAGAAAAATAAACCACCGGCCCCGATTGTGATGGCTTTTTTTTTTTTTTTTTTTTTGGTGATGGGTCCTCTCCATTATTGGGGAGAAGCACCTGGAAACCACAAGGGGATAACTCCTCGAAGCTGGGCCAATGGGAGCGTCCGGTTTACCAAAAAAGGAAAAAGGAAAAGAGGAAAAGAGCAGTGTAGGGCTTACGGTACCCACAGTACGTACGCGCAGCGGAGACCGCGGAGGCTCCACGGTCTGGTGCCGATTGTTTTGTTTTTATTTTTATTTTTCGTTCTGATTCCTCAATTTTCCTGTTTTCTCCACCGCCTGGTCGGGTGTCAGGTTTCGGATGATTTCCTGCGCAATCTGCGCATGCAGGCGGAACGCTGAACTGCTGCAGACAGACGTCAGTTGCCAGAGGTGCTCTGCGCTCCCGCGCGCTCTTGAGAGAGAGCTGGATTGCCAACGAGGGCGTGCAAAGCAGGGCGGACGAAGGGGGGGCCTCCGCCGGTGAACAGGCGGGGAGGGCGCGAGTCCTCGTCCACGCGGGAACGATAGCGACTCTGAAAACCCCCGCGCGAAGTGTGGGAGAAGGAGGCGTGCAGGGCGCCAGAGGGAGAGGAGAGAAGGGGAGGGGGGTGCGGAGGGGGCGCTGAGGCGATGGGCAGCGCGTTGCCCGCCGGCAGGGGAGGGTTCTAAGCTGCCGCGGTTCGTTAACACGCGCGCATCCACGGCTACCTGGCTGGTCGCCCGATCGTACACACACGCGAGCTATTGTTTTTTTTCTTTTTGTTTTGTGGAAAATTGTGACATATGACCTACTGTTATAAAGAGCCCCACTAGCTTACGTAGAGATGCGGAAACGCAGATCAATAGCGATTTTCTGCACACTCCCCACAAAGACATCCAGATTCAGACGTTGAATACTATCCCCTTTGCTAACGGGACATCGACCCAGGGGCTCAAACTCCATCACTGGCATAAATGTTATGAGCCCTACAGACTGAATGCTACTGCAGTGTCATGTCTCTCGTTTTCGGTTTTTCCTCTTTTTTTTTCCCCCCCATTTTTTTATTCCGGGGTTTCACAGTGATTTCACACCTTTCTCGCCCTCTGGGCTGGAATCAAGGGCCTTGCTGCACCCCTCACCGAATGTGAAGCATGCCCCCAAGGCGAGCTCCCACTAGTGACGAGGAGCGTTTGAATCTGGGCGTCTTCTAGCTCAGAGACGCAGAAAACCAGATCAATCGCGATTTTCTGGACCTGTCCACAGAAACGTCCACATTCTGGTGTTAAATCCTTTTCTATTTCTATTTATTCTTTTTGTAAAAAAAGACAGCTCTTTATTATCAGGGCTCAGTGCCCAGGGCAGAGTACATAAACCATGTAGTGGAGAGAGGCCCATGGGCCTCTCTCTCTCTCTCTCTCTCTCTCTCTCTCTCTCTCTCTCTCTCTCTCTCACACACACACACACACTCCCCCCCCCCCCCCCCCCCCCCCCCCCCCCCCCCCCCCCCCCCCCCCCCCCCCCCCTCCCCCCCCCCCCCCCTCTCTCTCTCTCTCTCATACCTCTCACACTTCTCTCTCTCTCATGCCTCTCACGCCTCTCTCTCTCTCTCTCTCTCTCTCTCTCTCTCTCTCTCTCTCTCTCTCTCTCTCTCTCTCTCTCTCTCCCGGTGCCCTGGCTAGATTCGCCAGGATGTTCGGGGGTCCGTGGGGTGTTTACCTCCCCAATGAGTACCCCGGACTGTAGAAGTATATGGGACGGAGAGGGGTGTAATTTAGCCTCGAGGAAAGAAACCGACAGGCCTGTATACTAGTAGGAATACTACGGGTGGGATGGGCGGCGAGAGGATAGGATAAGCAAGGTGGTTTAGCAGTAGGACACGATTTTGGTATCTGAATCACGTCCCGAACCTTGGTAGAATGAATACGGTAGGTAAGGCGTGCGTATTTTTCGTCAGTTCTGTCTTTGATACTATCCTCTTTCTTTCGTTTCTTCGTTTTCGTTTTTTCCTTTCTTTTTCTTTTCTTCTTCTTTTTCTTTTTCTTTTCTTCTTTTTCGTTTTTTTTTTCTTTTTCTTTTCCTTTTCTTTTTCTTTTTTCTTTTCCTTTTCGTTTTCAATTTCTTATACCGACTCCGGGTACTGGTGTTCCGATTCTGCGAATCGAGGAGAAATACGCAGAGTCAGATGTAGACCGGTAAGCGCATCTGGTGAGGGATCGGTGCAGTGGTTACGACCATTTTGAAGATACGACGCATTTTTGGAATATCAGGATTTTCGCGTTTCGGGGGTGGCAGCGCCCATAGCGAACTTTCCAGGTTTGGAGAATAGTATGTTGATCGTTGCTAGTTTTCCTTCCTTTTTAGTAACCTTTGCGTACAGGCGACGTAGCAAGGTGTATGAGATGCGATCACAGTCTCGGAGTGACAGCCTCCATATCTAAGTCTGAGAAGCAGCAGTATACCTTTTGACGATCTCTTCTTTTGAATCGGTTTCGTTCCTGCTAACGACGGTCTTCGTGCGCACGAGAACGGGAACAGCAGGATCTGAGGAGATGATGGATCACGGGGAGATGAGAGTCTTTCTGCTCGTTGAACTACCGAGGAGATTTGTAAAGGAAAGGGGACAGATGGTACGCAGGAAGAGATATTCGAAGGCAAGGAGGAGATACAAGGAGAGAAGGAGAGTGAGAGGGAGGATTTGTCCTGATTAGTGAAGGATAGGGTAGAGGGATTAAAGGAGAAGGAGAGACGGAGTAGGTCTTTGTGATGCGCACGGAATAGTACTTAAGACAAGTTGGGAAGTTGTTGTGTATCCCGGTTTCACTCGCTGTTTTGCTGTGTAAGCCTCCTGATGAGTCATCTGTGTACGCCGGTGACGAAACGCGTAGAGGCACGCGTACTTTTGGAATGAAGTGCTTGGATGGTTTTCGGGAATCATACGATTGTTTGGTGTCTTATGCTTCACGTCACTTCTTATTCTTCTTCTTCTTCTTCTTTATTCTCTTGAACCGTGGTAACCGACGATGCCCTGCATGTGACGGTGGCTACATCTGCTGGTTCTAGTTTGCGGAACTGCTCACAGCGTGATCGTCTGGGAGAGTTTTGAATTAAGCGGAAGTAATCGCAGCGCTTTGGCGGGAGGATGCGTAGCGTGATCGTCTATGTGGATTCTTGTTTGGAGGAAGTGCTCGCAGAGTGATTGTCTACGAGGTGTCCTATCGTATGCGGTAGTATTCGCCGAGTACTCGTCGACAAGGTTTCCTGATTGGTGGAAGTACTTGCAGCGTGATCGTCTACGAGGTTTCCGTCTTCGTACAAAAAAAGTGCGTATCGTCGATATCGCGCAGCAGGATATGCCTTGGAATATTTGAGCGAATTATCGTTCGCGGACATTTTTTAAGTAGATTCGAAGAGCGCGCAATGCAAAGTGAGCTCATAACGTGATCGTTTTCGGGCGAAGGGAGTAGGATGTGGTTGGTCCGATCAAGGCGCGGGGATGGTGAGGAAAGTGGGAACGCGATTATACCAAGCAGCGTTGTTATTTATTAGTCTCTTTGGAGTGACTGTGGTTCACTGGTGTGTGAAGCTTTGCACCAAACCTGCCTCGGTATTTGAAGTGCGCATCGTTATTAGATATAGTTGGGATGAGCAGTAGGGGGGATAGTAATTATAGGGAGATCGAGTTTGAAAGGCTCTGGCAAGAGGTGGAAAATCTTGTTTACAATCGTATCATCCCGTTAATTATCGTAGTTTTAGAATTTAATCACGAGAGTACTAAGGAAGAACTATTGGCGGTCCTTGAGAGATTTCTAGGGAGGATTTACAGCACGGGTTGTGTAGTTAGAGACAGGAGAAGGAGGAGGAGGAGACAGATAAGGAGACGATCTCATAGTTGAAAATGAATCCCTTGGCACAGATTTTGACTGGTTTGGGTAACGGGATGAACTCGAGTGGTAATCAACAAGGAGTTGTGACTTGCTATATATGCGGAAAAATGGGGCATTATGCCCGAAATTGTTGGGCTTCGGGTAATGGAAGGCAGCCAGCAGCACAGCAACCTATGGTGAGTAGGGAGGATGATGAAACGAAAGAAATGAGAGAGTATTTCAGAGAGAAGTTGGAGAAAAGGAAGTCCGAGGAGGAGAGGACAGAAAGAGAGGAGGAAGGGGGACGGAGGAAGGAAGAGGATTTGAGGAAGGAACAAGAAAGATTGAGGGAGGCCGAAGCAAGGGAAGCGCGACTAGAAGCTCGGTTAACTTGGCTCCTTGCGCAACACACAAAGACGACTAAATAGCCGGAGAGTTCGAGCGTCAAGAAGAAATCACCCAAGACGAAAGCAAGGGTCCTGAGGGAGATTCGAAGCTACCTAGACGAATCGGAGGATGAGAGCGAGGAGGTTAGGGAAGAGGCGGGGAAACTGGTCGAGGCAATTGAAAAAAGAAAAGGAAAGAGGAGGGCAAATAGTGAGGAGGAGGGAAGACTCTCCAAGATTCGAACCGAAAGAAAATGTTTCAGAAGGGACCAGGTGAAGATCGAAGATGCCAAAGAAGAAAGAACTCCACCGCAGAAAAGGAACAGTGGAGATGAATCGGGGATTTTGGATTTTGCGATCGAGCTACACAAACACCTATCAGAGAAGAAAGTTCCCGAACTTCGGAAGCTGTGTAGCAGGGAGGGCATCGAGTGGTCGAAGAAAGATGTAGCCATCGCTGAGTTAATTAAGTGCAAAGCGAAATTAGTATACGGGGAGTATTCGAAGACGCACGGGTATCTGAAATTTTCGAAAAATAAGTGAGTGCGGATGGATATTTTGAAAAGGGAACTTGCGAATCGACGGGAAAAGGTGGAAGTTAAAGGGGAGAAGCTGAACATAGAGGATAAGGATAGACTCTTTCGACTTTTTTTGCTATATGTGATTAAAGGAGAATGCCCTTGGGCCAGGAAATGGGTAGGTCTGGTGAGCGGGAATGTAGACGATACTTCTACATCGAAAGCAGGGGTGTATGCACTCGTGAGCCCTTATTGTAGACACTTCTATATAGGATGCACTACTCGGACCGTGATTACGAGGTGGAATGACCACGTATCCCAGACAATTAAAGGAGATCCGGGGAATGCGCCAAAACTACATGCATGGCTAAGGCTATTCGGGTGGCATAAGTATGTGGCTTTACCTTTGGTAGAAGGGATCGATGATCCTTTTGTCGTCGAATCTGATCTAATTAAGAGATTTTGCCCAGCACTGAACACGCAAGGGATAGGGAGAGAGGAAAAAAGGTTGAGGAAGAGAGTCGGGAAGAGGGAGAAAGGGAAGAGACGTGATTACTCTTTAGGGGGAACAGTGATCAGGTTTAACAATCGTGCTTATCTCATTAATCTGCTTAAAGAATTCAGGGGGACCCAGGGGGATATGTATATTCAGTTGTCAGGCGGATCGTTTTGGATGGATAGGTGGAGGATAGTCCGACAAAAGGTGGGAGATACCTCCGTAGAGTTTGGTGGGGAGATCAAGAAGATCAGAGAGTGTCAGCGAATGTTGGAGGAAGGAGGGATTTTTAAAGCCACACAAATTAAAATTATGCCACTGAGCGTCGAACATCGCAAGTTCGTTCTGCGGGATATCTTACGTCAACCATCGAGGATTAGGAATCTCTACGGAAAAGGGTCGAGGGAACTTGTATCTTTGTACCGGACTACGAAGTTGTTCGCTGAGAAGAGAAGTAGGAACCGTTTGAAGAATGTGATAGCTAGAGTAGTTAGAAACAAATATGGACAGGAGATCCGGAGAAGACCCTGTGTAAAGATTCCATTTTTTTCCGGGGTGAATTTGGGATCCGTGAGGAAGGTTGCTGCRAATACTATCCTAAGGTTGGGTGCGSACTATGACATAGCTAGATATGTAGCCAGTAGGGTGAGGGTGGTAACGAAGAAGCGATTGACAGTCGGCATGATCATTCACAACCATCGAAAGTCCGCTGAGAGCAGGACCGCAGTATGAAGGTGCTTGGATCTCCATCTTCCCAGGGTTGATAACCATGTGAAGGTAAGGATTGACGAGATTCCTGGGATCCCACCATTCATATGGAACTCCCGGAATGTCACTCACGGCAATATTGTTGCCCCTCTTGTTCTACAGTCGTACATCAAGGAGGGAATATCCGGATGGACGAAGGGGAAGCATTTCTAAATCTCGCCTGACGAAATGAGAAGCTGCTATGGAGGAAGCAACAATAGTGAGGTGAGATCGCTATCAACCAACTCCATGCGAAGATGTCTTAGTACGTTGGAAGGACTGGTTGTTGTTCCAATCGATCGTAACCCTGGAGCTACTCTCGTGATCTGTGAGGTGTTGTACCACCGAGCATGCATGGACACGTTCAATCTCAACCCCAGCTTCCGTGTGATTCAGGATTCAACGTCGCAGACGATCACCAAGATGAAGAGTGACTATCATCGGAATGCATTGGATAAAGTAGCCCGCTGACAATCTGGTGGAAAGATCGGCCAGACCTATGTCTTACCAAAAGACAAAGACCTGAACCGTTGGAGGCCGATCTCTCCCTGCACTCTTGACCCTGCTAGAGTAGCCGGGTCAAGGATAAGGAGGGCTATCAGATTTATGCTTTTAGGGATCCCGAAGTGGGATCATTTTGATCTTAAGTCTACAGATGACTTAAGGGCGACTGTGTCCGCAATTCAACAAGACCTGCGCGCAGCAGGCGACTGTGCGGTAGTCCGAAGTTTTGACGTAAAGGACATGTTCGCGAGATTGTCACATGAGAGCGTGCTGAAAGCGGTGGATTGGATCAATGATTTCCATGCACAGAGAGGCATGATTGGGGTAAAGGTAAGTACGAGGGGGAAGATGTGTGCGATGATAAGGGTCGATTGGAGAGAAGAGGGTTTCACGTCCTTATCATTGGAAGACATTAGGCGATAAGTGTTTTTTGAACTTTCCCATTCGTATGTGCAATGTGCGGGAAATGTGCTGATTCAGGACTTCGACATTCCGATGGGCAGATGTTCGAGCCCGGCGCTAGCCTGTTTAGTATGTGCACATGCTGAATATGTTTTCATGAATAGGTGGAAGAAAACAGGAATGATAATCAGAGGGATCAGACTGATAGATGACGTAGCAATCTGGGTTGGATGTAGAAAGGAGGATCCTCGCACACAGAGGATGGCAAAGATGATTTTTGAGGATTTCCAGAACTGTTACGATGGGAATCTTAAATTGGTGCGTAAAGATGAGGGTAAAAATGCCTTCGACTTTTTGGGATCTCGGATTTTTTCTGATTTGGACCTTTGGTGATCAGAATTCACCCAAGGACCCGGAATCAGGAATGTCTGCTTCGGGGTGGTTATCTTCGCATTCATGCTATGCAGGATTTCGCCTCCTTTTCAAAGAAGGCCACAAAGAAGGCAACCATTTATGCTACGTTGGTTCGGATGAATCGGATCTCCAATTCCTTTGAAGCAATGAAGGCAGCAATCGCAGCTCTGATGATTGAAACTCACCTCCGGGGTTATGCCCCGGAGGTCTCTCTCGGTGCCCTGGCTAGATTCGTCAAGATGTCCGGGGGTCCGTGGGGGGTTTACCTCCCCAATGAGTACCCCGGACTGCAGAAGTATATGGGATGGAGAGGGGTGTAATTTAGCCTCGAGGAAAGAAACTGACAGGCCTGTATACTAGAAGGAATACTACGGGTGGGATGGGCGGCGAGAGGATAGGATAAGTAAGGTGGTTTGGCAGTAGGACACGATTTTGGTATCTGAATCAGGTCCCGAACCTTGGTAGAATGAATGCGGTAGGTAAGGCGTGCGTATTTTTCCTCAGTTCTGTCTTTGATACTATCCTCTTTCTTTCGTTTCTTCGTTTTTGTTTTTTCCTTTCTTTTTCTTTTCTCTTTTTTTTTTTTTTTTTTTTTTTTTTTTTTTTTTTTTTTTTTTTTTTCGTTTTTTTTTTCCTTTTCGTTTTCAATTTCTTATACCGACTCCGGGTACTGGTGTTCCGATTCTGCGAATCGAGGAGAAATACGTAGAGTCGGATGTAGACCGGTAAGCGCATCTGGTGAGGAATCGGTGCAGTGGTTACGACCATTTTGAAGATACGACGCATTTTTGGAATATCAAAATTTTCGCGTTCCGGGGGTGGCAGCGCCCATAGCGAACTTTTACGACCATTTTGAAGATACGACGCATTTTTGGAATATCAGGATTTTCGCGTTTCGGGGGTGGCAGCGCCCATAGCGAACTTTCCAGGTTTGGAGAATAGTATGTTGATCGTTGCTAGTTTTCCTTCCTTTTTAGTAACC